>OY757021.1:42255145-42763740 GCA_963580285.1 Lucinisca nassula | reverse complement strand
AAGCATCATGCAGCCCATATATTTCTTCAAGCCCCTATTGGCGGGGGCGACTGGGTAGCCGTGTAAAGTAACTGTCTTTTTGGCTTTCCGCTTGTGATGTTTTCATTAGGGTCTAGTTATTTCATGTTCGTGTTTCTTTACCATTGGTGTCTCTGATGGGAGGTGTGGGGTAATTGTATAGATTCCTGATCATTGCCTTCTATTTTGAAATTCCATCGTTTATCGCCGAAAGCACTGAAAGAAATTTTGTTGATTTTATCACAGAACATCAGGGGCCAGTTGTTCAAAGCATCTGTTCATAACTATATTTTGAAAACTAAAAGGTTTCAAGTCAATCGATAAGTTGACATAAGAAACAAAAACAAATTAATCTTAGCCGATGTATTCTGTCTAGAGTTCTAGTAAACTCTACGTGCTCAAGTATAGCATATGCAAAGATACATGTACCTTTGATAAGCATGGTCAGCAGCGCACTAGATACCAGTAGGAACTGGAAGTTAGTTGGTCCCCGTGGAGCTTCCCCCCCCCCCCTCCACCACCACATACAGTTCTAGTTTTGTAGTCTCATGTTACTGTATGACCTCTTGTAAATTCTGGATATACGTATAACGCCAACAATGTTGCAAATGTGTGATGGTTCTCAACGGGCGTTTGTGATAGAGCTCTGCTGCATCGGCGATGATCCGACGTTGTGACGTCGAAATATTGTTGATGCAGCACCGTAATGTCCAACCTCGACCAATTTGGGAACCACTATCACTTTGTAACAGCATTATTAAAATCTCTGCAATCGACAATGCTTTGAATTTTCTCTGTTGTACCACTGACAAGTATCTAGGGATACAGATTCGTATAAGTCCTTGACTTTCTTCTGAATCCCTTTTGTATTATGTCATTTAATTACACTTTGTATTTGTATGTTTGCTATACGAATAAAATATGTTTAAACCAAAGCATTGTTAGCTTAACGAGCTCGTTAGTGATCAAATTGTTAACTGTTCTAGCAAGTTCAATATCTATTTTTTTTTTTTTTTTTTTTTGGGGGGGGGGGGGGGGTGCGAAAAAATGTGAGCAACTTTTGCATTTGCAAAAGCTGCTCACATTTTTTTCAGCAAAAATATTAGCAAATTTTCCATAATTATTGACCACAGTTTTAACGATACGTTAACTAACGACGTCGTTAGTTTTGAACAACCGGCCCCAGATGGTGATCACTGCGAAATCCATACATAGTACTAAAATGTTCATGGTGTGCTTCCATTACGCAAACACGCCTATACAAATACATTGTAACCTTTATCGCCGAAAAAATGAAAATTTTAAGAAAAATTGTGATATTTTTCTTATTTCTACTCAAAAAATAGATTGTGGGTACACGTAAGAACCGCCTTATCCAGGCGGTGCCAACGAGTACTCACAACATCACGAAAACACACCTATATAAATTTCACCTCATTGAACCCCACTTTTATATAGTAAAACTGGGGTTTTCCGGGGGTATACCTTATTTTTCTTATTTCTGCTCTAAAATATAGATTGTGGGCACTCGTAAGAACCGCCTCGATGAGGCGGTTCTAACGAGTGCCCACAATCTATATTTTGAACAGAAATAAGAAAAATATCACCATTTTTCGTAATAAAATTTTCATTTTTTCGGCGATAAAGGTGGCAATGTATTTGTATAGGCGTGTTTGCGTAATGATGTATATTTTAGAGCAGAAATAAGAAAACTAAGGGTTACCCCTGCAAACCCCAGTTTTACTATATGAAAGAGGGTTCGAGGGGGTCAAAATTATGTAGATGCATTATGACCCTCTTTACATCTTTTTTCATTAAGTTCAATGCACGAAACTATACATTTTGGGCACAATGCACAAAGACTTCCATTGCTACACAGCACATCAACTTTCTTCCTTCTGTCATTATTATACAGTTGACTGTCAGATGGATAATTGGAATGGCGCTGTAGACATTTTGAGTTATTACGTAACACATGATAGAATCTGTATTGCTGGCCATTAATGTCTGTTGTTTGATTATAGATGGTTTAATAATAATCATGCGTGACGTATTTGGCTGCAGCATAGTTGCGCAATTTCTCCTCTGTATGTGCTAGCTGGACATCTACGTATTTGCGGCAGTTTTGTAATGTTTTACCTGAAAAACAAATGGAGAAGTAACTTGTAGCCTTGTAGTGAACAAAGGTGGCAATTTTCACATTTACAAGTCCATGCAATGTATACCTAATGTTAACTCCACTTGATTAGCACATAGGACATAGTGAAATGTTGGAACATACAATATCGTAAATCAGAAACACATATACAGAGCATTTCAGCTGGCAGTACAACATTTAATGATAAAGGCCAAGTAAGGCTGGGAAATCAGCCAGTACTTCAGATAAAAATGTCTCCAACCCCTTGACTTCTCGAACTGTAATATAACATCCATATGCTTATATGCGGATGAAATACCAGCCATGGGAAATCCTTTGAAGCTAGATTTCAACCATGGCGCTGTAAAAGCTAGAGCATATACAGACTTGTTTATTTTTTATCAAACAAATGGAATAAGTGAGTGAGTGTTTGACAGCAATGGAATAAAGATAAGGATACTGGCGTTTGCAAAGAACAATTTTGTTTTTATTTCGTGGACCGTAATCTCGAAACAATATGCGCTGCTCCACATCGTGGTTTAAGTGTATATTAAGTACAACTTGATCGAATGTTAATTTCAGAAGTTAGCCTGAATCAAGGGCATAACTCTGTTAATATTAATCTCTAAACAATATGCGCTGCTCCACATTATGATTTAACTATACACCAAGTTACAGCTTGATCGAATGTTAATTGCAGGAGGAGTTAGCCAGAATCGAAATGCTTACAGAAATTATCAAAGGGACATAACTGTTAATATTTGATGGACGGTTAACTTCGGAACTTTTGCGCACTACAGCACATGTGTTAAGTGTAGGAGAAGTTAGCCAGAAACAAAATGTTGACACAAATTTTAAAAGGGCATAACTTAATATTTGGTGGACCGTAACCTCATAAAAATATGTGCTGCACCACATTATGGTCTAACTATATAGCATACTTCTAATAATATTTGGAGGCTGGTTAACATCGAAACCTTACACACTACACCACATTACGTGAACTAGTCCGAGAATTGAAGACCCCATACACCCCACTTTATATAGAGAAAACGGGAGTTTACGGGGGTACACATTATTTTCCTTATTTTTACTCTACGACATAGGTTGTGGGTACGGTTTTAACGAGCACCGACAACCTATGTTTGCAGTATTTTTAAGGAAAAAAATCATTGATTTTCATCAGATAAGTAGCCATTTTTGAAGATGAGAAATATGCACTATGTCGCACGGGTGTGTTATCGTAATGGTGACATCATAGTCTTACTCATGATTTACTACGTTTCAGCTTGATCCGATGATAATGTAGGAGTTATCCGGAAATGGAAATGTTCAGATAAATTTTCAAAGGAACAAAACTCTGTTAATAGCTGGTGGACGGTTAACGTCGAAACTTTACGCGCTACTTCACATCACTATCTACCGAGTTTTACCTTGATCGGATCAAAACTGAGGGCGGAGTTATCCGGGAACAAAACAATTTATGGACGGACGCCGACCCCATAATCAGACCTCTCAAAACGGAGGCGTATAAAATTGTATTTTGATTTGTTTGGGTTCGATTAATACTGGACGGGAAGGGCGCAGGGTAATAAACAAAACTGTAATGCCACGAGAGACGTAGTTACCGTTAAACGGTGTTGTTGTGACTTTCGTAACAGTTGTTCTGTTGATCCTAATCAACATTATGGTCCCGCCAATTTGGGCTTGAAGAAATATATTGGCTGCATGATGCTTCCACGCAGAGCTGAAAACGACCCGCACACGAGTACTGGTGAACCGCTTAGAGAATCTAAGCCTGCCCAGGCAAAGCGATGCGTGTCGGCCCGTCCATGTTTATAAACCATATTGGTTTCATTGGGCGGCAGGGCTTGAGATGTCATTTCATCCATTTCATCTCAATGTCGGGCAAAAGTCCCACAAAATTGGAAGCAACGTCTCCAAAATGACCTTTACGGTGTTGACGGGGACGTTAAGCCTCAAATCAAACAAAAACAAACTAATTAACATTATACGAATTCTAGTCATAAACTTATCAATGGGTGTTGCTCTACAAATTCTGATTTTCAGAATTTAACTGACAGTCTTGTACATGTTGGCAGTGGTGCTGCAGATGTTTCATATATTATTAGGGACAGTGCCATTGCAACTGACAGTGTTATTAGCAGTCAAGACCATGCTTACGAGACTTTAGACAATTCTCAGTCGGTGTCCGTGAATCGTGATTGTGAGAGGCAGTCCATAGGCAATGATTTGGGCTCCTAGCGACAGTCGCGAAACGTTGATATGTGATAATTCATTTGGTGCGTTAAATACTCGCGAAATTTCCACAAATGATGTTAGATTAAACGCTGCGGTTACAAGTGAACATACTTATTGCATGCCCGTCAACTCTTTATCCATTAAGGTAGTTTGTATTAATGTATGTGGATTGCTTTCAAAGTTGCGGTGCCCAGATTTTGAGGAGTTTTTTTTTTCAAAAATATGACATTGTTTACCTAGTTGAGAGTAAATTAGGATCTTTGTATACGTTTGAGTTCCATAATTTTGATATACTACATCTGATTAACCGTAAAAATGCCAAATCTAGATCTGATGGAATTGCAGTCTTGGTTAAAGACACCATTTCTGAAAATATTAAAGTTTTGAAAAGTAGTTCAGAAAATGTTTTATGGTTTACTGTTAATAACTCCTTGTTTCATGAGTAAGTGTTGTTTGGCACAGTTTATATTCCTCCTGAAAATAGCTCATACAGCTCTATAAGTATTTTCGATTCAATTGAAAATGACCTTATTCCTTAAAATCCTGACAAAAATTGTCTGCTTGGAGATTTTAATGCTCACACATCAAATGCAGATGATTTCATATACCTCAATGAGCATATTTGTGATGTTTTTAAGCTAGATGATGTAACTAAGAAAGCTTTAAATAAAAGCTTACTAGAGGACTTGGGTGTAACTATAGTTAGGTATAGCTCTGATAAAAGTAAAATTGACAATTATGGATCTCGTCTCTAAAGCTTATGTAAAAGTTTTGATGTTCATAATGCAAATGGAAGATTGTTCAGTGATAAGGGTATTGGAAGTGCAACATGTACAAATTCTACTGTAGTTAAATATTGTATTTTATCTTCTGAATTGTTTTCGTATGTTTCAAAGTTTAACATTTTGAATTTCGATCCATTATTAAGCTATGTACATAATGCAATCGCTGTAGACTTTTTAAGTAAACTCGTGATAATGAGTTTGGAGAACATAGTTTTCAAAAATGTAAATGGTCAAGTGACAAAAAGCAGCCTTTCATTAATGCCATATATTTATTATCAGTCTTAGAACTTGAAAACATGTTGTCTGATATTACGACGTCTGGTTTTGAAAACATTGATCAAGTCATGATTGATTCTTTAGTTGAAAGTTGCAATACGATTTTATTGGATGCTGTCTCAGTTATGAAATGTTTTATACTGTTAAACACAAAAAATGTAATGTTAAAAAGTAAAAAAAAAAACGTGGTATAATAGGGATTGTCATATTAAACGTAAAGAGTACTTTAAGGCTAAAAATACAAATTGGAGATTTGAATCTGTTGAAAGTAGATCTAATCTTATTCGTTGTAGTAAAGCTTATAAAAGGGAGCTCATTAAGCAATATAATGCTTATAGGAATGAGTTCATTTCCAAATTTAAAAAATCGAAAACTAAAGATCCTAAATCATTATGGTCTTTAATAAATAACTCAACGGACAGAGGTAAATCTGTTGGAATAAAATAGCTTTGGAAACTTTTTATGATCATTTCAAAAATCTTAAAACGGCAAATGAGGATCATGATGATTTTGCATTTGACATTCAAAATTCAAATGTCAATGACAATTTTGAATTGAATAGACCTTTTACGGAGGATGATATAACACGTTCCATAAAGAATCTGAAAAACAACAAAAGTGGTGGTAATGACTATATTCTTAAAGAATTTCTGAAATGTGCATCAGGTAAAATGTTGAATGTTTTTTGTAAATTATCTAATATTGTTTTTGAGTGAAATGTCATACCTACCTGTTGGACTTAGGGCATAATTTGCCCCTTATACAAAGACAAAGGTGATGTAAATAATTCAGATAACAACAGAGGTAATACTGTTCTTAGTTGTTTTGGCGAACTGTTCACTGCTGTGCTTAATTTTAGACTCAATTGTTATTTTGAAAACATGAATCTTTTATGTGAGGAGCAAACAGGGTTCCACAAGGGTTATAGTACCAGGGATCATGTTTTTAACCTCAAATGATATTTATTTGCATCGTAATAAACAGTTGTTTTGCGCATTCATTGACTACAGAAAAGCCTTTGATTCTGTAAATCGGTCGGCTTTGTGACAGAAATTGTTCAAACAAAACATTAATGGCAATATGTTGAGAATTATTCATAGTATGTACAATTACGCCAAATCGTGTGTATGACAGAATAATCAATTGTCAAATTACTTTTAGTGTAATGTTGGAGTACGTCAAGGTGAAAACCTGTTACCGATATTATTCTCACTCTTCTTGAATGACTTAGTTGAGTTTATAGCGCACGGTTATGATGGGCTTAATGAAATTACTAATGCTATCCATTTGCTCTGTGATAATGATGATATTGAAGTAAATTTCAAACTGTACCTTTTGTTATACGCAGACGATACTGTAATGTTAGCAGAAAGTCAATGTCAATTGCAAGCCGATTTAAATTCTATGTATTTGTATTGTCAGACTTGGAAGCTTGAAGTCAACACTACAAAAACTAAAGTAGTGATTTTTACAAAAAGAAAAGTCCCGTATAAACCTGTTTTTACTTATAATGGTATAAACATTGCTGTTGTTGATGATTTTGTACACTTAGGTGTTACATTTAATCATAATGCTTCCTTTTCTAAGCATAAAAGTCAACTTTTGGAACAAGGTCGGAAAGCTATGTTCAGTGTCTTAAAAAAACAAGGAAACTAGACCTACCTGTTGATATGCAGTTGCAAATGTTTGATTGTATGGTAGCACCAATTTTTTGTACGGTGCAGAGGTGTATGGCTATGAAAACTCATAATTGGGGCTTTATTTGTGCAATTTTATAAGATAATTTTATGCTTTATGAAATCAATACCAAATATTATTCTGTATGGTGAATTGGGTCATTACCCAGCAGAAATTTTGATCCAGTCACGGGTAATAGGATTTTGGAAAAGATTAGTTTGTGGAAAGCATGACAACATTTCGAGTATATTATATAGGAAAGGTCTATTGCCAGTTAACTGGCAATAGCGGTTTTACGATAAAATCGCTATTGCCAGTTAACTGGTAATAGCGGTTTTACGATATAATTGCTATTGACAGTTAACTGGTAATAGCGGTTTTACGATAAAATCGCTATTGCCAGTTAACTGGTAATAGCAATTTTAACGTAAAATCGCTATTGCCAGTTGACGTGCAGAATTATTCCATTTACAGTTATGAATGTAATGGCTTAAATGCATGTTTTTGTTTTTCTGCTTTGACCAAGCATTTCCATATTTTGCATATGTAATCCATAATCGCCCCAGCTCATCGGGGCTTCAAGAGAAATAGAATGGGTTGCATAATGCTTCTATGCAGAACTGAAACCAGCCGCATGGCATATGAGTACAGGTAAACCACTTAGAAGTTTAAAGCGTGATGCGAGTCGGACCTCCCATGCATACAAACCCTATTGGTTTCATGGGACGATAGGGCTTGAGATGTCAATTCATCTCAAAGTCCTGTAACATTCCAAGAATGCGGGTTATTGATAAAACCAGTTCTTTGAAGGGGTTCTAGTGAGTCTAGGGCAGAAATATGAAGTATATCAGTAAATTTAGACAGTAAATGTTTATAGGCGCGTTTTCATAATGAATTGTTATTCCAAAAATACATTACAAAAACACGCCTATACAAGTACATTGCCAAATTTTGATCAGAAATGGAAATTTAAGAAGCTAAAAGATATTCTTCATACATCTGTTCAAAACATTGATTGCTGGGACTCGATAGAATCGCCTCGACAAGGCAGTTCTATCGAGTATCCACAATCTATGTTGTTCAACATGTATTTCATGTAATCCCAGCCAGCTAGATTACAAAGACATGTTTCATGTAAGTGAATTCCAGTTCTCGGACAAAAGTAAGACTTCTTACTCGTAGCAAAATATTTTTACATTTCACCCTGCAAATGATGCCAATTTAGCGTGTTTGGACACTGAAATTTTATCAACGCTGGCTGACAGGGATCAAACCCAAGACCTCTAGCATCAGAGGCAAGTGCACTAACCACTTGAGTCATCACGCTCCTTGTAATATGTTTAGATAGGCGTGTTTCCGTAATTGTTCTACAATATAGATCATGTAGGTCCTAAACCCCACTCCACATTATTGTTCATATTTCTGTCCGAAACCAAATGTCATTCTTTACCCGTTACTCGTTAGAACCACCTCGATGAGACAGTTCTAGTACCTATATACTGTGTTGTTGGAAGCAGTAGGAACATACCTTTTACATATTTCTTCCGAAAATATTCGCATATATGTATGTCTACGTGTCAGAAATTCATTCATTTGTTTATTTTCAGTAGTTCGTTTTCATTCATGCTTCAATAACAATAAAAAATTGTCATAAGATATTTTATATTAATCTTTTAACTGGTAATAGCGGTTTTACGTTAAAATGGCTATTACCAGTCAACTGGCAATAGCGGTTTTACGATAAAATCGCTATTACCAGTTAACTGGCAATAGCAATTTTATCGTAAAACCGCTATTACCAGTTAACTGGCAATAGCGATTTTATCGTAAAACCGCTATTACCAGTTAACTGGCAATAGCCACTTCGTATTATATAACCTGTATATTAATTCTGTAAATTCAGATTATACCTCTTTAAGTACAGCTACGAGTACATGTAAGCATATTTTGTACTCATTGTACCTTCCCTCTTTCATTTTTAAATGAATCATTTTGTGTCTGTATTACACTGATATCATTCAAGCCTCATATTTTCCAGGCATTTACAGGATTTCAGGCTTTTAGAGCTTGATTCCTTTTCTGATTGCATGCTTTTTGATTTTTTTCCTATCTTCTGTTGAAAATGATTATTTGGCCATTGTCGTGCTGAGTGGGATTATTTGGCCACGCCCATTTCTGACTATTCAATTCCAGGTTGCTTGATATTATGTATTTCTTCGAATCGCAGGTGTGGATCCGGATCGGGTGCCTTCTTCAGAAGCCATCTGATCTGGGTCTACACTGTTTGCAAAGTTTGTGGTTTTCGTGTTCAGCGGGATGAGGGCCAAGGCTGGAAAATTGGCCCTTTCAGCCATTGGAAAACTTGGTCAGTATGAGGCCTGATCAGTGTCTTTCTAGTGATATATACAGTAGAACGTCGATGGCTCGAACACCGATGACTCGTTTACCATGGATGAGTCGAACACATTCTTGAGTCCCTAGCAAAATCCTCTACATAAGAAATAATGGGGGGTAATTAAGAAGATTTTAGTCTTTTATCTTTCAAATGTATGCTGTGTGTACTCATTAGAATCGCCTCGATGAGGCGATTCTGATGAGTACACACCGCATACATATTCATTATAGAACACCGAAAAGATGTCAAAAAGTATCTCGTTATGCCTCCTGACAGTTACCTCAGTGGCTCGAACGACCCCTGTCTCAAACAGATTTTCGAGGTTCCAAAGGGGTTCGAGCCATTGAAGTTCGAATGTGACTACATGTATATGCTATATTGTTTCGAGCTCTTGTGTTCATAATCATTATGTTTATATGTATGTTACATTCACATACCCTCGGTAAGGGGGTCTTGGATAAATATTTGACTTGACACGGTTTTAGGTCCCGCCAACAACTAAGGTGGAGACGGGACCTCGGTTTAAAGACTCCTCCGAAAGTCTGGAGAAAACCTGAATCGATCCCACGACTCTTGATTTGCGAGGGGAGTACTTATCGACTACACCACGGAGGCTGCTAAAATGAATTTAAGTGTCAAGAAAGATAACGTTAGCTCTGACGGATGCCTTGTTCTAATGTGATAGAACAACGTTAACAAGTCCGTGTAATTTATATCCCTGGAAACCCCGCTTCTCAGAGGTATATGTTATTGTTCTTATTCCTGCTCCAAGACATAGGTAGTGGTACCTATATGGTTTTGGATATATGTAAGAAAATTTCACAAACTTTATTTCAGAAAAGTTACCGACTTGGGCATTATGCCACACGAATGTACTATCGTAGGTAATTAAGGAAATAATTTTCTTTGCATGGGTCGGAGGCTAGCGGGTGTGATTCTTGCGGCCAGCGAAGACTGTGGTCAGCTTTCGCGGGTGCACAGACAGATCTGAGGCATCGGTTGTCGCACACGTCTGGAAGGTTTTGTCGTAAGATGCAGTCTCTTTCGTTATGGGAAATGTAGTATGACGTTAAATTGATGAACTTATTACGGAACCCGGGAAGGGACATGATTTTTTTTATTTTATAAGTTGAGCACACAAGATATTGATAATATCTTGTGCGGACAAGATATTATCTTGTGCGGACAACATATTATCTTGTGCGGACAACATATTATCTTGTGCAGACAAGATATTATCTTGTCCGCACAAGATATTAAGTTGTGCGAACAATATATTATCTTGTCCGCACAAGATAATATCTTGTCTGCACAACATAGATCTTGTGCGCACAAGATATTATCTTGTCCGCACAAGATATTATCTTGTCCGCACAAGATAATATCTTGTCCGCACAAGATAATATCTTGTCCGCACACCTTCCCAAGATCTATGTTGTGCAAACTAGATAATATGTTGTGCGAACAAGATAATATCTTGTGCGCACAAGATATTATGTTGTGCGGACAAGATCATATCTTGTCCGCTCAAGATATTATCTTGTTCACACAACATAATAAAAATAAAAAATCATGTCCCTTCCAGGGTTCCGTAACTTATTGATAAACCGTGTTTCTCATTTCTGCTCCAGAGCAATAGAGGTGTTAGGTCAATGACATAGGTGAAAATATTGATCAAAACGGGCATAGTTTATGTTAGTTCGTATGTACTATTTATTGTTTCTACTTATTGTCATGACTATGAAGGTCATGCTAACCAGTGTCCAAAATCTATGTGTTTGTTCGTTTGTTTGTTTGTTTGTTTGTTTGTTTGAGTTTCGGCTTTACGTCCCCTTGAAGACTATTTAGGTCATTTTTGAAATGCTGCGTCCGATTTTGTGGGAAAGATGAAATGACATGTCAAGCCCTACCATGCATGAAAAACGCTAGGCTTTAAGGAGCGGCCCGACTCGCAGAAATATCGAAAAATAATGCATACCCCTGTAAACTCCAGTTTTCTCTAATGAAGTGGGGCTTAGAGGGGTGTTCATTACACGGACTTGTAGCCTGGCCACTAGGCGATAAAATGAATAATATGGAATTAAAATCATCTTTTGCACTAAAATGAACAGTGTATAAAAGTTTAGCTAATCTAGTCTCTCTGGCTCAATTTTAAAATGATAACCCTCATTAAGACTCTACCAAATAGACTTGTCATTACTAAGGAGGTGATAAATTTGCGGTTCTAACGAGTACCCACAATCTATACTTTGAGCAGAAATAAGAAAAAGTATCACAATTTGTCACCTTACAATTTTCCTATTTCCGGCGGAAGATGTATATGCATGTTTTCGTAATGAATAACGGGATACGCGACTGAATCTGATTGAGCGGACGTGCTCAAAATACCATTTCTCCTTTGTACGGCCCATGCTTTTTTATCGAGAAAAAAATGTCATGTCTAAAGGCATGAAAATGAGCTGGTATATTATGGCCTAGTCATTTAGATAATGCACATGTGTGACAAAGTGCATTTTTCATTGCCAGGAAATGACCCTTCTCTGGGAAAAAAATATTTGATATTTTTCTTATTCGGTTGCAAATATAGATTGTGCTCGTTATAACCGCCTTACTGAGGTTACTCTACCCTTTACTGAGGCGATTCTAACGAGTACCTATACAAAATATCTATGATTTGGAGATAAAATATTCCATTTTATTGATTGGTTGATTGTTTTGGGTTTAACGACACGCCAACCCCTGTGGACCATTTTGTGTCGTCTCCCAAAGAAAGAGAGAAAAGAGATAGAAGAGTTAGAAGAGGAGGTGAAAGTGAGGGACAGGGGAGAAAGAGTAGAAGGAATGGAAGTGTACATGTAGACACAGAAGAAATAACACCCCAGCCCCACCCCCGGACAGCAGGCCTTGCCCAACTCTCAGCCAATATCAATCAGTTGGACGCCCCAGTGATGCAAGATACACATTATCTTTGCTTCGCCCAACCACCCCAAACACACCCTATTAAGCCAAATTTTCTCTTTATGAAGGGGGTTTCAAGTTTGTTCACTATATGGATTCGTGGATGTAATGTGGAACATTACAAGCACATGCTTATACAAATGCATTGTAAACTTTACCGCCGAAAAAACGAAAATTTTAAGATGAAAAACTGTTATATTTTTCTTATTGCTGCTCAAAATATAGATTGTGGGTACTCGTTAGAACCGCCTCGAGGCGGTTCTATCGCGTACCCACAATCTATATCTTATAATAAGGCGGTTCTAACGAGTACCCACAATCTATATTTTAGAGCAGAAATAAGGAAAATAAGGTTTACCCCTGTGACAGCCCCCGCCCATCGGGGCTTGAAGAAATAGATGGGCTGCATGATGTTTCCTTGCAGAGATGAAAATTACCCGCACACGAGTACTGGTAAACCGCTTAGAGTATCTAGCCCTGCCCAGGCAAAGCGGTGCGAGTCAGACCGTCCATGCTTATAAACCCTAGTTTTCATTACGGCTGCAGGGCTTGAGATGTCATTTCATCTCAATGTCGGTTAAAAGTCCCACAAAATTGGAAGCAACGTCTCCAAAATGACCTTTACAGTGTTGACGGGGACGTTAAACCTCAAATCAAACAAACAAGTATACCCTTTCAAGCCAAAGTTTCTATATATAAATGGGGTTTTCAAGGTTTCAAGTATGTTCACTATACGGACACGCCTATACAAATGCATTGCAAACTTTACCGCCCAAAAAATGAAATTTTTTAGATGAAAAACTGTAACATTTTTCTTATAGCTGCTCAAAATATAGACTTTGGGTACTCGTTAGAACCGCCTCATCGAGGAGGATATTTTAGAGCAAAAAATAAGGTTTACCCCTGTGAATCCAAGTTTTACTGTATAAAGGTGGGATTCAAGGGGTTCAAAATTACATAGGCGTGTATTTAGTTTTCACAATAAGATTTTTTTTAGGTTTGGGTTTTACTGCCTTTTCAAGATTCGTGATGCGAAATGAATATACTGGTATATGTAAATCACCGACAATTTTTCTGCTTGAATTCACAGTAATGATAACAACAATGATACAAGTCGGTTGAATTCAGTGGGCGTAAATTGGAAACCCTGTGTTCGTTCGATTATTTTTTTCGATCACTTTTGTCGTTGATCAACGTCTTGTCCAGCTTTCCTCAACCGGTTTATACTGGAATCAAAGAAATATTTGGTCAGAAAATAAGAAAGTAAAAATATTTTGTTTGCTTACAAAATAGAAAACAACTGCAAATATTTGATATTTTAAGGTCTTGATAGACATGTTTTTCAGATTCCCTGAAACTTCAAAGTATTTTGAATAATTACGAAAACACGCCTATACAAATACATTGTAATCTTTACCGCCGAAAAAAAACGAAACTTTTAAGATGAAAAATTGTTTTATTTTTCTTATTTCTGCTCAAAATATAGATTGTTGGTTCTCGTTAGAACCGCCTCATCGAGGCGGTTCTAACGAGTACCTACAATCTTTATTTTAGAGTAGAAATAAGGAAAAAAAGGTTTACCCCTGTGAAACCCAGTTTTACTATATAAAAGTGGGGTTCAGTGGGGTCAAAATTACATAGAGATGTTGTCGTGATGTCACATAATATTGTGATAAATAACGTTTCCGAAAATAGAGTATTCATGTACAAAGTCACACGACGGCAATGGAGTGAATTTTTTTTGATCGATTTGAGGTTTAACGTCCCCGTCAACACTATATAGGTCATTTTGGAGACGTTGCTTCCAATTTTGTGGGACTTCTATCCGACATTGAGATGAAATGACATCTCAAGCCCTGTCGCCCAATGAAACTAATAACGCTTTGCCTGGGCAGGCTTACCTCCTCTAAGCGGTTTACCAGTACTCGTGTGCGGGTCGGTTTCAGCTCTGCGTGGAAGCATCATGCAGCCCATATATTTCTGCAAGCCCCGATGGGCGGGGGCCGTGCAATGTAGTGGAATGTTTGGAATAAACGAAAATGTTTTTCACATGCGTATGCGGATTTTACACACGAGTACGAAAGTTTTGCACGCGTTTACAGATGTTTTGCAGTCTGCATATTCGTAAGGATTTAGGAAATGAATTTTAATTTTTTTTTCTGCTGTTCATGGAAGATTTGTTTTGTTTTGTTTGATTTGAGATTTAACGTCCCCGTCAACACTGTAAAGGTCATTTTGGAGACGTTGCTTCCAATTTTGTGGGACTTTTACCCGGCATTGAGATGAAATGACATCTCAAGCCCTGTCGCCCAATGAAACCAATAGGGTTTATTAGCATGGGCGGTCCGCCTCGCACCGCGGTTCCTGGACAGGCTTAGATCCTCCAAGCGGTTTACCAGTACTAGTGTGCGGGACGGATTCAGCTCTGCGTGGAAGCATCATGCAGCCCATATATTTCTTCAAGCCCCTATGGGCGGGGGCGGTGTTCATGGAAGAATGAACGCAGTGGGTCGCCTGTTAAGTTAATGGTTCATGTAAAATTTGATAGCGACCGTCATACTTTCATGAACAGCAGAAAAATAAGTTTGTTTCCTATATTTACATTCTTTGCTCCTCATCACGGGGCGACAAAAATGCTAATAGGGCAAACTTTTAGAGCTGAAAACCATTTACACGCTATTTTTCTATAAAGAATGGAACAGCGTTGACGTCGCAAACGCCCTATCACATCGTTTAGAACCATGGTTTAGACTGACGTCACTGAAATCATGTGACTCGATGAGTTCATGGATGTATTAAAATCATTGTTTTCTATGCAGGTTTCCAGTGGAAAATTTACAGTTGAAGAGTGAGTGAGTGTTTGAGTTTTACGTCCCACCAACAGCGTAGGTCATACAGAGACTGATCTCGGTTTAAAGACTCATCCGAAAGTCTGGAGAAGCCCGGGATCGATCCTGCGATCCCTGGTTTACGAGGCGAGTAGCGTAACCACTACACCGCGGAAGCTTCTAAATGTACAGTAGAATTCCTATATTACGACCACCTTTGGGAATGTTCAAAAGTGGTCTTTAAGACCACTTTGAACAGTCCCAAACGTGGTCCCTGACCAGAGGACACTGTTTTCAGAAAAGACAACAAAAAATAACTGCATCCCCCTAAATTATCTTTTTAAACCAGAATAAGTCTTAATTTTAGGTGGTCGCGGTATTTCACTGTATTTCACACGCGTACGGATGTAAAACATATAAAATCAGAACTATCTGAAGACACAGTCTGTTTTAATTACATGACATTTTAATTGCAAAGCACTTCAATCATGACGAAAACACGCCTATATAATTCTGACCCCCTTGAACCCCATTGTTATATAGTAAAACTTGGGTTTACAGGGGTATGCCTTATTTTTCTTAATCCTGCTCTAAAATATAGATTGTGGGTACTCGTCAGAACCGCTTCAATCTATATTTTAGAGCAGAAATAAGAAAAAAGTCAGAATTTTTCATCTGAAAATTTTAGTTTTTTTCGGAGGTTAACTTTACAATGTATTTGTACAGGCGTGTTTTCGTAATTGGTGGTCAATTTGTTTTGTTTGACTTGAGGTTTAACGTCCCCGTCAACACTGTATAGGTCATTTTGGAGACGTTGCTTCCAATTTTGCGGGACTTTTACCCGAAATTGAGATGAAATGAAATCTCAAGCCCTGTCACCCAATGAAACCAATAGTGTTTATAAGCATGGATGGTCCGACTCGCACCGCGTTAGATCCTCTAAGTGGCTTACCAGTGCTCGTGTGCTGTCGGTTTCAGCTCTTCAAGCCCCGATGGGCGAGGGCCGGATTGGTGGTCAAGCCGACGGAAAATAAAAACAGCTTGTTATTGGTCAATACTATGTTCTGAAGAAAATCTCATTGGTCGTGGGCCGAGAATCCATGCTGCTGAAGTTGATTTCTCACTCTTCCGTTCGTGCCTTTAAATTGGTTGCCAGGACCTGGGAACCAAAGGAAAGCTATTAAAGCCACCTAAAATAAGATTAATTCTGCTTTAAAAAGCTTACTTTGAAGGTTGTAGTAATCCCTTCTTTATGTTTTTGCAAACAGTGTCCTCTGGTCAGAGACCATCTTTGAGACTGTTCAAAAGTGGTCTTAAAGACCACTTTCTAACAGTCCAAAAGATGGACTTAATATAGGAATTTACTGTAAGCGCGCCAACTCTGCCTTTAACCTTTACAACCACTCTCTGGACTAAATCAGCAGATGTAAAAATTGTTGATATTTTTCCTATTTTTTTTTTCAGAAAACAGGACTTGACATCTCAGGAGACAATTTGCAGTTTTCTTGGAAAAATAGAAAAAAAAAAAAAAACTATTTCAAAATGTCGACTGCTGCAAAATACCCAGCATGCAAAGCGTTAGCTATATTATCTTTATTCGACCCCTACCATCGGGGCTTGAAGAAATAGATGGGCTACATGATACTTCCACGCAGAGCTGGGGCCGATCGCACACGAGTACTGGTAAACCGCTCAGAGGACCTAAGCCTGTCCAGGCAAAGGGGTGCGAGCTGGACCGTCGTGCTTATAGAGCCTATTGGTTTCATTGGGCGACAGCGCTTGAGATGTCATTTCATCTCAATGTTGGGTAAAAGTCTCACAAAATTGGAAGCGACGTCTCTAAAATGACCTTTACAGTGTTGACGGGGACGTTTAACCTCAAATCAAACAAAACAAACATATTATCTTTACATTTCTGCACTTGCATTTCCTGATCGCGTCAAACACGGTGTTTACCCCCCCCCCCCCTCCCCGGCCGTTGTCCACGTCATTGTATTTCCTTGGGCGCAGCCAAACATCGAGGTGAATGCTCGCAAAATGTGTGAAATGTTATTGAGTAGCAGTGTGAATGAAGCTATTGACGTATTCACTGCTTGTTTTCCTGCCTGGAAGTTTTCCAGTGTTTCCTCGAAAATCAGCGCACAACTTGAAATTCCGCCAGTAATACATAACGCTGTCTGTCAGTACAAACACACGCTTCCATGCAGGCACACGGGTCGCTAGGGTAACGTCAAATCAACGTCGGTGCAACGTCATGACGTTGCACCGACGTTGATGTGACATTGCATAAACGTCATGACGTTGCACCGATGTTGAAATGACGTCACAATTATATCATGTGCCTGTAGGGTTATTTAAATATGTTGAAAATTCTGCCACCAAGAAATGAAAAATGTCAGATGAAAAAGTTTGATATTTTTCATATATCTGTTCAAAACATAGATTGTGGATACTCTTTACAACCGACGAGGCGAGGCGGTTCTAACAAGCACCCACACGCTCTGTTTTTGAGCAGAAACAAGTAAAATAAGATATGCCTCTGTAGACCCGAGATTCGGGTTGAAGTGGGTCAAAATGGGATTTTCGTGTGCATTTTGGGCGCCATTTTGTTTTTCAGATAAAAGTTTGTGCTGCTTTTTCTCATTTTCGCTAGACTGATATAGATTGTGGGTGCTAGTTTTGTTTAGAAATAATCAGAGCAAGGCATCCTACATTTGTCTCTATCAAGTGGGGTTTCCGTGTGTTAATTGCACGGATGTTAATGAAATGTTTAAGGGGAATGGGAATACCTGGCACATTTTCCCGCCATTTTTCAAAGGGAGACAACTTTCGGGACTTCATGTTCGCCTTTCTATAAGCCCCGTCCCACGGAAAAAGGGGTCTACTCTAAAAGGAAAGTCTTTGTTCCTCAGGAGCAAATTATTTCCTTAAAGAGTTGACCCTTATTGACTTGGGAGACAAAAATACTTTTGCAGGAGTTGCCTCCCTTGAAGGTGTCCTCATTCCCCTTAAATGCACATAGCGATAGCATAATCGTACCATCACGAACACATGCTTATATAATTCTGACCCCCTTGAATCCCACTTTTATACAGTAAAACTGGGGTCTACAAGGGGAAACATTATTTTTCTTATTCCTTCTCTACAACATAGATTGTGGGTACTCGTTAGAACCGCCTCGTCGAGGCGGTTCTAACGTGTATCCACAATCCACAATCTATATTTTAAGCAAAAATAGGAAAAATATCACAATTTTTTTCAACTGAAAATACGCGATTTTTTAGCGGTAAAATATACAATGTATTTTAATTGGAATGTTTTCGTTTTGGTAAAATGGCATCTATCTTTTCTCTGGAGCTACCATTTTTCCGATGAGAATGTTTGATATATTCTCTTATTTCTTGTCCAAATATAGATAGTGAGTGCTCGTTAGAATCGCCTTGAATGAGACAGTTCTAATGAGTACCCACAGTCAATTTTTGAGCAAACATTAAGGAAAATAATGAACACTCCCTAAACCCCAATTTTCTTTATATAAAGTGGGGTTTATAGGGGTTTCCATTTCACGAACTTGTTTACCTGAAAACACCGCACAACAAAACTAGTTTTTGTCCATTTTTTTTTTTTTTTTTTTTGGGGGGGGTTGGGTTTTACGGCCCTTTCAAGATTATTTCACTCATATCAAGCCGATCGTTAATCAGAGGTGGGCGAAAACCGGAGTACCCGGAGAAAAACCACCTGACCTTCCGTTGCAGAACTTGGCGTCTCACACGTGGCCCGAGCGAGGCTCGAACCTACGGCGGTGAGAGACCTAATGACTAAGAGACAGCGCTCTTATCCACTAGGCCACGGAGGCCCGTTTTTTGTCCATTAGTAAACGCTGAGGATTTATGCATTTCCAAGTGCAAGTCTGTTCATACTTAGAATGTATTGCACATGTGATTCTCACGTGTGCAGAAGCTTCCGAGTTCAGTAAAATTCCTGTATTAAGACCACCTTAAGGACTGTTCAAAAGCGGTCTTTAAGACCACTTTTGAACAGCCCCAAAAGTGGTCCCTGACCAGATGACATTGTATGCAGAAAACGTGAAGAAAGAATAACAGTACCCTTCTAAACTTTTTAAAGCTGAATTAGTCTTAATTTTAGGTGGTCTTAATAGCGGAATTTCCGAGTACATGGAAATTTCAATTCTCCGAACACCAATGTTGCGCTTTTGCCTGATTCCAACTGGTTCGAAAGAACACGGGGACTGCTTTCCTATAGTCCGAGATAACAAATATCCAATGACAATTAAGTTAGATTTTTATTTTATCGGGAAAATGTATGTTGTGTGTGCTCACTAGTATCGCATCATAGAGGCGATTCAAATGAGTACACACAGCATACCACATTACAGTTCCAAAGGTGGTCTTAATATAAGAATTTTACTGTATCTGAATTTCCGGATCAATCGACCCAAAGTTAAGAAGCGCAAGTAGCTCTCAGTGCTAGAGTCCATGCTTTACCACTGCAACACAGCTTTGACAACGTTGATTGTTCTAGAGATTGCCGGGATAGACGCCACTTTGGCGCACGGGTATATTATCGGCGTACGTTATGCATTTGGAAAACACAAAGGTGACAAAGAGTAAAACACTATTCTGTGTTAGCTAAACCAGAAATTCAACTTCGGTGAAGTTGATGTCGCACCTGCTGCCCACCTGCCCCACACAAAAAAATGAAAGTTTATTTAAGGCAGAAGAAATGAATATAGGGCTTCGAGAAGAATCCATAGCCTATATATTTGAGGTAAAAAACTGACTAAGTTCACAATGTGGAAAAAGTGATAAAAATTGATCCCAAGATAAAGTGAAAACCACATGCACATCCTCATACCATAGGTAAAAACACACACAAAGTTTTAAAATTATCAATATAAAACTGTAAGAGAAGTTGCGATGACAAGAGGTACCTATTGTATATCAACTAAAGCTTAAAGTTGGCTAAGTTCACAATGTGCAAAAGTGAAAAAAAAATATTCTGAGAATTAGTTCGAAATCACATGCACAACCTCATACCATGGGGAAAGCACATGCAAAGTTTCAAAATGATCGGTATAAAACTGCAAGAGGAGTTGCGATGACAAGAGGTACCTATCATATATCAATTGAAGGTTAAAAGTGATAAGTTCACAATGTGGAAAAGTGAAAAAAAAATGATCCGACGATAAAGTCCAAACCACATGCGCATCCTCATACCATAGCGAAAGCACACGCAAAGTTTCAAAATGATCGGTATAAAACTGCAAGAGGAGTTGCGATGACAAGAGGTACCTATCATATATCAATCGAAGGTTAAAAATGACTAAGTTCACAATGTGGAAAAAGTGACAAAAATTTATCCGAAGATAAAGTCCAAACCACATGCGCATCCTCATGGCATGGCAAAATCACACACAAAGTTTCAAAATAATCGGTATGAAACTGTAGGAGGAGTTGCGATGACAAGAGGTACCTATCGTATATCAAATGAAGCTTAAAAATGGCTAAGTTCATAATGTGCAAAAAGCGGAAAAAAATATTCTGAAAATTATGTCGAAACCACATGCACATCCTCATAGCATGGTGAAAGCACATGCAAAGTTTCAAAATGATCGGTATAAAACTGCAAGAGGAGTTGCGATGACAAGAGGTACGTATCGCATACCTAAAAATGACTAAGTTCACAATATGGAAAAAGTGACAAAAATTGATTCGAAGATTAAGTCCAAACCACATGCGCATCCTCATACCATGGCGAAAGCACATGCAAAGTTTCCAAATGATCAGTCTAAAAGTGTAGGAGGAGTTGCGATGACAAGACATCCAGTGTAAAATGTTGACGGACGGACGGACGGACGGACGGACGAACGGACGGACGGACGAACGGACGAACGGACGGACGGACGGAAACTTGCACGCCTATGTCTTCCTGCTAAAGCAGGTGCGACAAAAAAGCACCCTTCTTAAGGCAGTACAGTGACATTTCCGCTATTAAGACCACCTAAAATTAAGACTAATGCTGCTCTAAAAAGCTTATTTTGAAGGGCCCACTTACTCTTTCTTTGTGTTTTCTGCCGACAGTGTCCTCTGGTCAAGGACCACCTCTGGGACTGTTCAAAAATGGTCTTTAAGACCACGTTTGAACAGGGCCAAAGGTGGTCTTAATATAATTATTTTCAATGTATTTGAATTTTTTGGGTCAATCGACCCAAAGTTAAAAAGCGCAAGTAGCTCTCAGTGCTAAAGTCCAAGATTTACCACTGCAACACAGTTTTAAAATCGACGTTAGATCTAGAGATCGACGTCACTTTAGCGCATGGATATGTTATCGGCGTATGTTATTTTGTTATTTTGCTATGCATTTGAAAAACACAAAGGTGACAAAGAGTTTGTTTGATTTGAGGTTTTACGTCCGTGTCAACACTGTACGGGTCATTTTGGAGACGTTGCTTCCAATTTTGTGGGACTTTTACCTGCTATTGAGATCAAATGATATCTCAAGGCCTGTCGCCCAATGAAACCAATAAGGTTTATAAACATGGACGCTCCGACTCGCACCGCTTTGCCAGGGCAGGCTTAGATCCTTTAAGCGGTTTACCAGCACCCGTATGCGGTCGGTTTCAGCTCTGCGTGGAAGCATCATGCAGCCCATCTATATCTTCAAGCCCCGATGGGCGGAGGCCAAAGGTGACAAAGAGTAATAAACTATTCTTTTTAGCTAAAAAAGCACCCTTCTTAAGGAAGTAGCTCTCATCCAGTGCTAAAGTCCAAGTGACTATCACTGATTTCCTTCCGTGAAATAAACACCCCACTAAACCTCACTTTATATAGAGAAAACTGGGGTTTACGTGGGTATACATTATTTTTCTTATTTCCGCTCCAAGACATAAGTTGTGCGTACTCGTTAGAACCGCCTCATAGAGGCGGTTCTAACGAGCACCCACAACCTATGTTTGCAGTGAAAATAAGAAAAATGTCATGGATTTTCATCAGAAAAGTAGGCATTTTGGAGATGTGAAAAAAAAAAAAACAACACTATGTCGCACGGGTATGTTATCGTAATGTGTAGTCAGTCCAGGTAACAGTTATTTATAGAAAATAGCCGTTGTGATGTCCGAGTGTTGTGTAAGAGGGTTGTCTATAGAATCTGGACTGGAATCATGGGCTGAGTTTGGTAAACAGTGTAGATTCGGGTCAGAACGCGGGGTCGGATCAGCGCTTAGCAAACTGGAATTTAATGGTTAAACGAAACAGTTTAAATCTCAGCCCAGAAATATTTTCCCAGTCTGCACTCATAAACACTCGACACACTAGCTTTGTCAGTGCTTTGATTGTTTTCTAAATAGATTTTGGTGCTCGTAAGAACCGCCTCACCGCAACATATACCCACAATCTATGATTTTGAGAAGAAATACGAAAAATAAAGTATACCCTTGTAAAACCACCTTTTCTCTTTAATCACGCATACATGCCTATATAGTTTTGACCCCACTGAACCCCACTTTTATGTAGTAAAACTGGGGTTTACAGGGGTAAACCTTATTTTTCTTATTTCTGCTCTGAAATAAAGATTGTGGGTACTCGTTAGAACCGCCTCGGTGAGGCGGTTCTAGCGAGTACCAAAAATCTATAATTTCGCCAGAAATAAGAAAAATATAACATTTTATTCATCATAAATTTTCATTTTCTCGGCGATAAATGTTACAATGTTTTTGTATAGGCGTGTTTTCGTAATGTCATATTTAACCTGTGGTTTATAAGGGTGAATATCACAACCCAGCGGGCATTCAAAGTATATGCAACATTGCGTCAACGTCATGCAACGTTATATTGCAGCGACGTGTATGCAACGTTGCGATAACGTCATATGTCCAGTGTGAAGGAATTTCACATGATAAGGTATAACAATCAGACTTGGAAAATAATATAAAAACGATTAAGAAAGACATGTTTTATTGAAAAAATATATATATATATCGAAATATGGCATATATTAAGCGATTTCCACATTATGATAAGCACAACTAACAATTTTTATCATAACTAACAATCAATATGCATATCAGGGCCTAAGCCCCCGCCCATAGGGGCTTGAAGAAATATATGGGCTGAATGATGCTTCCACGCAGAGCTGAATCCGGCCCGCACACTAGTACTGGTAAACCGCTTAGAGGATCTAAGCCTGTCCAGGAACCGCGGTGCGAGGCGGACCGTCCATGCTAATAAACCCTATTGGTTTCATTGGGCGACAGGGCTTGAGATGTCATTTCATCTCAATGTCGGGTAAAAGTCCCACAAAATTGGAAGCAACGTCTCCAAAATGACCTTTACAGTGTTGACGGGGACGTTAAACCTCAAATCAAACAAACACAAGAATTCCGCCGAAGGCTATGTCGCGCCTGTGAGGGCGCAAAGTCATCGAGCCATGATATGTAGGTCAAGGTCAAACATAGATGCTTGCACAAAACATTCCATTCTCAAATGCAAGCTTGTACTAAGTATCACTAATGAAGCTCTAATAATTCTTGAGAAATGAACTTAACCATTAGGGTGGTCGCAATATTTTACAAAGTCAGTGAACCATGAAATATAGGTCAAGGTCAAATATGGATGCTTGCATTTAAGTTACCATACCCAGACACAAGTTTGTACCAAGTATCATTAATAAAGCTCTTATAGTTCTTGAGAAATAAACTTGACCATTAGGGTGAACGCTAGGGTGGTCGCAATATTTTACAAAGTCAGTGAACCATGAAATGTAGGTCAAGGTCAAATATGGATGCTTGCATGTAAGTTGTCATCCCCAGATACAAGTTTGTACCAAGTATCATTAATGAAGCTCTTATAGATTTTGAGAAATAAACTTGACCATTAGGGTGAACGCTAGGGTGGTCGCAAATGTTGACGCCTTGACGAACGGACGGACGAACAAACGGACGAACAGACGAACGGACGGAAAACCGGGCGCCTATATCGCGCCATGCTGATAGCAGGCGCGACAAAAAGCATATCAGGGCCACCGCCCATAGGGGCTTGGTGAAATAAATTGGACTGCATAGTGCTTCCACGCAGATCTGAAACTTACAGCACATTCGTACTGGTTAATCGCTTAGAACTAAGCCTGTCCAGACAAAGTGGTGCGAGTCGGACCGTCCATGCTAATAAACTCTATTGGTTTCATTAGGCGACAGGGCTTGAGATGTCATTTCATCTCAATGTCGAGTGAAAGCCCCACAAAATTGCAAGTACGTTTCCAAAATGACCTATACAGCGTGGATGACATCTCAAACTCTCAAGCCCTGCGGCCCAAACAAACCAAGTGGTAATATGTAGGGACGATCCAACATGCACCACTATGCCTAGGCAGGCTTAGTCTCTCTAAGCGGTCCACCGGTACTCATGTGCGGTCGGTTTTAGGTCTGCGCGGAAGCAACGGGTTTCAATACGTCAATAGGTATGTTTTCTGAAGAAGAAGAAGAAGAAGAAGAAGAAGAAGAAGAAGAAGAAAAAGAAAAAACTTCTATGAAAACATACAAAACGAAACAAAAAAAAAAAAAAAAAAGAAAAGAAAGAAACGCACACCTTGACAACTTTTAAGCATATAACCTAAAATTTCAATTTATCTGCTGTACCTCGTAAATAAGGTCTTCAAAGCATACTCAAATCTTTGTGCTATTATAAAAAAAAACGGTAATGATGCAAAATAATACAAAGTTTAAGCATAGACCAATGAAATAACCAAATAACCCTGAAAGGGAACACCTTCAGGGGAGGCAACTCCTGCAAAAATATGTTTGTCTCCCATGCCAAAAGGGGTCAACTCTTAAAGAGTATGCCCCTTTTTTCAGTGCTTATAGAAAAGCTGGCAGGAAGTCCCGAAAGGTGTCTCCCTTTGAAAAAGGACGGAAATATAACTTAATTACTTCATACAGTAAAATATATTTTTCAGTTTATCAGATTTGCCTTGAAAATAAGGTCAAGGTCTTCAAAACAAACACACAAACAACAACAACAACAACAACTTGTATTGCAAACATGAAATAACCCTGGAAGTATACATCTAGTTTTCAATTTATCTGGTTTGCCTTGTAAACAAGGTCAAGGTCTTCAAAACATATTCAAACCTTTGTGCCGTCATAAAAACTAGTACTGTAGGGTAATAATCCTGGTCCCAGTTTTCGCTGGCGTATTTATTTATTTGTTTGCTGACCTTGAAATGAAATGAAGTCTTCATTATATTTTGCACTTATTTTTGAAATACTTATTACTGACCTTTACAACGTGGTTCTTCTGTCATGGTTTATTATTGTTATAGTTCGTCTTTGCATGAATGTATTGCTTACATCTTGGCGTTTGGCCATTTGTTTTTAAAAGTAACTGCCCAGCAGGCACTCAACATTGAACTAACGTTGGAACAACGTTGAAAACGTTGTTTCAACGTTTGTTCAACGTTGAGTCAACGTTTTGTGCCTGAAGAGTGTCCTTTTGGCTTTCCGCTGGGTTTACTTGCTGCATGCTCGTGTTTTCCTTTGGTGTCTCTGATGGGAAGTGTGGGGTAATTGTATCGATTCCTGATCATTGTCTTCACTTTTATTTTACATTGATGAGCGACAACAAAACAGAGGGAAGAATTTTTCTGCCTACCCCTCACACCCAAGTAAGATTATTTTTTTCTTGTAAACCTGTAATTTTAATAATGAAGGCACATCGACTGCCGATGTCCGCAACCTTATGATGACATTAATGAATGTGGTTTTACTGAGGTCACGGTATGTGAAGGGAGGTCAAACATTTTCACTGCATACATGACGTCCTATACAACTCTTCGACATCAAACATGTGATAAGTCTCGATTTTTGTCCAACACTGGGTAAAGCCTGGGTTGGGCAAGGATTTCTATTCCAGGTCAAATCAAGGATTTCCTGATCTTGTTTGTTTGTTTGATTTGAGGTTTAACGCCCCTGTCAACACAGTAAAGCTCATTTTGGAGACGTTGTTTTCAGTTTTGTGGGACACTGAGATGAAATGACATCTCAAGCAATGTCGCCCAATGAAACAAATAGGGTTTATAAGCATGGGCGGTCCGACTCGCACCGCGATTCCTGGACAGGCTTAGATCCTCTAAGCGGTTTACCAGTGCTAGTGTGCGGACGGTTTCAGCTCTTCGTGGAAGCATCATGCAGCCCATCAATTTCTTCAAGCCCCGATGGGTGGGGCGGTTCCTGATCTTGTGTTAAGTTCAAAAGAAATTCAGTAGAAAACACCGGGTTAACCCATTTTTATATCAAATGGAATCTTCCTCCATATGCATGACAGGAGTCCATTTCGAAATTTAGGGTCTTTTAACTTTATTTGGAAAATAGCTGAACAATTTGCGTTCTGTGGCGTATGATCTGGGCCTACATTGTTTGCCAGGGTACCAGTTTTGGGGTTTCAGTTACAAACATTGAAAATGGGTTAACCCATATGGTACGGGAAGCCTAAAAACGGGTACCCTGGCAAATAGTTCAGGCCCAGATCAGACGCCGCAGATCAGGGCCGACACTATTAGCAAAAAGCTCAGCCATTTTCCAAATCAATTTTGAAGAAAACACAACCTGACACCCCTACATTTTGAAATGGACTCCTGCTATCCATAAGGAGGAAAATTCCATTTGGTACAAAAAGGGTTCATGTTTTCAGAGACAGGGTCAAGAAACAACATGACATAACATTTTATGAAATAGCGTTTTCCACACATAACACCAACAAAATATGATACAATAAATAATGGAATGAAGGATAAAGTAAATAAAGATATGAAACACACACACGCACGCACACACGCGCGCACTTGCACACACGAAACAATACGCGTGACAATAAGATATACGACGCCCTCGCCAATCGGGGCCTGGAGAAATACACTGGGCTGCATTGTTTCGCGCACAGCTGAAACCGACCGAACATTTGAGTACTGGTAAACCACTCAGGCCTTAGCCTGCCAAGGCAAAGCGGTGCAAGTCGGACCGCCCTTGGGTGATAGGGCTTGAGATGTCATTTCATCACAATGTGGGGTAAAAGTCCCACAAAACGGGAAGCAATGTCTCCAAAATTAAATAGTGCTGATATGTACGTAAAACCTAAACACAATCGAACAAAACAACTAACATTCAGTAAGAAGGTCTGCTATCAAACGCAGGTTGCGAGTGCTGTACTCACAATTTACGAAACTTAAGCTCATTACAGTTAAATAATATTCTAATGCACTTTCGTATGTAGCGCGACGTCTGATTGGATAACGTCAAAAATTTGCGACAGTATATTCTGCGATATACCGTCGGAAACCCGACGTCATCACGGAACGTCGCTTTTCATTGGCTGCCATTTGATTTTATGCAGCTCACAGCGGTTGCCGCTATGTGAAAAATAGTTCAAGTTTTAACATCACAAGTGAATAAGTGCATTAGAATGGGGATAACTGTATTGAAACTTGTCATTGGGGGGGGGGGGGGGGGGGGGGGGGTAAATCGTCGGTTTTACGGTCGCAAATTACGTTTTACGGCTCCGCTGACGCGTCGCCGTAAAACGAAATTTCCGACCGTAAAACCTCCGATTTACCTCCCCGAATGACAAGTTTCAATACAGTTATCCCCTAAGTAATACTGATTTAAATCCTCCAACAAAGAACACATGGAAATTTGTTATACAGTTTGATGAAAATTCAAACAATACAGGCACATATGCGAACTATCAGGCATACACATATATCAAATGCTTACGACTGCAAGCTAACAACATTAAACATATAAAATATGAGATCACAGTTTATAGCCACAGTTCGTATAAAGTCATGTCTTTTTTTCTTTGAAAGACACTTGAATGGATACATCTGGTGTATGGTCTTCAAGTTTATAAACGAGACAACTTGTTGGTCTTTCTGGTCGCTTTCTTATATCTGGTCCTTAGGGGTACATGTATGACCCTGTTGGCTATGACCCTGAAGGTAGCCAAAGATATTTTTAAAGCGTTGTTGCACCCATTTCGCTAAACGCAGGTTTCCATTGCGATGGACAAACATTTAATGTCTTTTTCCATGGAGCTAACTGTCTTGCACAAACATGCATGTAGCCTAATGCTATTCATCAGCAAATGTTTGGCAACTGGGATCTGAATACACTGTGTTTAACGTCAGACTCATCTCTCTTTTCTCGTTGAAATATGGCAACACCCTTGTCTGAATTGTACCTTGAAAACGAGCAATGATAACCCATTTTTTCTGAAAGTCATGTACAAGTTACTTAAATACACTTCCTCGGCAATATGACTGAATGTTACATTTGGAAGCTTTTCCTCTGTGACCGTTGTTTGAAGATACGGTCCAAGTTTGTCGACCATTTCTCCCTGTAAGCCATTGCATTCAACGTTTTCTAGACTCACTTTCAGTTCATCACGTGTCTTGTGAATGTAGACATCATGGGTTTCAAATCTAGGCTCTTGAGACGGAGATGTCTTTGGCACGTCGTCTGTGTTTTGTAAATCATCGGCACCTTTGTTGGCCAGTTTTGCCTGAAAGATAGAAATGAAAGACACGCATAAGTCAAAACCTTCTATTATTTGAGCCGGGGCACAGCATTTCCTACAACTTACATGTGCCCACAACGAAGAATCAGATCAGCCTGCGCATCCATATAGTCTGACCAGATACTTCTCTTGCTGCATGAAGGAGCATTCGGTCCTTTGCGAAAGCGCAGAACGAAGACTCTGATCAGGGCGCACATGTCTTATTGTAGGTTTTGTCATGCGAGGATCTTACTCTAGTGGTCATTTCATGTGAAATTTAAGAATCGAGCTTTCTGCGAGAATGAAATGACCTAGAGTAAAATACTTTTCGAATCATTTAACCATTTTAAATTGGATCTTATCGTGGAAGAAGAACCCCGTTAGTCTGAATCTAACTAACCACAATTATGGATAGAAAATTCCAGACAGAGGGTTGCAGCTAATAGTGAAAGATAAACATACTGTCGGCAAAGATTGTTAAAAGCGATATTAATATCAAAATGATATTTGAGACTAGCGATGTATTAATTCTAAGTAATTACGACAAGAATGCGTCTTCGAAACAAGTGCCAGGGAAACTGCTATTTCTGTCAAGAACAGCAGTAAAATCCGATAGATGTAAGTATTCTGACGTACTTCTGCCAGTTAATGGGATTTTAGTCTGTTTCTACGAAAATGTATCTAACACGTCACAGACCAAAACATCGATGACGTAGATTTTTGTCCGTACATATCTATTTTCAACTAAATTAAAAGTTTAATAAACAAACAAGTCATTACTGACATGCCTAGCGGCTTATTTTTGGGACATTGGTAAACAGTGTGCAACCAGGTCTGATCTGAGTCTACACTGCTTAATGTACGTCTTTTTATTTGAAAAAAAAAAAAAAAAAAACAACTTACGACAAACAAACCAAACTGACACCCCTCGAGCATGTGCATAAGCGCAGTATCACCCTAGCTTCTATTCACCATATTTGCATTATATCCTGGCTCCCAGCTTGCACATTGTCAATATTGAAAAAACAGGTAACCAGACCCCCCTGACCTTGCAAGGTCAGGGGGGTCTGGTTACCTGCTTTCCCATCCATGATAATCTTCAGACTATGAACCAGCAGGTAATGCAAATAAGGTGAATTGCTTTTAGACATATGCAAAGGAACAGAAAAGGTTGCGTGGTATTTTGGTGATAATGAAAGGATAAATTTCCATATTTCTCCATTTACACCGATGCTGCGGGTATTCAACCGGTTGAATGAGTGAGTTTTAGTTTTACGTCCCACCAACAGCTAACGTCATACGGAGACGGGACCTCGATTTAAAGACTCATCCGAAAGTCTGGAGAAGCCCGGGATCGAGCCTGCGATCCCTGGTTTACAAGGCGAGTAGCGTAACCACTGCACCACGGAGGCTTCTATTCAACTAGTTGAATTGAATACCAACAAAAGTACACATGGAGAAATACGTAGAATTATCACTTCACTAACACAAAATAGTCACCTTTCCTATTACCATGCGATACGAAGCGATGGCAGTCTTGTTTTGTGAATAGCTCTCATCAACACATGTATCAATTAAAGTGCTTTAAGATTTTGTTTGTTTGATTTGAGGGTTAACGTCCCCGTCAACACTGTAAAGGTCCTTTTTGGAGACGTTGCTTCCAATTTTGTGGGACTTTTACCCGACCTTGAGATGAAATGACATCTCAAGCCCTGTCGCCCAATGAAAACAATTGGGTTTATAAGCATGGACGGGCCGACTCGCAAAACTTTGCCTGGGCATGCTTAGATCCTCTAAGCTGTTTACCAGTACTCGTGTTCGGGTCGGTTTCAGCTCTGCGTGGAAGCATCATGCAGCCCATATATTTCTTCAAGCCCCGATGGCCGGGGGCCGTAAAGTGCTATAAAAAAGAGTAATACATGTAACATGCAATCGAGTAGGACAAACAAACACCACACAGTGGCCTGTGAATAAAATGCAACTTTAATGGTCAATGAAAATCATGAGCATGAATGAATTCATAGTGACCATATATGGAATGGATGTGTTCGTACTATTCTGTGATGTCACTGCTAGTGCTATTAACTCTTATCCTGCTGTTCACGACAACCCCTATCTTTGGAAACAGTGTAGATCCAGATCAGATGGCTTCTGAAGAAGCCATCTGATCAGGATCTACACTGTTTGACATTAAGTTTATGGATTTGTAAATTTAAATTGCATCAAGTAATCTGATTGGTTCAAAGTCAGAAATTGGTGTGGCTAAACTGAATATTCAGCAGGATAAGGGTCAAGATCATACTTGAAGAAGAGGCAAAACCTTACCTGATTTGCTGCTCCTCTTATGGCCCGAAGCATACCCTGCCGCATGATTAATTTGCTTGTGGCTGTCGATGTCAATTTCATTAATGAAGCCATATTCTTTAATCCACGTTTCAAACCTCTTCTGAATCTGTACAGTTTATCGCAACAAATAAAGTTAATAGTATATATATATTTATTTGTATAATACTAACTTCAACAATATGTCTAACTGTTACAATAATTTATTAAACAATCCGATAATACTTATGAACGCTCTTGAGTCGATGTGAGATATAAATGAATATACGGGATGTTTGTCTTTATATATCGCACGTAAAACATAAACAAGCATCGGATGAGAGCTTCTAGACATAATGACGTCAAAGTGTCAAAATCGGTCAGAGTCAATATCGCTTTCAAAATGGTTTTCGTCTCACGCGACTGATCAGGTAGTATGTAAGGTACACAATTTTGATTCACAAATACGTTAGTCATGCAGACACGTGTGAAGGAGTGCGTTGTAGTAAACAGATCGATACATACACTGTAATTATAAGTCAATGTCGAATATCACGCGATGTAAGGCGTGCGAATCAACGAAATGTGCAATTCATATGCAGATAATCTGCACTTCTCAAATTATCTAAAAGCATGATAAAACTCAAGAACAGTTTGAAATATCTGTAAATATAAGCATTTTATTTTTAAATTGACCTTGAGCACACTTATATTGCCTTCAAAAACGTTACGGTTTCAATACACCTGTTTCTTGAAGCATTCCCTATACAGGCACAAAACGTTGGCTCAACGTTGAATTAACGTCATTTTCAACGTTGTTTCAATGTCAGTTCAACGTTGAGTGCCTGCTGGTTTTGTATTTCAAACCACAGTCAAAAGCGTTTTTTTACTCACGGGTCTTTGGCTTTTAGCCTTATGTCCATTGCTATAATATGGGTTGCCTCACCCACTAACTGATTTTACATGTAGGTATTTATTTGATCAGTCGGTGCAGTAGGACTTCCAAGTCACGCGTATGTACTATGGCAAAGCATGACAAGGGCATCCTACTGACCGTTTAATAGCAGTTCAAACCACTTAACTGTATCTATATTTGGCAGCCTGACCGCCAAATAACTGCTTGTGACGATTAAAGTCCAGTATGTTTCATAACCGTGGACATGTGCCTGATCAAGTTCAAAATCTGCTCTGGACCAATCAGATGGGATTATTTTGAACTTTGTCACCAAAGAATAATAAAACAAGCTGCAGAGCGCGAGGTAGGGAGTCTCGGCTTGGTATATGACCAGAGTGGTTCACCTTTATAATATTTAACTTTAGTATAGAGCCGAGGCAGCTTAGGACCAAAAATCGGAAATGCTGGAATTAAAATAAAGAAATTTCTAAATGAACAGTTTTGTTTATTACCTATGACACTTGTCAATAGGTATAACACCATCTTTTAAGATGACAGGTGGCTTGCTGCATATGATCCCAAATTATAAACGTGTTTGAGTAAACGCAATAGCTGCAAAGAGTGTGTGAACTTGGCTTGGGATTCGCGGCTTGGAATATCGATTTCGCCTTACACTCACTAATATTTTACTATTATTTACTACTACGGAATAAATCGAATTCCAAACTCCATACTCCAGACTCCAAGCCAACTTCATACACTTGCATTTTTTTTTAAACATAGACAATGGCAAGAAATGCTCATCACACTGTGTAAACAAAAACTTAAATTTTGACGGGACTATAAATGCTATCTAATTTTTTATTGTTTCAAGAATGGCTTTTTCAGATGAAAATGACATTAATATTTACCGTTCGACCATGGGTTATGAGTTGAAGCTTTTATTATGGGCTACCATAACTTTTGTTTTTGAGATAAAGCTGGAGAATGTTCGCCGATGCAAAATCCCATTGTCATCAAAATGGTTATGTGGATTTTAATTACTCGTGTTTCAGTAACCACAACCTGTGTCTTGGAACACAAACAAGGAAAGAATGTTTATCCCCGTTAACCCCAGTTTTCTCTATATAAAGTGGGGTTTCGGAGGGTGTTCATTTCACAGACTTGTTCTACCGCGGTGTTACAATGATCCCAGACGGTTCTTCTGTCGTGTTTTTTGTTGTTATATTTCGTCTTTGCATGTAAGTATTCTAATATCGTTTTATTTAGGATAGCCGTCTGCCCATTTTGCGGGAAAGTAATTGTCCTTTTGGCTTTCCGCTTGTGGTGTTTTCATAAGAGTTAAGTTGTTCCACGTTCGTGCTTCTTTCGCTTTGGTGTCTATGGTGGGAAGTGTGAGATACTTGTTATCGACTCATGATCATTGCCATCGCTTCTATTTACCATAAAGACTACCAAGGTAACACGCAACCGCGGGCAAACGTCATGCCGATAGCGGTACGTTGTGACGTTGTATTGCTATCGGCCCGAAGTTGACCCGGTATGTTTTGCTAGCTGGATAGCAGTATCATGCTATCCAAGCAGCGAAAATGCAGACTGATCATCATCTTCGTTGTTCGCATACGTCGAATTTGCGATATTTTTCTTATTTATTCTCCAATCGTAGGTTGTTGCTCGTTCTAATAAAGAGAAAATAATGTATACCCCCGTAAACCCCATTTTGTCTTAAAGTTTATAACTTGGTGTTTAGGGGGGGGGGGGGGGGGGGGTGATCATTTTACCGATTTATTCACGTGATGCAAAAACACGATTTCTCATTTGAGCTCATATAGCAATTGGAATTTTATTGATTAACAAACTTCATCAAAAACAAGTGCCAAACACAAACAACAAAACATGGGAAAATAGTGGTGGAATGTAGTATATAGAATAATGCAACGTCTACCGCTTAATGCCCCTGTCTACGTCATAGTGCAATAAACATACTACATACATATAACAACTAATTTGGCAGCCAGTCAAAAAAGATAGCGGGTTATTAGTTAGGACTGTATCATGTGAATTGTGTTCACTGAATTGAACGATTTCGGATTACCACAAAGCATGATGCATGTGTCCCCACTGTTAACACCATGAAAACACGCGTGCATTGAACCCCACTTTTCTGGAGTCACTTGGGTTTACATGGGTAACCCTTATTATTATTTCTGTTCTAAAATATAGATTGTGGGTATCTAACGAGTATCCTCAAACTATACTTTGAGCAGAAATAAGAGAAATATCACATTTTTTCACCTTAAAAGTTTCGGTTATCGGCGGTAAAGTTTACAATGTATTTGTATAGGCGTGTTTCGTAATGAATTGCAACGATAAATTTCAAGGATTTGTTTAAAGGAAGCGCAACCCCAAGCTTCAGCTGGGACACAGCATCTAGTGTTTGAATAAAAATACCAAGCCTTGCAGTGTACCAAAGAAGTATCTGTATCTTATGGAAGCCGATAGGGGACATTTTGACTTGTAACTAACGACTTGTGACTACCGACTTGCGACTTATGACTTTTTACTTGTGACTTTTGACATACCTCAAGCAACGGCCGATTTCGGACAACGACGGCTAAGATTCCGGTGAGGCAAGCGATTTTTCTCCTTCTGTTTTATATTGTTTGAAAAATGCCACATATGGTAGGTTATTTACTCTGATTTTGTGAATTTTTAAGACTTATGACTTGTCACTTATGAATTTTGACTTATGAGTTTTGACTTGTCACTAATGACTTTTCACTTTCGAATTGTGACTTTCGACTTATGACTTGTCACTTATGACTTTTGAGTTTTGACTTGCAACTTAAGACAATTTCTTGGCGCGAATCTAAAGTAATGGGGCATAACAACACAAGCGGTAGTAAATTGTCACTAAAACAGAGTTGATAATACATGAAACAGGGTCTTCTAAGTGGCATTTCTAAACAATATACACCGGAATTGTCGGTGCCGTTGTCCGCTACCCGATATTTTTCGGGTTTGCACCAAAAGTCAACAAGTCATAAGTCGAAAGTGATAAGTCACAAGTCATAAATCACAAGTCAAAGTTATAAGTCGCAAGTCATAAGTCATACAAAGATAACACAAACAGAGTAAAAAACATAAACAAGTCTTCTTAATGGCATTCATCAAACAATATAATACAGGAGCAGCAAAATCGCTGGATCGACACCGTCGTTGACCGCCGTCTTCCACTGCGTCAGATTTGTCGAAAGTCAAAAGTCATAAGTCGCAAAAATTAGGCATGCAACTCCGACGTCGCAAGTCATAAGTCACAAGTTCAAAAGTCACAAGTCAAAATGTCCCCTATCGGCTTCCATAGTATCTCATCAATACCTCAAAAGATATCAGCAAAATTTAATATACCCCCAAAAATATTCCCAAAAGATTATACTGGCTGGCTTTCTGTTAGAAAGTGTGCCTTAACTGACATACTTAACCAAAATTCCAACGCCCCAGGTAGTTTTTTCCACTTTTCTAAACATAGAAAAATCTGACAGCTTTCAAATTTATATTTTTACGAACAGGTTAAATCAGTTTGACATAATACATTGAAATTTCATTGAAATCGATGATTTGGTTCAGTTGAAACAAAAAAATTGGTGACCATGCCCTGTACAAAAAAGTCACAAAATTCATTTTATGGTGAAACTATTTCATGACAGCTATCGGGGAAGCAGCAAATTAATGGAAAGTCATGTCATGGTAATTGTATCCTGGATATCTGACAAAAGTTACATTTTGGCACTTTTTCGACACAAATCTAAGGCCGATAACTGTTAAGGGATATCAGTCCGGCTCACAAGGTTCAGAAAGCTCCAGAAATCATTTGACCTCATCATCATTCAGGGGTGTTATTATAACTGTACATTAATAATTTCACTTTCTCATATCTTTGGAATATTTTCTGTTCTTCAACTATTGGCATATACTACCTTAGAGGATCATTATCGCTGTGTGATAAAGACAGGAATAAAACATGTAAAGAAATTCATAGAATTTATTCAAAATATATTTTTGTAACAGCCAATTGTATTTTACCTTTTTGTCCTACTGCTGTATTCTATGAAAAAAAAATGCCTTTAGTGTTTGAGCCGATGCAAGAGAAAAGGATCAAATGCTTGAAGTCAGGTCAAATAAAACACTATAAAGTACTTCTTATTTTGGAAATTATAGCCCTTTCAAGATTCTTTCAATCATTTTGAGCGGATACAATCTTTCAGGTGGATGAAAAGCTGCCTGACACATCTGCAAACAGAACTTTGCATTGTCACTCATGAACAAAGCCCTACACTCAAATCACAATAATGAACACTCAAATCATAATAATGATTCAGGGTCAGCGCTCTTACCACTGCACCCCATCCCGAACCTTTGAATTTCATATTTCCATGTAGATGTAATAGCTTTCCAGGTTTTTTCATATACAGTAAAATTCCTGTATTAAGACCACCTTTTGGACTGTTTTAAGTGGTCTTAAAGGCCACTTTTGAAAAGTCTCAAGGGTGGTCTCTGACCAGAGGCAGAAAACACAAAGAAAGATTAAGTGAAACCTTCAAAATAAGCTTTTTAAAGCAGAATTTATCTTAAATTTTGGTGGTCTTCATAGCGGAATTTCACTGTAAAAATATATATATATTGTGGTTTTACAGTCTTTTCAAGATTATTTCTTTTATATCGAGTCATCGTTAATCAGAGGTGAGCGGAAACTGGAGTACCGGAGAAAAAACACCTGATCTTCCGTTGCAAAACTTGGCGTCTCACATGTGATCCTAGCTGGGCTCGAACAACATCGATGAGAGACCCAATGATTAATAGTCGGTGTGCTTCTCTGCTAGGCCTCGGAGGCTGGTACAGCTTTCCAGGCTGACTTAAGTGCTTTATAGTCTGTTTAAATTTCCAGGTTTTTAGCTCACCAGAGCCGAAAGGCTCCAAGGAACTTATAGTATAGGCAGTGGTCTGTCTTCGGCGTCCACACATGCGTCGGCGTCAGCATTTTCAAACGACATCTCATCTGAAACTACTTGGTCAGTTGGAGCCTCTATGGGAATGCGGAACAAAGATTGTTTGTAAGGACTGGGTCACATGACGAACATGGCTGCCATGCCAATATATTATAAAATCCTTTAAAATTCTTCTTCTCAGGAACCAAATGGCGGATGACCAGACCTTGAAACTTGTTACATGTACGTATACAGCATCGGGAATTCGGGCCCTACCAAGTTTGTTCAAGTGAGTGTTTCAGTTTTACGTCCCACCTACAGCTAAGGTCATACGGAGACGGGACCTCGGTTTAAAGACTCATCCGAAAGTCTGGAGAAGCCCGGGATCGAACCTGCAACCCCTGGTTTACTAGGCGAGTAGCGTAACCACTCGACCACGGGGGCTTCTACCAAGTTTGTTCAAATGATGACCTTTGGTTGACACTGACCTGTTTTACGTCAAGGTCAAATCTGGTCCTTTAGACATTTGTATAGTAATTGAAGGCAAAACAGTGGATTTTCTGATTGCATGGTAGCCTGTTGCATCAGAAATGATATTTGCAATCACCCTAATGGAAGTTTATCAGTTCCAAAAATCAAGGTCATTTATTGACCTGTGTCATGTATGGCTCAGAATCAGTATTTTTCTTCTTATCCACTTAAATTGACGCGTTGATTGACACCAGATTACATGTGGAGCCTCTGTGGGAATGGGGAACGAAAGTTTGACCTTGAAACTTGATATGCATATATTGAGTTCATATTTGGTATTGTGATAGATTCTGGGCTAAAGTTTTTATCTACAGTATCAGAACCCATGACCGTGAAAATAGACACTGGTCTCAAATATTGAGCTGCAGCACCAGTTCTCATGACCATAACCTTGGGGTCAAGGTCGCAGACTTTGAATTCTTATGTTAAAGTTTTTGTGTTAAAGATTTTAGGAGCTTATCACCCCTTTACCTTTGGATGGATTTAGTTTATACTTGGTATGGTAATAGATACTGGTCTCAGATTTAGAAGTTCATTACTTCTTTACGCTTTGATAGATTTAGTTCATACACGGTGTTGTGATAGGTGCTAGTCAAAAACATTTATCAGCAGCAGCATCATGCATGACTGTGACCTTGGGGTCAAGTCACAGACTTAGAACTTTTATGTTTTTGCACAGAGGATTTTAGATCATTACTTGGTTGCCTTCAGATGAATTAACTTGAATCTTAATACATGTATGGTGATAGATATTGCTATAAAGTTTTTATCACCAACATCAGCACCTATAACTATGGCCTTGGGTGAAGGTCACAGACTTTGATTTTTATGTTAAAGATTTTGTGTTAAAGTTTTTAGGAGCTTATTACTTCTTTACCTTTCAATGGATTTAGTTTATACTTGGCATGGTAATAGATACTGGTGTCAAAATTTTTGGCAGCAGCATCAGCTCACATGGCCATAACCTTGGCGTCACTGTCACAGACTTAGAACTTTTATGGTAATTTTTTGCACTATAGATTTTAGATAATTACTTGGTTGTCTTTAGATGAATTTGGTATGGTGATAGATAGTGCTTTAAATTTTTATCAGCAACATCAGCACCTATAGCCATGACCCTGGGATCAGGGTAACAGACTTAGAATTTAAACGTTAAAGACTTTTTTTCGTTATAGTTTTAGGACCTCATTTCTTCTTTACCGTATGAAAGATTCAGTTCATTATTGCTGAGGTGACAGATACTTGTCTCAAAGGTATCAGCAGCATCCGCTTCCATGTCACCTTCAGATCAAAGTCAGGGTCACAGACATACGTTTTAGCTCACCTGAACAAATGGTTCTACTGTCCTTGCATTTGCTGTTTGTCGCCCGTGTTGATTGAAATTGTTACAATATTGCGATGAAAACATGCCTGTTTACATGGATGTGAATTAAATGGAATAAAAAGGGATACTAATGTTACAGACTTAAACCATTCATGATCCCGGATATTAATATAGGACTGGATTCTTTCTTTGTGACTTTGTTTCTGTTATGGGTCTGAAAATTTGCCTTCGCGCGACTTAAGTCAAAGTGCGACTCCCGGTGAGCTATTCTGTCCAGCGACAGGTCTTATTGAACTTAACCCAAGCAAACCTATTAGAAAGTTTTAGCAAGATTCGACCAAAACTGAAGGGGCTTTGGAGATGACGACAAGGTCGAAAAAGACATATTCAGCAATCAAGGGGACATAACTCCACATGATGCCGACCTCACCAGTTTTCGGAGTCATGCGAGCTTCATCCCCAGCCTATATTTCCAATGGGTAAATTTCAAAAATATCCGATCAAAACTGGAGGCGATACAGTGATGACAATCATTTTCCCATTTAAGTCTATGGGACTTAGTGATTGTCATAGCAACCAAAGTTTTTATACAATTTCGATTAAAGGATATGTCATCAATCCCCCCGGCCCGCCCATCGGGGCTTGAAGAAATAGGTTGCATGATGCTTCCACACAGAGCTGAAACCGACCAGCTCATGAGTACTGGTAAACCGCTTTGAGGATCTAAGCCTGCCAAGCCAAAGCGGTGCGAGTCGGACTGTCCATGCTTATAAACTCCATTGATTTCATTGGGAGGCAGGGCTTCAGATGTCATTTCATCTCAATGTCGGGTAAAAGTCCCACAAAATTGAAAGCAACATCTCCAAAAAAACCAGTGTCATGCTACAAATAAGAAAAGATTGAGATCAGCCTGCAGATTGCCGAGATATAACTGGTCAAAGGTATGGACGGACGGACGGACGGACGAAAGACGGATGAAGGATTGACTACCATCCTATAAGCTCCACCGGAACTTTCCGCCCAGGTGGGCTAAAACAGGCAAATGAGAAGTGGAGTTTAAAACGATTTATGTAATTGTCACAAGCCCTGTCCTCTTTTGCTATTTCCTTGAATGTGTCACAGGGGTGAAAAAAGAACATGGCTCGACCGGGACTTGAATCAAGGACCTCTCGCATATTGTGTGAACCCTCTACCGACTGAGTTTCTAAGCCACAGGGTCGGCCTGTTATTTCATCACCAAACTCGTCCTATCCAGTACAGCTGCGAGACTTATTTTTCATACTCTTTCATACACTCAGACTCGTTGCTAGACCCACACCGAACCACCAATGTCACAGGGGTGGAAAAAGAACATTGCTCGACCGGTACTCGAACCCAGGGCCTCTCCTATATTGTGCGAAAACTCCGAGCCACACGGTCGACCTGTTATATTTACCCCCTGCCTAATGAGAATGTTCCCGAATTTCTAAGTCCTATCCAGCCGGCTACGAGAGATTTTCATACTCTTTCATGCCCTCAGACGTGGTGGTTACCAAATGTCACAGGGGAGGCAAAAGAACATGGCTCGACTGGGACTCGAACCCTGGGCCTCTGGCATACCGTGCGAACGCTATACCGATAGAGCTAACAAGCCACACGGTCGACCTGTTACATTCCCAAACATGTTTATTTACCCAACCAAGAGTTCATCACAGTCACAAGGTCCTTGGTCCAACAAAATAAGTTACATTTTTTCTTATTTCTGTTGGTACTTTTTCTAATTGCCTCTTGCAGGAGATTTTAACAATACCATTTCGATAACACCCGTACGACATAATGCATTTTTTACCTCTCCAAAATGGATACTTTTCTGATGCAAATCCTTGATATTTTTCCTGTAGATGCTCAAAACATAGGTTGTGTGTGCTCGTTAGAACCGCCTCAGGGAGGCGGTTCTAACGAGTACCCACAACCTATGTCTTGGAGCAGAAATAAGAAAAATAATGAATACCCCGTAAACCCAAGTTTTCTCTATAAAATTGGGGTTTAGGGGGGGGGGGGGGGGTCTTCATTTCACGGACTTGTTCACGTGATGCCCACAACATTTGTTTCTAACATGAAATAAGAAACATTGTCCCTTAATCCATTGCTGCCTAATGGACTGTTCTACCTTGTACTATGGACAGATCGCAGAGCTGAATCCAGCCCGCACACCAGTAGTGGTAAACCGCTTAGAGGATCTAAGCCTGTCCAGGAACCGCGGTGCGAGGCGGACCGTCCATGCTAATAAACCCTATTGGTTTTGTTGGGCGACAGGGCTTGAGATGTCATTTCATCTCAATGTCGGGTAAAAGTCCCACAAAATTGGAAGCAACGTCTCCAAAATGACCTTTACAGTGTTGACAGGGACGTTAAACCTCAAATCAAACAAACAAAATACTATGGACAGATACAAATCCATTTGTCATTTTATCATTGTTTGCAAATTTATTTGTTTATTTATTATTTACTTATTTTCATCCAGCCAATGATTACACGTCGCATTTTGCCGCATATAATCTGAGCCTGAATTGCCTTTTAGGGCACTAGGCAAAACCGGGTAAACTTTGTTGCTATTTAAAGTAAAAACTTAAAGATTCAGTTAGGCAGGTAAGTGTTAACTGCAACTAATTACTGAAATTTATTTGATATTCATAAACATTGTATATAAACAGTATTGATTGCCAATATATATGAAGCTATGCACAATAAATTTGCAATAAGTAAGAAAGTAAGTAAGTAATTTCTTTATTTAAAGAGGGTGGCTCGTTTGGTACAATTACCAATCTTCCACGAGGCCCTCTAGTTAAAACATAATACATAACATCGACAAACTATAAATGAGTATTTACAAATGTGATGAGATTTCTTTACAATTACATAATGTATGGAGAAGTGTGAGAAAAAAAAAAAGAAAACGGAATGAAATTTATACGATGATGAAATACGGCGATGAAGGCATCCAGGAAATTAATCTATCTGAGAATGAGACCAGGGTATCACTATTTGTTATCTCATATGGAATACTATTCCAAATAATTGGCCCTGAATACGAAATGCTTTCCTTGAATTTGGCTAAATTTAGTTTTGGAACAATGAAGACTTGACTTGAGCTAGATCTGAGCGTCATATTTAAAGGGTTTAATTCTCTTTTCTGGAAAAGCTCACACAAATAGTTCGGAGCTAAATGGTTAACAACTTTAAACATCATTTTTGCCTTGTTCAAGAATATATTTTGCTCAATTGACATAACTTTTAAGCGTGATTTAGCAGATTAATAGTGTACAAATTCATATCCTAAGATAAATTTGAAAGCGCGTTTCTGTAATTTTGTTATATTAGAAATATTATAGTTTGAAGAATTACCCCATATGACATTGCAGTAATTAAAGTGAGTCTGAATATATGCTTTAAAATAAAGAAGCCTAGGTTCTGAACTTAAGAAATGACTTATTTTTGACAACAACCAGATATAGGACGACACTTTCTTGCAAACAGCCTTGTAATGGGTACTCCATTGTAAATGTTCATCAATATATACGCCAAGTATTTTATCACCGTTAGTTATCTGTAACTCAATATTATCAAAAGTTAGTTTAAATACGCTTTCATCAATATGTAAACGTTTCGGGCGTGTTGTGATAAGCATTACTTTTGTTTTTGCAGTGTTAAGTAACATTCCATTTTGTTGACACCAGTAACGTAATGTTATAAGACAGTTTTGCAAGTTTAGCCTGAGTTAATTAATATCAGCATGTGCGTCATAAATAGTAGTATCGTCAGCATAAAGGTCTGTAGAGCAAATTTGATTGGAAAGATGCAATGGCAGATCATTTATAAAAATAAGAAATGGTAACGGGCCCAATATGGATCCTTGTGGAACTCCGCATTTGACGTAATCACGTTCTGAAATTTTATTATTTACAGAAACTACCTGTGTTCTATCACTCAGATAAGATTGCATTAATGAAACAAAATTATTGCTACATTTATAGCATTTAAGTTTCTCTAAAAGTAAGTCATGATTCACTAGGTCGAAAGCTTTTCTGAAATCTACCATGATAGAACCTACAATTTTGCCTTGGTTTATAGCCTTGAGCCAGTTTTCTGTGATGAGTGTTAATGCACTTTCGGTAGAATGTCCAGATCGAAAACCACTTTGTGTTTGATGTATAAGGTTAAAAGTGTTTAAATATGACATAAGATTCTTCTGTATAAATTTTTCTAGAAGTTTTGATAATTTTGGCAAGATAGATATGGGACGGTAATTGTTCAGTTCATCTTTTGGGCCACCCTTGTGGAGCGGGGTTACTTTTGCCTGTTTCCATAAAGTGGGGAAAACTGTTATTGTGTAAACATTTTTGGGCTATAAAACTAATGCTTTTCGAAATAAAACCCGAAGAAAGTTTTAATAGTTTGGGTCCAATTCCATCTAAGCCTATTGCTTTAGTGATATCAAGCGAAGATAAAAATCTATATACAAAATTTTCATCTATATCGGGTAAACTAAAAAATGCGTTTTGCGGAACCTTATAATCAATATACTCCCTGAGTGTCCTTAAATCATTTGGCAGCAATGGCTCTTTAAGATCTGAAGCAATATTAATGAAATATTTGTTGAAATGCTCCACTAATTCTTTGTCATCTGAGACTGTCTCGCCATAGATTCGCACTCCCAAAATACCATTACTTCTGTTATTGCTATGTTTACTGGAGGCTCCAAATTCTTTAAAAATTTTCCAAATTGATTTCGGATCATCTTTCCCTGATTCGATTTTTTGTTCATATGTGGATTTTTTAGCTATTTTAATTAAGGTCGATATTCTGTTTCGTAGAGTTTTATATTCTTCCATATCCCCATGCTTTTTATGATTATCTCTTTCTTTCATTGCATCCAATATTTCGGAAGTTATCCAGTCTGGTTGAGTTTAATACTTTACCCTTTGAGTTTTCAGTGGTGCGTGCTTGTTTACAATATTTATGAAAAGTGAATACCAATTATCAAGAATGTCATCAACTTCATGAAAATATCGCAGGTTATCCCAATTAATTGACAATAAATCTGTTAAAAACTCATTTTCATTAAAATGTTTGAATGATCTGTAAGTTATATAGTTATGAGAGTTCTTTTTGCTACTTGAACTTACATTCCTATTACAAAAGATAGCGTAATGATCACTAATACCTAATTCAGAAACGCATACATATGATATATTATCTTCATTATTTGTATTAATGTGATCTATAAGGGTACTTGAAAGTGTCGTTACTTTTGTAGGTTGCATAACTACTTGACTTAATCCTAATGATTCAGTGAGAACTACCCAATCTCTATTTACATCAACATTTAAAAGATTTTTATTAAAATCTCCAAGTAAAATAACCTCTTTTCCCTCCATTAATACTGTTCAATAAACATTTCAAAACGATCATTCCATTCAATTAATTCATTTTGATTTCTATACAGTGTACCACACAGAAATGGTTTACCCTTATTCGGCGTAATTTCAAGCCATATGCATGCAATATCATTGGTCTCAAGGTCATCCCTTCGCTTCGACATTATATGATCTTTAACATAAACAAGTATGCCTCCACCACCGTTGTTGTTATTATCTTTTCGATAAGGTGACTAGAACCATTGATATGAAAACAATTTGTCGGTTTATGGCTCTTAAGCTTAGTTTCGCACAAACCAAATATATGTATATTCTCATTTCTCTCTGCAGTCAACATCAATTCAATTTCAGAAAATTTTGTCATATCCATCGAACATAATCCCTGAACATTAAGAAACCCTATATTCATACCCTTATTTTTGAGATTTAAATTCAAAACAGACTCTTTTTTATGGTTTTCTGATTGTCTCTCTGTATCTAAAGCTGATTCGTATTGCCTCTCTATATCTATAGATGAATCAAGCTGTTTTGAATGAACTGAGCTGCATGTGCATGCTGTGTCATTTGCAGAACACTTAGATAACACCCCAAAATTTCCTACAACATATGCAGATTGAATGCTTTTTTCATCATACTTTGAACACTGACAGTTGAAAAATAAAGAATTACAGTCACTGCAAACAGAATTTAAAATACTAAAATAATTTTCATTCACTGTACCATTATTTTGATCAATTACAGGCATTTGAAAATTGGCGGCACTAATGCCGAGTCCCTATTTCTGTGCTGTGTACCAACAATCAGAAAACTTGTGTCCAACAAGATTGCACTCATAGCAACGGCCTCGGTTACCGCCGAACCGTCTGACCGAATGTCCATATTGATGCCTCCGAAACCCATTTCCACCTTGATTTCCCCTAATTCCATTTCTAGCTGTCTTTCCTTGATATCCGGCTGGCCCACTGAAATTTCCCGGGTTTTGCGATCTCCGTCTGTTGTATACGCATTCTCCGAAATCTGTAATTATTTGCAGTTTCCTATTGATTGCATCTAGGAGCCGTTTTATGCCAGAATCCGATAAATGAATACCATCATCCCTGGAGCATCTAGATGACAACTGGTCCTCTCTGAAGAAAAGATCATAGCTGTCCTGAACCAGTTCTACTTTTTGATTTCTCCAATGAGCGACGAGCTTAGCTAAGCAGGGTTGATAACACAAACATCAACATCTCCTCTCGGTGCCACAGAGCAAACTAGTACTCGACATTCAACATTGCGACATTTTATCAAACACAAAAGTTCATCGTAGTTTTCTTCTATTCTTCTAGGATCAGCGCCATTTGATAAAATATATGTTTATGATTTGAAGTCTTTTTCAACTGTTATTCTTTACGTATACGTAAAGAATAACAGTTGAAAAAGACTTCAAATCATAAACATCTAATTGGTCGATCAAACGTTGAACAGTGGTTCCGCCTGTTGGTGACTTGTGGACAGTTTTGACCAGTCCTTTAGTGTTCACACCATTTATTATAGAATCTCCGAGTAGAATAATCTTTCCCCCAGATGGTTGAGGATTATACTGGGGTTTATGGCTTCTCGCAGGAATTGTCTGAACTGGCCGTGTTGGTCTGCTACCATTGTTTACTACTACGGGTATGTGTTGCGGCTCTTCATTTGAAATTGGAGTATCTGTTCGTTCACCACGTAGCGGTACTGCTACTAGAGGAGATTGCGTGCGTGCCTCCTGCAACAACACGGATTTCTCTGCAACATTGGGCTGAAAAAATGACTGGCTTTCAGATGGATTATTGCTCACTATTTCGGAATACGTTGCCGGTTTCGACATATTTTCTACCAATAGTATAATCGACTGTTTTAAGTCGCGCACGACGGACTCCATTTCATTTATCTTTGAAATTAACATTGACAGTTTTCTTCCGTTTGTTTGTAAGTCATCATGGGATGCAATTATCTCCAGTCCTTGTGGAATAAGTTGCGACATACTATGATTATCTTTGCCTGGGACAATTTGGAGTACTTTCCCACATCGTCTGCCTTAGACTGACATTTTCGGCTTCATCGCTATAATCTGAATGCGTAATTCGTGGACTTAAGGCTCCAGGTTCGCTGCTGATGACATCCTGAGAGCTTTCTTCCTTGGTTGTCAGGCTGTCAACTTCCTGCACAAACCTTTTAAACAGAGTTAAAGCCACTTTCGGAAAATATGAAGAACGCCACAACCTGTGTCCGTCTCCTGTGACTTTCACTGTACTGAAATGACTGTCAAGTATTATTTCGCATTTAAGTCCGTGCACATGGGTTATATATTTTGTAACAAATGTGGTGTCGTCTGCATCAATTTTGCTCGAAAAGTCTGCCTTTATCTTAGACAAGAACATATGAAAGAAGACATTTGAAGTAAAAGATAGAGTAGTCTTACTTTCATTTTGCTGAGTTCTGTAGAAGATTCTTTCAAAAGGATCCTTTTGACCCACTTCTGCCTGCCACTCATCATCAACAATATCCGAGAATGACATCGAGGATAATGTAGAAGCGCTTCTTTCATTAAATTCCATTTCCTCTTCTCGAAGGCGCTTATCTATGTCCATATCCGAATCACTCGGCCCTGCTTGTGAGCCCATGTTCAATGTCACAATCACAAAATCAACAAATTCTCCGTAAAAATGTAACTTCTCTGAGAGATTTTACACTATCTTGTAGCTAATAAAAATATCTATCAAATTGTTACTTTTATATGAGTTTCTGATCCATATTATATTATAGATTATTGCATGTTTTTGTTTGTTTGATTTGAGTCTTAACATCCCTGTCAACACTATACAGGTCATTTTGGGGACATTGCTTACAATTTTGTGGGATTTTTAACTAACATTGAGACGAAATGACATCTCAAGCCCTGCCACCCAATGAAACCAAAAGGGTTAAACATTATAAGCATGGACGGTCCGACTCGTATCGCTATGCCTGTGCAGGCTTAGATTGTCTAGCAGTTTACCAGTACACATGTGCAATCAGCTCAGCTCTGTGTGGAAGCATCATGCAGCCCATCTATTTCTTCAAGCCCCGATTGGTGGGGGCCGGAGACTATTGCATGCAACAGACTATTGGGTGTAATACTGCAAAACCTGCAAAACGACATGACCACTCAAATTATATTAAACTTTCAATAGAAAGGCCAGCACATACTGATCATTCTCCCCACGCTTTTCGAAGAAAAAGTGGGGATATCGTAATGTTCCTCGTCATCCGTCCGTCCGTCCGTCCATCCGCAGGTACGTCCATCCGTTCGTCCGTCTTACCGGATAACTCCTCCTAGACGGTTATAGATAGAAACTAGAAACTTTGGGACCTGATAGATCTTTGGACTGGGGAGTGCATGACACTTTCGGAATTTTGATCACACCCCTAGGGGTGGGTCCAGGGGGGTGGGGCCCGCGGGGGTCAAAAATCAAAGCGTAACGTATCAAAGCGAACGGCATGATGAGTAGATTATGTAGTGGAGTGGGGATATGCGATGACTTGCCATCGACTGCGCAATTCTAGTTTATTAACCCATTTGGTACCAAAAACCCCAAAACGTTTTTTCGGCAAACAGTGCAGGCCCAGATCAGATGCCACAGAACGCGGTGTCTGATCAGGGCCTACAGTGTTTGCAAAAAGTTCAGCCATTTTCCAAATAAATTTTGAAGGAAACACAATCTGACATCCCTAAATTTTGAAATGAACTCCTGCTATATGTAAGAAGGAAGAGTCCATCTGTCCATTTGGTACAAAAAGGTTAATTAATTGTAAATACCTCACATTATCAGGAGCATATACATCAGTGAGTGACATTATAAAAGGGTCCTTGGCTACGGATGCTTACAAGCCATGCACAGTCTTTTATTGGGAGCATTTCTTACAAAAACACGCCGATACAAATGCATTTTAAACTTTACTGCCAAAAAATGAACATTTTAAAAGGTAAAAGTGTAATATTTTTTTTTATTTCTGCTCAAAGAATCGATTGTGGGTACTTGTTAGAACCGCCTCATTGAGGTGGTTCTAACGAGTACCCACAATCTATATTTTAGAGCAGAAATAAGAAAAATAAGGTTTTCCCCTGTAGACCCCCGTTTTACTATATAAAAGTGGGGTTCAAGGGGGGTCAACATTATATAGGCATGTTTTCATGATGTTAGGTTTTTTATTTCAAAAATGCTAAAACCAAACAACTCATTCTTACAATTCCCAACCCCCCCCCCACACACACACACCCACACACACACACCCACACACACACACCCCCCCCCACACACACAAATCAGCAACTTAAAACCATCAAGAAGCAAGATAGAACTACATGAGAGTTAAATAAATGTACTCTGTAAATTCAGCACAAAGCAAGCATAAACAGCTATCTCAGTCCAAATGAAAGTTTATTTATTTTACTGCAAGATTCAGGGTTTTGAGAATCTGGCTTATGTCAGTAATGATTGGAACCAAGATAGCACTGGAAAGGTCACTGTGGAAGTTTTGCACAATTTCAGTACCTTGTGAGCCGGACTGATATGCACAAAACCTTCACAACACACGATTCTTTTCTATGCTTTTATGACATTGTCTTCCATCTATAACGTGTGTGTCCACCATTGGCCGGAATGACAGCTAGACACCGACTCCTCATAGAAAGAATATGATTCTTATTGACGTTTTGGGCGATGATAGCCCACTCACGAACGACTGCCTGTTTGTTACATGTGGGTTTACGGCGTCCCGCAAACCCCCCATGCTGACAATACGACTGAGGGTGATCTCTGACAGGTGAACGGACAACTGTGGGGTAAGGCACAAGAAAGAAGTTATATATATAGACATAAATTATTAACAGTATCTATATACAACAATACCAACACGAAACATTACATTTATTTGCTTTGGTCTATAATCCATTCACGACGACCGCTCCGAAAGCAAAACTATGTTCTTTGCTCGGGCCGGGATGACGTGAATGTCTACAGAAGCGAATAACAAAATAAACAAAAAAAAAAACAAAAAAAAAAAAAAAAAAAACGCGACTATCCAGATATAAGTCCACTTAGGGTGTACCTTGCGTCGACGCTGTCGATTATAACTGTCGACTACACTGTCAATTGACTTTAATGTTAATTGACTTCGCATCACTGTCAATTGGCTTCAATGTCAATTGATTTCACATCATTTTCAATTGGCTTCACTGACAATAGACTTCACATCACTGTCAATATGCTTCACTGACAACTGACTTCACGGTACTTTTTGCTTCATTTTCAATTGACTTCACCGACAATTTGGTTTCTCTCAACCTGTCGTTATGGCCTCGACGGTATGTTTAACTGGTTCTGCCCGCCTATGCTGGGCAAGGAACCATTGCGTCGTACCAGTACCTGCTCCTATTAGGCAGGGAGCAGCAGGTCACCACACATCATTGTGCCTGCAAATGACGATAATCGACTAAAATACAGTTCACGAAACGTATACGCTATATCATGATCCCTGCCCCCGAGAAGTCAGAATATGTCCATGCATATACCGTTATTGCGCATGCGCCGACCAGACACACAGGCTGATCAGTACATGCGACAAATAACTGCACAGCAAAACTGAACTTGACTGTGCATCAAATTATCAGCACCCAGCGCTTGACACAAGAATACTCAAAGTTTATGCTTCCTTACTGAGCACTACATAAATCAATTAATGCTCACTACAACTGAGTATAATACTCATCAAATTCATGCTCACTAGATAAGCACAGGTAAGAGGCAATTAAACAGACCGCGCCTTTGCGGTACCTGGTCACCCGCCAATTACAGGAAACATAACAAACTACATTTCATACCCTTCGCCGCGACACGGCTCACAAATATAGCTATTCACAAATTCATTAAATTAAGAACAGTTAGGAAAAAAAAAAACAAAAAAAAAAACAGTAAGATTTATTCCATTCAACACAACATTTGTTAGTGTCTGATAGGGATCAACATTGTTTGCCGTAATTTTTTTTGTATTTAGTAGGCACCACGTCAGAACAGTCTTCGTGACGCTGATGACGCAGCTGACGTCACCCACGCCGCTCAGGCCGTTATAACGTGTGGCGACCAAATACTCTCACTTATCATCATCGCGTTCTTTACATATACATACATGTACAAACAGATTTCTTAAACAGAAACGGCATCATTACAAAATGAACTCGTATTTCTTCTTCTACACATTATGAACATGCTTGCGACATCAATTTATCACGGTTCATCATCACGGATAACCCGAAGGCTCTTGTAAGAGTTTGCACTGATGATGAAGATATGGTTAAACCCGTCTTAATTTTACGTCCCCTCAACACCTAATATTATATAGAGACGGGACCACGGTTACTAACCACCGCTAGTCAAAAGTTATGGATCGAACAAATGACCCGACGTTTATAAATATATTCTACAAAAGAGGTCTATAAAAAGCCTAAATGAATCTAGAATGAGCGGGTGTCCAAGTTTTACGTCTCACCAACATCTAGGGTCATACTGAGACAGGACCTCGCTTGAAAAAAAAAACTCATTCGAATTCTGGAGAAGCCTGGGATCGATCCTGCGATCCCTAGCTGGCAAAGCTAGTAGCATAATCACTACACCACAGAGGCTTCCAAAGTGAATCCAGAATAGGCTTCAGAAAGTTGGGGTATACTAGAAGAAAACCCCTCCAAAACCTACAAGCATGTTCATACAAGAAATAATATTGAACAGAGATTTAACATACCGTCTAAGATTCTCTCTATGGCTCGTCACTATGTTGTGGGTAATTGTTCACAATTCACCTGCTGCCGCTATAATGTTCATTTTTCAGGGTATTTATATCTATGAATATTACCCGAAAATCATGCATACCCTAGCTAGCTCGCTAAGACCATGACAAGTAAAGATAACATCCACAGTCATAGCCATATAGCAAATTTCTGCAGATCATTGATTTACGTTAAAATTGTATTTCCCTTAGGGGAAAAAATGATGAAACTTCCATACAGATCAAAGGTATAACATCCGTCAGTACGAACACCCATAACATTGTGACTAGCATGAAAAATATATAAGGCACCATTTGGCTGTTGGCGACTTTTTAGGCAAACGTTTTAGAAATCAGCCTTATAGCGGCCAACTGTATGGTAAATAATTTCTCCACAAACCACACATGCATACAGCGTATGATATGTGCATGATTTGTGCGTGGAGCGCATATTTTGCCTACCGTATTTCACCTAAAATATTTCGGTCGCACTGCCTTGCCATATACCTACTAAATAATTTAGATGTGCATAAGCACAAGAAAGGTTTCCTATTCCATCTCCTAATACTGTTGTAGCTGACGAAATTTTTGTGGACCAACAAGCCTGACGAACCTCCCTAGCACATCCCACAAAAATGTTTTAATGGGTTCAAGTCTGGTGAACATGCGGGCCATGATAAGAAGTTCACCCTTTGAGCGTTAAGAAAATCTCTAGTGGATCGAGCAGTGTGACTGGTAGCCCCGTCCTAGACCAAAATCATGCCTCTGTTTTGTCGAAGATGCGGAATAGCGACCGGTCGCAGAATCTCGTTTTGATACCAGTTTGCATTTAAATTGCCATCAATAACAACAGCTTGGGTTTCGGTATGAAGGGAACCGCCAGCCCAGATCATTACAGATGCTCCACCGCCCAACCGATTCCGTTCAACTACACAGTTATCAGAATACCAGTCGCCTGTCCTCCTGTAGACACGCAATATCCCATCATTTCCATCAAGTCTAAACCGCGACTCGTCTGAGAACAAGCAGTTAGCCCAATCTGCTCTGGTAAAACGCAAGTGTCGTCTCGCCCATTGTAGTCTCTCCCTCCGATGGTGTTGTGTAAGCGCAATGCCTACATAAGGGCGCCTGTTTTTATTCCGAATTCCCGTAATAGATTTCTGACTGTTTGACAAGAAATGGGTCTCCCATAGCGACCTGCTGTCCTCCTAGTCGGCGATCCCTTAAGTGGCTTAGTCAGATAAATCGATCCCATACTGCAGTGGTGACCCTGCACTTCAGTTGCAGTTGAAAGTCTTTGACGCTTCCTGTCATTCTACATTTTCTAAGAAGGCGACCAATTGTCCTGTCGACGCCCACCATTCTAGCCACCTGTAAATTAAGGAGGTAAGGTTAAGTTTGTAACGATATTTAAGCCAACATTGGACAAAATCATTTCCACGTCTCTATCCCTCTGTCTTATTCCCTGTTTGTCTCACGCATACGCACGGATATGCACATTCTTGAATGCACACACAAAGCCACGCATGCATTCACGAACTGTTTAAACATTATTCGTTTCTCTCTTTGATAACACAAATAACGTTTTCAACGCGTTTACTCAGACACTCTGAATAACACTAACGGACAGACAGACGTACGCACAAACGCATGTACGGAACATAACGGTCAGAAAGAAAGAAACAGAAACATTTTAAACGATTTGCATGGCTCAGCTCGACAGTTTAAGAGAATAAACGTATGATTACTATTGGCAAATAACGAGGAACAAAATTCTAATTATTACATTGCAAATGCACGTACCTGGCTGACAGACGTACCACCCTCGACTAAACCAACTGTCCGGGCTCTTTGTTCCACAGTAAGACGAACCATTTTATGTCCTTTTTATCTGCAAACCACTTGACTTTGCAACTTAGTCAAAGCATGAAAACTGTGTTGCGCGTGCAACTTATCTGTTTAGAGCTTTTCCGTACACAGTGCGGTCACATGACTAGTTCGATAAAATGTAAGGCGGTCAAACGACGTGTATTAAAGTCAGAATCCTTCCTGGTAAATATGTTCTATAAAAGGGTTATCCTTTGGAAGCAAGGAATACACCACAGAAGTGAAAAATATGGAGTGCACATGTTTTCTGGGCCAGACTAGCTAGTTTCGGCCAATTAGGCCTCATCAGTGACCCACAACGGAGTCAATGATCCCAAAGGACAAGAAAATATAATCTACACTATAATGTAGGGCAGGGAGACATTTTACCGCCGCCACACATTCCCACACACCAGCTGTAGTGAAGTTAAATATGTTCTATAAAAGGGTTATCTTTTGGATGCAAGGAATACACCACAGAAGTGAAAAATATGGAGTGTACATGTTTTCTGGGCCAGACAAGCTAGTTTCGGCCAATATGGCCTCATAAGTAAGTTTGGGAGGAATATCTTGACAAGAAACGAAATTATCAAACTTTAAAAACTGGGGCGTTTGAATTTTTGCCAAGTCTATTTCCTGTTTAACAAAAGTGCATTGAACAGTTTCTCACAGTACAGTTTTGTAATTACTATAAAGTAGAAGTAAAACAAAGATCAGGAATTGATACAATTAACTTACTCCACCCATAAAAGACACCAAAGGGAAAGAAATACAAACATTAAGCGACCAGACCATAATGGAAACCTAAACAAAGGAAGGCCATATGGACAGTTACTTTCCCACAAAATGGCCATATGGCCATCCAAAATTAAAAGACACAAGTGATACACACAGTAAGTAACAAACAACAATATAAATAAATCGCCACGGAAGAGCCGCCTTGGAACGGTCAGTGGAAGATTTCCACTGGGGGGCTTAAATCGATTTTACGTGGCCACAATCCTCGCCCTTTCTTCCGTCGCGATTTAGACAAATAATTTGTTCAGTCCGCATGAAGGCCTCCTAACTCATCAGTGCAACATCTCCGTGAACACAAAAATCAAAGAACCACAGAGGTGAGACAACGGTGAGGACTCGACAGCAAGAAACCACTGAAATGCTGGAGCAAAAGAAAACCAACAGTTAGACTCCGATGAGCCCGACCAGAGACAGAGCATCAGGCACCAACCGACATTATCTCTCTAATTTTCAATAAGCCTTTACGTTGGAGCCGTCATAGAATCTGAGGCCTATGACGTTTTGCAGCAAAGAAAACACATTATTCAAACAGAAGAATAACAACATCCCCCAAAATATCAAAGATTTTGATGGTAAAAAGTCACTTTTCGACCATCCGCATACAAATATCTGCCAAATGGCCTGTACCCATAAAATACCATTTTTTTCCTACCCCAGCCCCCCTCCCACCCCCCAAAAAATACTTAAATCAAAAACAGGCAAAATTCAGAGTAACTCCGCACTCCACCCCCCCCCCTTCAAGGAAGGGATAATAAAAATCTTTCGATGCATTTCATGATGGTCAATATCAAGCAGGCATATGCATTTTACGCTTTGTTATGGTATCGAATATTGCGTGTTGGTCACTTTTAACAAAACATCTCATGTAAATGGCAGCACTTGGTCGTTTTTAGTGAACAGGACGATGTTCTAAATGACTGTTGATTCTCAAGTCATCATATTCCTTTTCCTTAATTTCTCATTTTCCTAGGTTAGTTTCAATTTCCACACGACGGTCTTGAATAAAATTATTTTCTACATCAATGCTTCAAAAACAACTGACTGGCTGTGTTTGGGTTTAACGACACGCCGACCCTTGTGTGTTATTTTGTGCCGTCTCCCAGGGAAAGGGAGGAAAGAGATAATAGAAAATAAAAGAGACGGGATAGAGATGAAGATAGTAATGAAACAGAAGAATATAAGAATCTTACATGGGTGTGAGGGGTGGACAGAAAACCCGTCCCGAGGGTCACTGTCCGGCATCACGAGGCTAGCCGAGTGATGCCGGACAGTGATCCCGAGGGACGGAACCTACACCTTAACGACGCCACATATGAGGTCGTATTCAACCAGTGCATTTATCAAACACTCGAGAATATTCGATTCCGGGTAATAACACCAGGGTAAGAACAAAATTTCTATCCCAATCTAAAACTATGGACTTCCTTGTCTGGCATGCAAGAAATAAGAAGAATATTCTCAATCTACCCTTTCATGTACATGTACCTGCTGCAAGGACCAAGTGAAAGCCAATATCAGTTGGGCGCCACAGTGACGCAAGATCAGCGACACCTTCGTCTCATCAAACCATCCCTCTCAAGATAAACTCTGGAAAGTTCGAAAAAAAAAAAAAACTGGTCAAAAGACGGTTACTGAAAGAGTCTTAGCTTTATAAAATAACCATTTGGGTTTCAGGATTCGATGCTTTTCTAGATAAACTGCAACTTAAATTTGCCGCGTTTTTCTGCAATAATTTTAATGACAGATTCTATCTGTCATCTCTAGCTATCCTGCGTGTTGTAAAGTAGTTCCGGCTTTCTTACGACTTTCTTCCGGCTTTGACCGCCAAAGAAATATGAGTCCGCACAAAAATGTAGTCCGGTTAGGCGCAGTTATCAAAATTGTACATCCTATAATAGCAATACAAACTTTCGAAGCAGACGACTTGACGATTTTATCTTACCTTTCAGAGAATATATTCAGCACTTCATGTGAATCAGCTGCATCATGCGAGACTGCATACCTAGATCAATGCGGCATCTGTTTAGACGTCTGCTCAGGTTTTACACTGTTTTCTAACAGTGCTGTCAATATTTAATCCTTAAAGACCAGCCGGTCAGCTGCAGACCAGAATATTAATGGGTTTTTCGACATTCGAGGTCAAGTCTAGGTCAGTTACAACTAGGTGTATATCAGACTTTGCGAGAAAGGCTGTCCCTTTCAACACTGGAATATGGTACAGATACCTATGCAAACAGTGTAGGTCCTGTGATATAATTCTAGGTGCCATATTTATCAGAATGGACGAGCCCAACTTCAGTGATGGAAGAGTACACTCCAGAAACTCAAGGCAGTGAATAAATCAAAGCACTGACAACACTCATGCCGATTGTCTCTAAATGCAGGCTGGTCATGAACGAGGACTTGGACTGATCCGTTTAAACTTAACGGAAGTTTAGTGACTGATGCAAAAAATGTAGAATAAGATCAGTACCGTGTTCTGTGGCGTTTGATTTTAGTCTACATTGTTTGCCAGATCGAACATTTTTTCAAGTGCAGATTTTACAGATAACACTTACATGTAACCAAGACTGACAAACGACCCGGCTATGTTTGGGTTGATTGTTTGGCATTAGACCCGAAGTTACTAATAAAAATAGCCATTCAGAGCTAACGTCTACGTGCCTATCACTGACTTCTCAGAATAACCTTTTTCTTGCAGAAAATAGCCGCAGTGAGATCAGGGTATTCCATAAGACTGAAGAGGGTCATCCTGGAATCATAGGGTGAGCTTGGCAAACAGTGTAGACCAAGTTCGGACGCTGCAGAACGCGCTTCTTATCAAAATCTTCACTAATTGTTTGGAATTTCAGAGTTAAATTAAACAGTTTAATCTCAGCCCAGGACTTTTACCCCAACCTACATCCCACCAACACTTTCGGTGCTTTGATTTTGAAACCAAACGATTGCATGATTACAACAAGCTTAGGCACCATGCCCTTAAGCTAAAAAGGTTAAATCAATCAACCGTGACGTATGGTTACCAGTCCGGCCACGATCCTGTGTTTTGTATTGTTTGATTTGAGGTTTAACGTCCCCGTCAACACTGTATGGGTCATTTTGGAGACGTTGCTTCCAATTTTGTGGGCCCTTTTTACCCGACACTGAGATGAAATGACTTCTCAAGCCCTGCCGCCCAATCAAAACCAATTGGGTTTATATGCATGGACGGTCCGACTCGCACCTCTTTGCCTGGGCAGGCTTAGCTCCTCTAAGCAGATTACCAGTACTCGTGTGCGGGTCGGTTTCAGCTCTGCGTGGAAGCATCATGCAACCCATCTATTTCTTTAAGCCCCGATGGGCGGGGGCCAACGATCCTGTGTACCACCTTCACGCCAGCACTGATAGAAACCACATGTTCAGGATCAAACTTTTGATGTGTGATGTAAGGTCCTGCCTAGAAAAGAAGAAATTGTATTTGTTCTCAAAAAGCATCAAGTGAGAACCTATTGCAACATTTTTCATTGAACCCTGGACAGTTAGAGTGAGTGAGTGAGTGTTTGAGTTTAACGTCCCACCAACAGCTAAGGTCATACATCCGAAGGTCTGTAGAAGTCCGGGATCGATCCTGTGATCCTTGGTTTACAAAGCGAGTAGCATAACCACTACACCACGGAGGATTCTAATGGACAGTTAGAAGCTGGTCGGAAAGCGGATGGCGTTGACTCTGATTTTGGGTGCCACATGTGTGTGATCTATTTGTCTGTTGGAGCGACATCTTACTATCAACAGAAGACGCTAGTGGACGTCGGCGTAGCGGAAGACCGACGTCAGTACGTCAAGATCGATTCATCCGACAGACGCATATGCGAAGCAGATTTCCGCCGGCATCTGCTACACTGTACCTGTAGATTAACAAAGGGTTTCAACTACCGACTAATAAGCACTGACTCTGTTCGTCGCCTTATGCGATGCACTTTTGAGAGCTAGACGTCCCTGTCGTGACCAAAATTAAGACGTCGACACAGTACGGAACACTTACGCTGGTGTATGAATACGTATGTGTACATGTATATTGGCGTCTAAGCGACTCGCGTGATATGCGCTTCAGTGACACATCGCACTTTAGCGTGAGTCACGCCGATTGTCGTTTCGGGATGTTTCGACACATAGGTGTAAGGTATGCCGAGGCGACGCGTGCGTAATAGAGCATGACATATCGGATGGAATAAGCGAAATGGTATGTCGAGCTATTGTAGCTAGCGACATTAAGAACATTCAAGATCATGGCTGAGGCGTTAACTGAACAGCGAGACGTTACATCAATCAAGTGCGTCGGCCTCACGTGGTTCTATTTATTTGTTTACGCCTAGAATCCGGGATATCTAATCCAGCAGGTTTACGCGCGTGCTTATAGTGTTCTTACTCAAAAATGTCTTCAAGCCAATGGAATTCATGTACTGGACTGACCAGCCTTTCTCCTCCGATCTCTTTGTGAAAATAGACTAGAGTATCTTTTGGGGGAGGTATCCACAACCGACCAGACAAAAATGTTACTAATTGCCAGTAGTATTGTTAAAACTTGAATTTTAATGGTTGGTTTTGAAAACGTAAATAGTTTCTTTCCAAAATTTGAAACATCGAATGGCATTTCATGATATCACCGGTGTATAGACATCTGCAAACACATCATACAATGGAATTTGCAGAACTACTATTCTAAATTTTAAGATCTTTTTAGAAAGGTTGTCTGTAAGTTTTCACAGTGTTTTGATTTTCTCATAGAATCTGTCATTTCAGTGCCTTTGGCGCTTTGATTTTTCTTGTTTTTGAGCAACGTATCCAGCGGAAAAGTCGCGAAGTTTAAATAGATTGAACTTCACCTAAGTTGTCTGGACAGAGCTGTATAGATGATGAGTTCTGAGTTTTCCTTTTTGTGTGAAATTTTCTGTTTCCGCAAGTCCCACTTTTTGTGTGGTTTTACGATTTGTCGTCTGCTTAATGTTTTATCAAAGGACACTTATCTAGGTAATTTAGCATTTGTTTAGACACTCTGTATATAAATCCCGTGCAAGCGTTCATGAGTGAAACAGAATAACAGACGGGCCTCCGTGGCCTGGTGGTTAAGAGCGCTGACTATTGATCATTAGGTCTCTCACCGCTGTGGTTCGAGCCTCGCTCGGGTCACACGTGAGACGCCAAGTTCTGCAACGGAAGGTCAGGTGGTTTTTCTCCGGGTACTCCGGTTTTCGCCAACCTCTGATTAACGATCGGCTCGATATGAGTGATATAATCTTGAAAGGGCCGTCAAACCAAAACAAAAAAACAAAACAAAAAACAACAACAAAAAAACAGAATAACAAATTAATTGGTGTTACATTTGTACAATTATGATACTTTTTTGTGTGCAGACTTCAGTACTTCAATTGTCAGCACATTGTTTTTTTCACTGACATGTTAACTAACGACCAGCTTCATCACGCTAACAAGTCCGTGAAATAAACACCCCCTCCCTTTATACAGAGAAAACTATGGGTTATGGGTGTATACATCATTTTCCTTATTTCTACTCCAAGACATAGGTTGTGCGTACGCGTTAGAACCGCCTCAATGAGGCGGTTCTAACGAGTACCCACAACCTATGTTTTGAGTATATATAAGAATAATATCACAAATTTTCTTCAGAAAATTAACCGTTTTAGAGATGTAAAAAATACACTATGACGCACGGGTGTGTTATCGTAATGTAAATGAAACGATATCTATGCATGGATAAATCTTGTGCAGCCTAAAACGCGTTCAACCGAATGGAAATTGCACAAAATAGTATTTTTTTTTTTTTTTTTTCATTTTGCCAACCAAAAATTAAGCAGTAGGCCTTAAATCATATGGCAGATAGAGGATTGCTTCAGGATCACTTCTATGATAAAACTAGAAATGATGTTTGTAAAACATTATGCCCCCAACTGTATGCTTTCCCCTAAATGATAAAATTTTCAACGGGAAGAACAATTGTTTATCCACATTTTTTCAAAGGGCCATAACTCAGGAAAGAGGCATAATCCTGACAAGAAAAAAAAAAATATGTGTCAGCTATTTTTTCATGAGGAATCCATATATGAAACGTCGATACCCTAGCATACATGGCTCTATAGTTATGCTATGCATCACAAAGCTTGGAATGTACAAATGCCAAAAATTACAAAGGGCCATAACTCATGAATTATTTTTCGGAAGTTCGTCAAAAGTTAATTAGGTCTTCTACTCACCACTAGCAATCCACGCATAAACTTTCAAGGCTCGAGCTTTAATTGTTTTTGAGATATTCTGCTGACATTATATCACCCATTTTTATGCTCCCCGAAGAATTTCGGGGGAGCATATGGTCGCCGCTTCGTCCTTATGTTTGTACGTCCGTGCGTCCGTCCCGCTCTTGTTCACGCGAATTCTCACAAACTACCGGTCGGATTTCAATGAAATTTCATGGGAACATTAAGTATCGAAGGTGGATGCGCATATCACCTGCGTGCTTTGGTTCGATGATTTTTGCAACAGTAATGGCCCTTTGATGAATTCTGCATGCATATATAGGGTACTGTTCGTGTCCACGCGAATTCTCAGCAACTACTTGCAGAAATTCAACGAAACTTCAACGGAATCTTAAGCAGCAATAGGTAATGCGCTTATTATCCGTGCTATCTGGTTAGATGATTTGTCAGAGTTATGGTACTTTGTTTAAAGCTGCAGTGTAAGGTCACTGTGGCTATTTTTAGAAAAAACTTTGTTATCATCTGGTGCCTACATGATTATATTGATGGATTTTAATATAACTTCACATAAACGTTGGTTATGATATCTTGAGCATGTTCGACTTTCAGGGTCCTGGACTCAAGGCCAAGGTCACTGTGGCTATTTTTAGAAAAAAACTTTGTCATCGCTCTAGAGTCGTCATTTGCTGATGGATTTTAATATAACTTCACACAAATGTTGGGTATAATAATTTCTCGAGCAAGTTCAACTTTCAGGATCCTGGGGTCAAGGTCAAGGTCACTGTGGTTATTTTTTTAGAAAAAAAAAAAACTTTGTCATGCTCTAATGCCTACATTTATTGATGGATTTTAATATAATTTCACACAAATGTTGGGTATGATTATATCTCGAGTAAGTTTGACTTTCAGGGTCCTTTCAGGGTCAAGGTCACTGCGGCTATTTTTAGAAAAACTTTGTCATCGCTCCAGCGTCGTCATTTGCTGATGGATCTTAATATAACTCACACAAATGTTGGGTATAATAATATCTCGAGCAAGTTCGCCTTTCAGGATCCTGGGCTCAAGGTAAAGGTCACTGTGGCTATTTTTAGAAGAAAAAAAAAAACTTTGTCATCACTCTGGTGCCTACGTTTATTTATGGATTTTATTATAATTTCACACAAATATTAGGTACGATAATATCTCGAGCAAGTTTGACTTTCAGGGTCCTGGGCTCAATGCCACGGTCACGGAGGCTATTTTTAGAAAAAACTTTGTCATCGCTCTAGCCTCGTCATTTTCTGATGGATTTTAATATAACTTCACACAAATGTTGGGTATGATAATATCTCGAGCAAGTTTGACTTTCAGGGTCCTGGGCTAAAGGTCAAGGCCCCTGCGGCTATTTTTGGAAAAAAAAAACTTGCTGGAGGCAGAAATCTTTCCAACTGTAAACGGAGTTCCACTGCACACAGCCTTTCATTATCAACCTCTCATCTATCTATCTTCTGATACTGCGTCGGTCGCATTTGTCAAATTGACCATTACCGCAGGTGTATATTACATACACTCCAGGTTTTGCAGGATGAAAGCCTACACAGTAATCATGTAATTACGGTAGGGATCTTTAACCTGCACAGGGGATGGTTCTCCCTGCACAGGGGGCCTCCAGTTAACGTCCCGATCCGAAGGACGGTGCACTTTATGACATTCATCCCTGCAAATGATGCCAATGGAGCGTGTTCGGACACCGAAATTTTATCGCCGCTGCTGGGGATCGAACCCGGGACCTCTAGCATCAGAGGCAAGTGCACTAACCACTGAGCTATCACGCTCATTCTGATATGACTGAAATACTGCTAAAACGGATGTAAAATCGCAAGTCATCCATCTACATTAGAGTTGCAGATGAATTGGATCAAAGTGAAAGAAGCTAGTCTTGGCAGATGGTCAAAATGACCTTTTTTGGCAGTCAAGGGGATAGGATCAGATCCATTTTCGGACCCGTCTAATATTTTATATGCATGTAAAGGCACCCAATGCGGAACCATACCTGGAGACAGTCCTATGATGATTGCCTCTGTGTACGAGAGTAAGTTTTCAATAATTTGTATTAAACAGTTTTACCCAATTAATATAGCTAAACTACCACCTAGGATCTTGGGGTATGGTATCGTATCTGAAGACACTTCCTTTCATTTATTCCGACTTCTGTGTTGCTGATGTTTGTATGACAGTGCCATCAGGCAAGCTAATTTGTCCACCGACAGGTTTTGTTTTACTCCATTTTGAAGTACAGTGAGTATACACAGTATACCGCTCTTTGACTTGGATAATGTTTCCTGTTCCGACTATTGCACCTTCGGGAGCATCCATCGGTTTCAACGACATTCTTGGTTTAAACGCCCATAACTCAGCAAAGGGTCATAATCCTGATGAGAAGAAAAATACCTATCAGTTATTTTTTTCATTAGGAATACATATATGAAATTTCCAAACCCTAGCATACATGGCTCTAAAGTTATGCTATGCATCACAAAGCACGACATGTACAAATGCCCAAAATTACAAAGGTCCATAACTCATGAAGTACTTTGCAACATTTCTTCAAAAGCTGATCAGATCATCTACTCATCACTATCAATCAACTCATAAACTTTCAAGGCTCTAGCTTTAATAATTTTTGAGATATTCTACTGACAAGATTTGATACATCTTTTTTTCAAAGGGCCATAACTCTGCAGCGGCATAATCCTGACGAGAAAAAATTATGTGTTAGCTATTTTTTCAGGATGAATCTACATATGAAATTAAAAAACCCTAGCATACATGGTTCTAAATTTCTGCTGTGCATCAAGATGTATTTGTGAAATATGAACGTCCCCAGGCAGAGTCTATTTTTTCTTCGAAGTTGGTCACAGGTCATTTTTTTGTTTGAGACGGAAGACCTTGTCACAAGGAACCTACATGCTAAATATGAAGATTCTATCTCAAACGGTGCAAAAGTTGTGACCAATGACCATTTTTTCTTTAAAGTAAGCCAAGGTCAATTTTTTTTGGATGGGTGGAAAGCTCTTGCCAAAAGTAACCTGCATGCTAAATATGAAGGCCATATCTACCACGGTTGAAAAGTTATGATCAAAGTTATTTTTCGTTAAATGGGTCAAAGGTCAGTTTATTGTATGGGTGTCCAGCCCTTGTCACATGGAACCTACATGCAAAATACAAAGGCTCAACCTCAAACGGTTCAAAAGTTATGATCAATGTTTTTTTTTTCTTCTAAGTAGGTCAAAGTTCAAGGCCAAGGTCACATATCAACAATTTTTGTATGACTGTAACGCTCTTGTCACACGGAACCTACATGCAAAATATAATGGCTCTATCTCAAATGATTCAAACGTTATGACCAATGATAGTCTTTGAAGTAGGTCAAGGTCATGGGGTCATTTTTTATGAGTGGAAAGCACTTGGCACAAGGAACCTACATGCCAAATATGAAGGCCATATCTAAAACATTTCCTTTTAAGTAGGTCAGAGGTTAAAATGTTTTGTATGGACATCAAGCAAATGTCACAAGGAACTACATGCCACATGTGAAGGATCTATCTCAAACAGTTCCAAAGTTATGACCAATGTTACTTTTTTCTTTCAAGTAGGTCAGAGGTCATGGTCACGAGTCAAAAATTTTGTATGCATATAAAGCCCTTGTCACAAGGAACCTACACGCTAAATATGAATGTTATATCTCAAACGATTCAAAAGTTATGATCAAAGTTGTCCAACAAACAAACCAACAGACAGGGCAAAAACAATGTGTCCCCTATTATCGCTACCGGGGACATAAAAAGCATGCAATGTACAAATGCTCAAAGTGACGAAGGGCCATAACTCATGAAGTGTTTTTCGGAATTTCTTCAAAAGTTAATCAGGTCATCTACTCATCATTATGAGGGTGAGTCAATAAAAACAGCGTTACTTATTTCTCTTCTTTTTTCGATGTAACTGCCCTCTGGAATGATACACTTGGACCAATACTGTTCCATTGCCATCAGCCCAGAACTGAAGAGGCCAGGGGCTTTGTCTCCAACCCAAATCTTCAATTGCCACCACGACTTCTTTGTTGGACATCCACGGATAACATTGCAAATTTGCAAGTGTGAACTGTTGCATTGTCCTGTTGGAGCAGAATCACTTTGGAGAGTTTACCTCTGCGTTTTTCACGGATTGCAGTTCTCAGTTGTTCATGCAAATTTGCACCTGTTATTATACTTTTCTTTGTTAGAAAGTCCAACATAATAATGCCTTGTGTGTCCCAAAAAATACAGTTGCAGACCCCCGCCCTACCCACTAGCGGTCTTGAGTTTTATTCTCTGGCTCATAATAATGGACCCAGGTCGTATTTACAGTCACCAGACGTTGAAGACAATCATATCCCTTTGACCTAAACCACTTTAACAATGCGCTGCATACTGATGCTCTGGTTGCCATTAGCTCTTGGCTAAGGGATTTTGGAACTTAACGGGCTGTTAGCTTGCCCATACTCAAGCGATCATGTAATATTGTTTAAATGCTACCATGTGAAATGTGTAATGCATTTGCTGTTTCTTCCACCTTAATAATATCAGAGTACACCAGATCCCGTACTTTGTAACACTTTTTTTTTATTGGTGGCATCTGATGGGCGCTCAGACTTGGTTTTGTCTTCCAAAGACATCTACCACATTTGAAATTCCCAAATCCAGAATGTGCAATCGATGGTGCATAACCCATAAGCAACTCGTAATGCATTTCCTGGCCTGTTTTCCCTTTCAAATACAAGAACTGAATTACAGCATTGTACTCAACTTTTGACGAAAAGCTTGCTTTTACATTGCTAGCCAGGTTTGACCTTCAATATCTTATGAGTGAATGACATGATAAGGGTGCAATTTCGCCCTCATGCCTAAAACATATAATGAAACAAGGCATGAAAATCTTGGATGTCTTGGTCAACTGGAAATGGGATAGGCTGGTTACTTATTGACTTGCCCTCGTAGCAATCCAAGGCTCTGCTGCTGACAAGATTTCATCCTAATTTTTCCAAAGGGCCATAAGTAACTCAGGAAAGGGGCATAATCCTGACAAGAAGAAAAATACATAACAGCTATTCTTACATGAGGAATCCATATATAAAATTTCAAAACCATAGTGTACATGGTTTTAAAGTTATGCTATGCATCACAAAGCATGCAATGAACAGATGCCCAAAGTTACAAAGGGCCTTAACTCATGAAGCATTTTGCAGAATTTCTTAAAAAATTACTCAGGGCAGCAATCCACTCATCAACTTTCACGGCTCTAGCTTTAATTGTTTTTGAGATATTTTGCTGACAAGATTTCATCCAATTTTTTCAAAGGGCCATAACTCAGGAAAGGTGCATAACCCTGATGAGAAACCAGAGGACCAATGGTCCTGAGCTGCTAACCTGAGTGTTGAGAGTTTATGGAGCCATTTCATTTCTGATAAGATTTTTTTTAAGTTTTTACCATGGTAGTCATCTTGGTCATGTGACCTGATATTGGGCCCATTGGTCCAAGAGCAGAAAATTCCCGTCGGCCATATTGGTCATGTGATCATACTGATATTGATAAATTTTCACTTGTTTGTTCCTTAAAGCTTACATTCTGACATAAGAAATTTGGTCACAAATGGAGCAGTGGTTTCTGTGAAAGTAAGTTTAAATTTTAATATTTGAATGACCTTGGGCCAAGGTCAGAAAAGACCTAGACCTTTAATACTCAAATAGTTTTATCCACTCACCTAGCTAGCAGCCAGCCTCGGTAGCTTAGTCTGATGCGCGTCTGACTTGTGATCAGGACGCGGGTTCGATACCTGCCGGGGACAGCAACATTCCTTCATGGAGATTGATCATGAAACCTTTTCTTTCTTTTCCGCTGATTCAACAAGGGCAGTTGTCAATTTCTGGCGAAAGAATGTGCACTGTACTTGTTAACCGCTTACGTATAAGCCTGCCCAGGAAAAGTGTGGCTAGGTAAAGTGACCTGCTCAAAAATGACCTAAAATAGTGTTGACTGGGTCATTAAACTCCAATACAAACAAACAAAACCACTCAACTAGCTAACTGCATCTACCAATTTTCGGATCGAAGGCTGCAATAGTGTCCGAAAAATACATGGTTTTTACTGTTTCCCATACAAATGTTTATGCGAACAAATTTGACCTTAAAGTAAAATTGGTCAAGGCCATCCAGTGGTCATCATTTGAAGAAAAAATAAAATAGGTCGAAGTCCCCAATGCTAAATACCAAGTTTCTTGAAAATCTGCTCATAAATGCGTCTTACATAAGGAATAAGAATATATATGGTGTAGCAGTATGGATCTGTATACCGGAGTTATAAGGCCTCTTAAGCGGTGGAGGGGTTGGGGCATGTCCTGTTGATCCCAGAAAAGCCCAAGATTGTTGTCCCTATAAGGACCAAGAATATATACATATATGGTTTATGGGTGGGAATCTGAATGGTTTATGATATATGAGGCCCTTCTATGACGTGGAGAGGAGAGGAATGGCCCCTGCGACCCCCAAGTGGGTGTGCTATTGATAAGGTACAAGAACATATATGATTATGGGGTGGTGATTTGAATGGTTTCTGAAATATATGGCTTTTTAAATTGGAGGGGCGGGGCGCATTGCCCTAGCACGAAGTGACCCCCAGGTTGGTGTGACTGAATGAGTCTTATCATAAGGAACAAGAATATTATAGTTTATGGGTGGGGATCTGAATGATTTTTGAGATATATGGCTTTTAATAAAGTAAAGCAGTGGGGAATGACCTAGGCAGTCCAGATGACTCCCAAGCTAGTGTTATTTGAATGTGTCTTATCACAAAGAAGATAACTATATATGGTTTAGGGGTGGGGCTCTTAACACAGGGGCTTGAAGAAATATATGGGCTGCACGATGCTTCCACGCAGAGCTGAATCCGGTTCGCACACTAGTAGTGGTAAACCGCTTAGAGGATCTAAGCTTGTCCAGGAACCGCGGGGCGAGGTGGACGGTCCATGCTAATAAACCCTATTGGTTTCATTGGGCGACAGGGCTTGAGATGTCATTTCATCTCAATGTCGGGTAAAAGTCCCACAAAATTGGAAGCAATGTCTCCAAAATGACCTTTACAGTGTTGACGGGGACGTTAAACCTCAAATCAAACAAACAAACTGAACAGTTTCTGAGATATATAGCCTTTTGTGAAGTGGTGGGGTGGGGGCAAGGCCCTGGCTTGACCCGGGAGACCTCCAGGTTGACGTCAATGAATGTGTCTTATCATAAGGAACAACAATATACAGTCGAACTTCGGTGGCTCGAACACCTTAGGGACCTCGCAAATCTGTTCGAGACAGGGGTAGTTCGAGCCACTGAGGGTTACTCGGTTTTCTATAATGAAAATGTATGCTGTGTATACTCATTAGAATCGCCTATTTGAGGCGATTCTAATGAGTACACACAGTATACATTTGAAATATAAAAGACAAAAATCTCCTAAATTACCCCGCCTCTTTCGTAGAGAGGATTTCCCTAGGGGCTTGGGAATGGGTTCGACTCAGCCATGGTAAACGAGCCATCGGTGTTCGAGCCATCGAAGTTCCACTGTATATGGTTAGAGGTGGGGATCTGTAAGGTTTCCAAGATATTGGGTCTTTAATGAAATGAAGGGGTGGGGCACGACGCCGGCCCATCCTTGGGGACCCCCAGGTTAGTGTCAATGAATGCGTCATATCATAAGAAACAGGAATATATAAGGGTTTGGGGAGGGGATCTGAATGGTTTCTGATATATATGGCCTTTTGTGAAGTGGAGGGCTGGGGCAAGGCCCCGGTGCACCCAGGAAGACCCACAAATTGGTGTCAATGAATGAGTCTCTTCATAAGGAAAAGAATATATAGGGGAGGGGGTGGGGCATGAACCCGGCACAACATGGGGGAACCCCAGGTTGGTGTCACTGAATGTGTCTTATCATAAGGAACAAGAATATGTATGGTTTTGTGGGTGGGGATTTAAATGGTTTCTGAGATATATGGCCTTTTGTGAAGAAGAAGGGGTGGGACAAAGCCCAGGCGCACCCGGGGAGACCCCCAAGTTGGTGTCAGTGAATGTATATTTTCATAAGGAACAAGAATATATATGGTTTTGGGGTGGGGATCTAAATGGTTTCTGAGATATATGGCCTTTTGTGAAGAAGAAGGGGTGGGGCAAGGCCCCGGCGCACCCCGGGAGACCCCCAAGTTGGTGTCAGTGAATGTATATTTTCATAAGGAACAAGAATATATATGGTTTAGGGGTGGGGACCTGTAAGGTTTCCAAGATATTGGACCTTTTATGGAATGGAGGGGGTGGGGCATGACCCCGGCACGTACCGGGGGACCCCCAAGTTGGTGTCACTATATGCACCTTATCATAAGGAACAAGAATATATATGGTTTTGGGGTGGGGATCTGGATGGTTTCCGAGTTATATGGCCTTTTATGAAGTGGAGGGGGTGGGGCATGGCCCTGGCTTAACCTTGGGGACACCCATGTTGGCATTAAAGCATAAGGCTGAGAGAGATTTACTCAAGGAACATTTCTATAAAAGTTTTGTCAAAATATCTGCAATAACTTGGCAGCAAATGCCATTTTTTAATTTTCCCCATTACAAGTCTATGGAAAATCTAAGTTGCCATAGCAACCAAACTAAAGAGCCAAATTTTATAAACAAGAGGCCCATGGGCCACTATGCTCACCAGAGCTCAGGGGGCCACTGCCCACTTGCAGCAATGTATTTTAATTAACCATTGAAGCCCTGCTCCCAAGGCTGCTACAGATAAAATTTCGACCCAATCAGGCTAGTGGCTTCAGAGGTCTGATGTCGCTTGAAGACAACAGATGACAATTGACAATTTCCCATCTGTGGCAATAGGCCAAAAAGAACATTATTTAAGGAACATTTCTATGAAAGTTTGACAAAATATCTTGAGAGGTATTAATGTCATTTTTCAATTTTCCCCATTATAAGTCAATGGAAACTCTTAACTTGCCATAGCAAACAAAACAAAGAGCCAAATTTCATAAACCAGAGCTCAGGTGGGCACTGCCCAATGGAGCCCTGATTGGTGTCAATAAATGTGTCTTATAAAAAGGAACAGAGACATATATGGTTTAGCGGTGGGGATATGTATGGTTCCTGAGACGTAAGGCCTTTTAAGCAATGGAGGGATTCGGGCATGGCAGATCCCAGAAAAGCCAAAGATTGTTGTCACTGAATATGTCTTATCATAAAGATCAAGAATATATATGGTAAAATGGTGGGGATCTGAACTGTTTCTGAGATATGAGGCCCTTTTATGAAGTGGAAGGGAGAGAAATGGCCCCTGCTGACCCCCCAAGAGAGGGTTGACTTAATGTGTCTAATAACAATGAACAAGAATATATGTGATTATAGGATGGGGATTTGAATGGTTTCTGAGATATATGGCCTATTATAAAGTGGAGTCTTATCAGGAACAAGAATATATATGGTTTAGGGGTGGGGATCTGAACGGTTTCTGAGATATATGGATTTTAATGAAGTAAAGGGGTGGGGCATGGCCCGTGGCACCCCGGGCCGGGGACCCCATGCTGGTGTTACTGTTTGCATCTTATCATAAGGAATCAGAATCAGAAAGGAACAAGAATATATATGGTTTAGGGGTGGGCTCTCAGTTTCTCAGATATATGGTCTTTTGTGAGGTCGAGGGGTGGAATGTGGCCTGGGCACACCCTGGGTGACCCCTAGGTTGGTGTCACTGAATGTGTCTTATCATAAGGAACAAGAATATATATGGTTTTGGGGTGGGGATCTGTAAGGTTTCTGGAATATTTAGCCTTTTATGAAGTGGAGGGAGTTGGGCATGGCCCCCGCACATCTTGCAGGACCCCCAAGTTGGTGTCACTGAATGCGACTTATCAAAAGGAACGAGAATATATACGGTTTAGGGGTGGGAATCTGTAAGGTTACTGGGATATTGGGCCTTTTAGGAAGTGGAGGGGGTGGGGCATGGCCCCGGCACATCCCGGGGGACCCCCAGGTTGGTGTCACTGAGTCCATCTTATCATAAGGAACAAAAGTATATACGGTTTAGGGGTGGGGATCTCAATGGTTTCTGAGATAAATGGCATTTTATGAAGTGGAGGGGGTGGGGCATGTCCCCGGCACATCCCGGGGGACCCCCAGGTTTGTGTCACTTAATGCATCTTAGCATAAGGAACAAGAATATATATAGTTTAGGGGTGGGGATCTGAGTGGTTTCTGAGATAATTGGCATTTTATGAAGTAGAGGGTGCAGGGCATGTCCCCGGCACATCCCGGGGGACCCCCAGGTTGGTGTCACTTAATGCATCTTATCATAAGGAACAAGAATATATATAGTTTAGGGGTTGGGATCTGTAAGGTTTCTGAGATATAAGGCATTTTATGAAGTGGAGGGGGCGGGGCATGGCCCCGGCACAACCTAGGGGACCCCCAGGTTGACATAAAAGCATATGGCTGGGAGAAGTTTACTCAAGGAACATGTCTATGTAAGTTTAGTCAAAATATCTGCAACGACTTGGCAGTAAATGCCATTTTTCAGTTTTCCCCATTATAAGTCAATGGAAACTCTAAGTTGCCATAGCAACAAAACTAAAAGGCCAAATTTCATAAAAAAACACAAAACCTGTAAAGGCAAATATGGTGAATATTTTCATAAAGTCTCAGCCTCCTAGAGCATATGGTTTCTGAGGAGATGATGTTTTAAGTATTTTTTTTCTATTTTTTGCATTTTGGTTTCCATGGCAACCAATAAAAATGAACAGAAGGCCTAAAATCATACGGCAGATAGTAGATTACCTATGGAACATTTCTATGCAAGTTTTGTCAAAATATCTGCAGAGGCTTGGCAGTAAATGCCATTTTTCTATTTTCCCCATTATAAGTCTATGGAAACTACAAGTTGCCATAGCAACCAAACTAATGAGCCGATTTTCATAAAAAACACAAACTTTCAATCTACCAGCCCAAGGATGCTACAGATAAAATTTGGGCCCAATCGGCCCAGTGGCTTCAGAGGAGATGTCCTTTGAAAATGTTGATGTCATAGGACAGACGAGGACAACGAACAACTGCCTATCCTATAAGCTCCCCCAGACCCTTCGGCTCTGGTGAGCTAAAAACACAAAACCTGTAAAGGCAAATATGGTGAATATTTCCAAAAACTCTCAGCCTAATAGAGCATTCGGTTCCTGAGGAGATGATTTTTGAAGTATTTTTTTTTTCTATTTCTTTTTTATTTTGGTTTCCATGGCAACCAATAGAAATGAGCAGTAGGCCTAAAGTCATATGGCAGATAGTAGATTGCCTAAAGAACATTTCTATGAAAGTTTTGTCAAAACATCTGCAATGACTTGGCAGAAAACGCCATTTTTCAATTTTCCCCATTATAAGTCTATGGAAAGTCTAAGCTGCCATAGCAACCAAACTAATGAGCCGATTTTCATAAAAAACACAAACTTTCAATCCCCCAGCCCAAGAATGCTACAGATAAAATTTGGGCCCAATCGGCCCAGTGGCTTTAGAGGAAATGTCTTTTGAAAGTGTTAACGCCAGACGACGACGAAGACGCAGACGACGACGGACAATGTTCATCCTATAAGCTCCCCCGGAGCCTTCGGCTCTGGTGAGCTAAAAAATTGGTCTCAAATGGCCCAGAGGTTCCAGTAGAAAATAAGTTTTAATCTTCATATCAGAAAGGCCTTAGGCCAAGGTCAAGGAATGACACTGACCTTGAATACTCATGCAGTTTCATCCACTCATTTAGCAAACTGCATCTACCAAATTTCAGATTGGAGACTGCAATAGTTTCTGAAAAACACATGGTTTTGACTTTTTCCCATGCAAAAGTCTATGTTACCAAATTTGACCATGACATAAAACAGGTCAAGGTCACCTGACATTCATCATTTGAACAAACTATAATGGGCTTGCATCCCCAATGTTACATAACAAGTTTCATGACAATATGCCAACTGTTTCTGGAGAATAAGATTTTTGAAGGGATTTTACCTTATGTGGGCATGGCGACCATATTGGCCATGTGACCAAACTCAAATTATCAATTTTCATTTTCTTGTTCCTAAAAGCTTTCATATGCAATTTGGTTATAACAAGGTCAAGGAATGTTCCAGACCTTGAATACTCCTGTAGTTTCATCCACAATTTTAGCTGAATGCATCTACCCATTTTCAGAGCACATGCTCCAACAGTATCCAAAAGAAATACTTGGTTTTGACATTTTCCCAAATAAAAAGTCTATGTGACCAAATTTGAACTTGGCGTAAAATACTTCAAGGTCATCCAAGGGGCATCATTTGAACAAATTATGATGCCCCCCCCCCCCCCCACAAGTTCCAAATGCTACATACCAAGTTTCATGACAACTGGCCCACTGGTTCCAGAGAAGATTTTTGAAAGGCTTTTACCTTATATGGGCATGGCGGCCATCTAGGTCATGTGAACGGGATCCGGCAAACAAACTTTTGTTCCCCATCCCATGGATGCTCCACACAAAATTTGACTTCAATTGGCCCAGTGGTTTCAGAGGGTAAGATGACTGAAAATCTTGACAGACGAAAAACAGACCGACAACAGACCCTTGCCATACTATAAGCTCACCTATGAGCCGATAAAAAAAATACGAGTCAGCTATTTTTTCATTAAGCATGCGTAACAGAAGCATGCATATACACACAAGGATTGATGCACAAACCTCCCAGAAGCAACTAGAGCTGTCAGTGAAACTGACTAGGGCCCCGGCAGCGCTATCAGAGGAGTAGGAAAATGTTGATGTTAAAAAAGACGTTTTTTTTTCCTTTCACCTCTAAGTATGACCTTGACCTTTGAGGTACGGACCTGGGTCTTGCGCGTGACACACTGTCACATTATGGTTAATATTTCTGCTAAGTAATATTTAAATCCATCCAGGTATAAGAAAGTTATAGATTGGACACAATAAAAAAGACGCTTTTTTGACCTTTTATCTCTAAGTATGACCTTGACCTTTGAGGTACGGCTGTGGGTCATGCGTGTGACACTTCGTCACATTATGGTTAACATTTCTGCCAAGTAATATTTAAATCCATCCAGGAATAATAACAAAGTTATTAATTGGACACAGGAAAGACCCTTTTTTGACCTTTAACCTCTAAGTATGACCTTGACCTTTGAGGTACGGACCTGAGTCTTGCGTGCAACACTCCATCACATTATGGTTAACATTTCTGCCAAGTAATATTTAAATCCATCCAGGAATAAGAAAGTTATGGAGGATAAAAAAATTTGTGGACGGACAGACGGACAGACAGACGGACGGACAGAGTGATGCCAAGTAATATTTAAATCCATCCAGGAATAATAAAAAGTTATGGAGGATAAAAAAATTTGTGGACGGACAGACGGACAGACAGACGGACGGACAGAGTGATTACTATAGGGCACCCACACTTTCAGTGTGGGGCCCTAATAAGCCCCTTCAACTTCTTCGAAGTTGGGGGTATAAAAATACACTTTGAAAATGCCATCTGCCAGTCATGATTACCCTTTTTGTACCAAATGGAATCTTCCTCTTTATATATAGCATTATTCCGTTTCAAAATTTAGGGGTGTCAGGTTGTATTTTCTTCAAAATTATTTAGGAAAATGGCTGAACTTTTTGCAAACAGTGAAGGCCCTGATCAGACGCCGCGTTCTGCGGCGTCTGATCTGGGCCTGCACTGTTTGCTAGGGTACCCGTTTTGGGGTGTCCAGTACAAAATTGGTGAAAAAGAACAACTCAAAACAGTAATCAGAATTTTCTATTTTTATATAATTTTCAAATGCTCGTAAATGTTTTTAAATATTCAATAAACACATATAAACAAGTTTCACCTAAATGCTGCACATAATTTAATACGAAAAAATGAAGACATGCACGGTTAACCCTTATCTTGCTGAATATTCATTTAAGCCACACCCATTTCTGTCTATCAACCAATCAAATTACTTGATGTTATTTATTGCCACAAATTCATAAACTGAATGCCAAACAGTGTAGATCCTGATCAGATGGCTTCTTCAGATGGTGGAAGCCATCAGATCTGCATCTACACTGTTTGCAAAGATAGGGGTTGTCCTGAACAGCACGATAAGGGTTAATACTAGCAAAATATAACATTTATTTGACCCAAAGTTTGGCAGCATTTCATAGCTCCAGATGAGAAGGCAATCAACCCTTATCCTGCTGAATAAATAAATTTGGCCGTACCGATATATGAATATCAATCAATCAAAATACTTCATATAATGTTTCATTCAAATTTGCAAAATAATCAAGTGTAAATCCTGATCAGATGGCTTCTTCAGACCAATAGCCATCTGACCTGGACATTCACTCATAGTAAAAGATATGGTAAGTATTTTGTGATAAATGAAGGATAGTTTTCCTTATTTCTCCATATAACCCTGTGTTGTGGCTACTCATTAGAACCGCCTCACCGAGGCGGTTCTAATGAATACCCACAACATAGGCTGTTATGGAGAAAAGACAAAAACTGTCCTTCAATCATGACAAAATACTTACCTTATCTGTTTCAATGCATACACGGTTTGCAAAGACTGGGGGGTTGTTGTGTTTAGACGGGATAAGGGTTAAGATAATTATGGGATAATTTACCTTATCTTATGTTAGAAACTTATCACTGGGGGGTGATTCCAACAAGTGCCCACAAAACACTGGGGTTTAACAAAGCATCAACTCTTGTGCGTCATTTTTTTGTTGACTCCTTGAGAAAGGGAGAAAAAAGAAGTGATAGTTGGAATGATGGAAGAGATGATTAGAGGAAAAAAAGAGTATGAAAGAAAGTGATAGAATAAGAACATTCCTCCCCCTCCCCTCCCCCACCCCCCATTCCCCTTCTATCTTTACCTGCTGCAAGTACAACAGGCCTTGTCCAACTGTAAGCCAATATCAAATGGACAACCCGGTGATAAGATACACAACACCTTTGCCTTACCCAACCACCCCCTGTTTCACTCAACAAATGAGAAAAATTCTCCCCAAATTATTCAGTATTCCCTAATCTGGAGTTATGGCATTTCCTTATATTTTCCAAAATAATTAATTCATTAACAGACCTATCCACAAAACCATTAACAGTCTCTTACGACATTAAACCCATGTAAAGTACACAGAACTTCCGTGACTCACCACGAAAGCATCTTGCCGACCCCAGCAGGTATCAAACCTTCGTCCTCCTGATCACCAGTGAGACGCCCATCCGTCTGAGTTACCGAGGTTGGCTCATTTTCAATGTCACTGTAGCAGTTTCTTTGGAATTAATGCAACCTTTTTTTTTTTACAACTAAAATGGAATGATTTAGCTTAAAACACAGTTCAAATAGACAACTTTCATTAAAGACAAGCAAAAAAAAAATTTATATGTTTCATACAGTAACTTTTTGAACTGGGTGTTGGTATCCTAAGAAGCACCCAAACTGAAAGCGAAAGACTTAACTTTTAACCTAACTTGGAATGTTGAAACTTTGCAAAACATATGTACATATTATCATGCTTAACACATCAAACATTGGTAATGGCACCCCTCAAACCCCTAATCTTGCCACGAAAATGAATGTTCTGCACAAGCACATATTTCAACTACTTGTTGAGGCAATAGTAAGCCGTGCAAATGCAGAACTTGAGCAATATTTATCATATGATCCGCCTTGCGAGAAATGCTGTCCTATGGTCATAAAACTTTTTTCATGCTTAACTCATGTGAGCATGAAATTTTTCCTGCTCATAAATTTTAAAATACCAACAACTGTTGGCATTTTAAAATTTATAAGATGGACAAACAGTATTCTTTGCTGATCTGAGCAGAAGAATTGCCTCATTTGTTGGTATTTCAATAATTATAAGCATTTCAAATGAAAAAAGTTTTATAACTTCGGGGCCAGATATGATACAAACTGGCCTGCTCACATGATGAGCTACGTACAAAGACTGGCAAGTCTAAAAATTTTGGAACTGCTGGTTTTGTAAAATGTTCTTGCCCCAGGTATGATGGTTCACCATCAAGACATGGATCAGGGTTCAACATCAACTTTTAAAATAACTGGAAAAGGTGGTCCTGTAACTCTTGGGATGCACCAGACCCAATCTAAGTTCAAATGGACCACAGAAATGATGAAAATCATACTTTGATTGATTGATCGCTTTGAGGTTTAACATCCCAATCAACACTGTATATATAGGTCATTTTAGAGACGTTGCTTCCAGTTTTGTGGGACTTTAACCCGACATTGAGATGCAATGACATCTCAAGCCCTGTCGCCCAATGAAACCAATAAGGTTTATAAGGATAGTCGGTCCGACTCACATCGCTTTGCCTGGGCATGATTAAATCCTCTAAGCAGTTTACCAGTACTCGTGTGTGGTCAGTTTCAATTCTGTTTGGAAGCATCAATCAGCCCATTTATTTCTTCAGGCCCAGATGGGCGGGGGCCGGAAATCATACTAAAGTGATACATTAGTTCAACAATGGTAAGATTATTGTCTGTTATCATAATAGCAACAAACAAAAACAGAAATCCATTTTTCAGAAACTGAGTTAATGTGGAATTCAACAACTAGTGGCAGATTTTCAACTGGCCCATTTGGACCAGCCAGCCACAGACATTACTAGACCTGACTAGCTTTACACTAGACAATGTCAATCGGTCTTGGATTAATGTCGAACCCTGGGGATACACTGTGATTACTTGTTAGAAACACCTTAAGGAGGGATTCTAACAATGACCCATAGTGTAAAATTCTAACAATTAACTGTCATATTTGTTGATATAACTAATTTTTCTAAAACCTCTTTATAACACTATTGTTGGGGTCCAAAGCAGAAACCGTGCTAGTTAAACAACCATGTTATAGCCAAACAAAATGTATAGATTACATAGAAAAATGACCATTTTCTATATAATCTATACATTTTTGGGATCCATCTTGAAACCGTGTTATGTCCAAAATTGTGCTATAATGAACTGTGTTATAAACAGGTTGTGGTGTATTATTAGGATCCACCAAGTCTGCAGTATGAACACCACTGTAAATCCTACCTAATGAAGAGAAAGTGGGGTATACATGGTGTATATTACTGTCCTTACTTTTGCTCAAAGACATAGATCATGGGTACTCATTAGAACCGCCTCAGTGAGGCAGTTCTGATGAGCACCAACAATCTATGTTTGGGGAATACACAAGAACATATGGCCATTTTTCATAAAAAAAATGATGTTTTTAGAGACACGACTGAATGCACTAAATCACACGGATGCATTGTTCTAATGTGCGCTGGAGTGTCTCATACAAGTGTAGAGACTGGGAACAAGACCAGAGATTTGAGGGGTGCCATATAGAGAGAAAGTTAATTGTATTGTAGGCAGGTCTGTTTGATAGTCTCATACTGCTCCCATCTTGGGGCACTCAGGGCTCAGGAAGTTTCTGGGCTGCACATACCCTTCTTGCTTGTCTCTGAAAGAAAAAAAAAGGTATAGGAATGTATTACAGTCGAACTTCGATGGCTCAAACTCCTTTGGGACCATGAAAATCTGTTCGAGACAGGGGATGTTCGAGCCACTGAGATTACTTCCAGGAGGCATAACGTGACACTTTTGGACATATTTTCGGTGTTCTGTTATGAAAATGTATGCTGTGTGTACGCCTCGATGAGGCGATTCTAATGAGTACACACAGCATACATTTGCAAGATAAAAGACGAAAATCTCCTTAATTATCTCGCACCATTTATTATGTAGAGGACTTCCCTAGGGGCTCAAGAACGGGTTCGACTCAGCCATGGTAAACGAGCCATCAGTGTTTGAGCCATCAAAGTTCTACTGTACATGCATAATAAAGAAATACCACAATTTCTAAATGAATTAAAACAAGAGCTCCGCAAGCGGACCATTATACATCCGTGGCAATTAGTAAGACATAGCATATATATAATGACTGTTGGACAAGTTTGGGTTTGTGGAATGTAACCAAGGAACAATATATGCTCCATATATAATTATTACCTGGCACTATTTATAACCCTCAATGGCTAAAACTACCTGTCTCCAACAAATTTTCATGGTTGGTAATATTTGTTGGACCATAATCTCAAAATAATACGGGTATATTTCTGGCAATAAGTGGCTGACTGTAATCTTGAAATAATATGCGCTGCTCCACATCATAGTCTAACTATACATAAAGTTTCAGCTTCATCAGATGTAAAATGTAGGAGGCATTATCCGGAAACATAATATGTTTAGAAAAATCTGTGAAAGGGGAATAACTCTAATTTGGCGAACTGTAAACTCAAAACAAGAGGGCCCAATGGCCCTATATCGCTTACCTGTGTACCAGAAAATCATTAGTGTAGGAGACCACTTGACCTTGCTACATACAAAATATCAAAGCTCAGGCAAAGCGTTGTCCATGCTTATAAACCCTATTGGTTTCATTGGACGACAGGGCTTGAGATGTAATTTCATCTCAATGTCGTGTAAAAGTCCCACAAATTTGGAAGAGACATCTCCAAAATGACCTATACAGTGTTGACGGGGATGTAAAACCTCAAATCAAACAAAATCTGAACCTTATGGCTTTCGAGAAGTTTTTTCCAGTATAAGTCTATAGGAGCTAATGGGCCCTGGGGCTTGGCCAATTTTGACCCAAAGGGCATGGTTGGCAGGATTTATGTAGGCGACCATTTTGTGTTGCTATATACTAAATATCTAAGGTATGTACTTCATGGTTTCAAAGAAGATGTTTGAAGCTTTTTTTCCATAATAAGTTTGTTGGAGTTAAGAGGCCACAGGATTTGGCCAATTTGGACCCCAGGGGCATGATTGGCAGGATTCATGTAGGCGACCACTCGACATTGCTACATGCAGAATACCTAAGCTCTGGGACTTATGGTTTCAGAGAAGATTTTTGAAGATTTTTTTTCCCCATTTTAATTTTTTTTATGTGTGTTTTTTGTTTTGTTTTTTTTCATTATAAGGGCCCTGTAGTTGCAGAGAAGAAGATTTTTGAAGTTTTTCCAATTGTAAGTCTATGGAAGCTAAAGAGCCCTGGGGGTGGCCAATTTGGATCCCAGGGGCATAACTGACAGGATTTATGTTGGTCGCCACCTGACGTTGCTACATACTAAAAATCTAAGCTCTGGGCCTTATGGTTTCATAGAAGAAGATTTTTTAAGTTTTTTTCCATTATAAGTCTATTGGAGCTGATGAGCTTGGGCGTGGCAAATTTTGACCCCAGGGGCAGGGTTGGCAGGATTTATGTAGCTGGCTATTTTATGTTGCTAGATACTAAATATCTAAGTTCTGTGCTTCAAAGTTTCTGAGAAGAAGATTTTTGAAGCTTTTTTCCATTATGAGTCTATGGGAGCTAAGGGGCCCCAGGGCGTGGCCCATTTGGACCCCAGGGGCATGCTTATCAGGATATATGTAGGTAACCACTTGCCCTGGCTACATGCTAAATATCTAAGCTCTGGGCCCTGTGGTTTCAGAGAAGATTTTTGAAGCTTTTTTCCATTATGAGTCTATGGGAGCTAAGGGGGTCCCAGGGTGTGGCCCATTTGGACCCCAGGGGCATGATTGGCAGGATTTATGTAGGTGACCACTTGTCATTGCCACATGCTAAATATCTAGGCTCTGGGCCCTGTGGTTTTAGAGAAGAAGCTTTTTGGAGCTTTTTTCCAGTATGAGCCTATAGGAGCTAAGGGGCCCCGGGGTGTGGCCCGTTTGGACCCCAGGGGCATGATTGGCAGGAATTTTGTAGGTGACCACTTACCGTTGCTACATGCTAAATATCTAAGCTCTGGGCCCTGTGGTTACAGAGAAGAAGATTTTTGAAGCTTTTTTTTTCCATTATGAGTCTATGGGAGCGAAGGGGCACCGGGGCGTAGCCCATTTGAAACCCAGGGGCATGATTGGCAGGAATTATGTAGGTGACCACTGCCTGTTGCTACATGCTAAAAATCTAAGCTCTGGGCCCTGTGCTTTCAGAGAAGAAGATTTTTGAAGCTTTTTTCATTACGAGTCTATGGGAGCTAAGGGGCCCTGGGGTTTTGCCAATTTGGACCCGAGGCATGATTGGCAGGAATTATGTAGGTGACCACTTGCGGTTGCTACATGCTAAATACCTACGCTCTGGGTCCTGTGGTTTCAGAGAAGAAGATTTTTGAAGCTTTTTTCCATTATGAGTCTATGGGAGCAAAGGGGCCCCAGGGCGTGGCCCATTTGGAACCCAGGGGCACGATTGGCAGGAATTATGTAGGTGACCACTGGCTGTTGCTACATGCTAAATATCTAAGCTCTGGGCCCTGTGGTTTCAGAGAAGATTTTTGAAGCTTTTTTTTCCATTATGAGTCTATAGGAGTTAAGGGGCCCCAGGGTGTGGCCAATTTGGACCCCAGGGGCATGATTGGCAGGATTTATGTAGGTGACCACTTGACATTGTTACCAACTAAATATCTAAGCTCTGGGCCCAGTAGTTTCAGAGAAGAAGATATTTTAATTTTTTCCCATTGTAAGTTCCCATTGGGAGCTAAATGTTGCCATGGCAACCAGAATTGCAATCTGATCTGCCCAAAAACCTTATGCAGCCTTTCCCCCTACCTGATGATGCTTCTCATGAAATTTGATCAAGACTGACCATGGGGTATAAGAGATATACTTATTTGAAATTGTTTACGGCTGCACAGACGGACGGACGTACTTACGTACGCACGGACAAACACTCAAAACTTTGGAGGGTATAACATACTACCCCACAAATTTTTGAATGGCGGGGCATAAAAACTGCATCTGAAAATGTCTGTTTATGTTGTCTGCTGAATCTGTTGGCAAAAATAACTTTTAAAGTTAAAGTTACAAGCAGACGACAAAGCACACAATAATTGTTGTGATTGGCATATTATGGGTTGAATTCAAAAGTGCATGAGAATGACATCATTTGTGTATTGTACTTACACATCATATTGCAAGTAAGTGAAAACATCATTGATCTGGCTCTGTGCTATTTCTCCATCAATCTGAGCAAGGTATGTGTAGATGTCTTTGAACAGGGGGAAAGGAATTCTGGAGGGACCGCCTTCAGGGTCCGCTGTCAAGATTTCACAAACTGTCACCATGGCCTGTGTGATGCTCTGTGAGGTAGAAAAAAAGTGCACATTACTGAATGTCTTCACCATCATAAGTAAGGCTGGCACGATTAATCCGATAATCGATAGATAAATTCCACATAAACTAGAATTTTTTTTTGTTACAAAAACACACATGTCACCCCCTTTTTGACCTCTAAGTATGACCTTGACATTGGAGGTATGGACCTAGGTCTTGTGTGCAACACATCATCTAATGAAGATGAACATTTTTGCAAGGTAACTTTAAAAAGTTCATAGAGAAATAAATAAGTTATTGACTGTACACAATAAAGCCCGTTTTACCTTTGACCTCTAAGTATGCCCTTGACCTTTGAGGTACAACACATCGCCTCATGATGGTTCACATTTCTGCCAAGTAATTTTATAATCAAACAAAGAATAAGAAAGTTATTGACTGTACACAAAAAAGGTCCCTTTTTTGACCTTTGACCTCAAGGTATGACGTTGACATTGGAGGTATGGACCTTGGTCTTGCACACAACTCATCGTCTAATGAAGATGAACATTTCTGCATGGTTACTTTAAAAAGTCCATCAAGAAATAAAAAAGTTATTGACTGGACACACAAAAAAAAGACTTTTTTTACCTTTGACCTCTTAGTATGACCTTGACCTTGGAACAAATTCATAAACTGAATGACAAACAATGAAAATCCTGATCAGATGGCTTCTTCAGGAGCCATCTGATCTGGATCTGCATTGTTTGAAAGTAAAGACATATCCGGGCTCAGCAGAACAAGGGTTAACCTTTATCCTGCTTAACATGACAACTCCTACCTTTGCAAACAGTCTAGATCCAAATCAGATGGCTTCTGAAGAAGCCATCATTCTAATCAGGATCCACACTTTTCGTCATGCAATTTGTGAACTCAAAGAATGCATCATATATTGTAATTTTATTGACTGACAGTCAGAAATGGGTGTGGCTAAATTAATTTATTCAGCAGGATAAGGGTTAAATAAAATCTAACATCAGTCTCTTATGCAGAGAGAAAAATCCTAACCTACAGACTTTGTCAGAAACAATTTTACAAATATATTTATCAGTTGAGCCAATGCAGGGTTTCTGTTTATCAGTTGGCACTGGACAAGGATGTTTGACTATTTTGCTTACCCACAGTAATAAAAGATGTATTTAAACATTTGTGCCCTGCTCTGCTTTGCTGTTGGCCACCTTGTTAAATGGGAGAGAAAAATATTTAAATAATAGCAATTTTGGAACATGTTTATAACAGGAACATTTGAGCGAAATTATTTTGAAATTGGCTTTATGGATTTGGAGATGTCATTTGAAAAAATTGTTGATGAGGACCCTGGGCACAAAATAATCACAAAAGCACACCATGAGCACAAGGCTATAAAAGGTTCAAGCAATCAGTGAAGACTCTGATCAGACTGAGCAGATGTGCATGCTTATCGGAGTCTTTCCAGGAAGCACATTCAGCAATACTCTGACAGCCGTTACTGACAAAGTTAGGAAAAGAGAGATTACCACAGAACCTAAGATATGCCCTATGTTTGAAGGTTTATCTCCCCTATAACATGAACTGACTCGGAGCTGAATCAATAAGTTTACCAATATCACACCACACATTAACCCTTATCCTGCTGAATATTTCAGCTAGCCACACCAATATCATGCAGTGTATATCCAGACCAGATGCCTTCTGTAGAAGCCATCTATCTGATCTTTGCAAACAGTGCAGATCCAGACCAGATGGCTTCTGATCTGGAATTACTCAGTGAATTTGAATGAAAACATATCATGTAATCTGATTGGTTGATAGCAAGAAATGGGTGTGGCTAGCTGAAATATTCAGCAGGATAAGGGTTGTTGTGAACAGCAAGATAAGGTTTAACCCTTGTCCTGCTGAGCCCAGATACGCATTATTTTCCAAACAATGAAGATCCAGATCAGATGGCTTCTGACGAAGCCATCTGATCAGGATCTACAGTGTTTGTCATTCAGATTGTGAATTTGTTGCAATAATGTGCATCAAATAATCTGATTGGTTGATTATCAGTAGTGGGAGTGGCATATATGAATATTCAGCAGGACAAGGGTCAATAGATGATATGCAAATTAAACAAACTACATGTATTGAAAATAAATTACCCTAAATCCCAAAATGAACCCCTGAAACCTGAGAAAAGGGTCCTTTAACCCATTGTATGCTAGTGGACTCTTCCATTTGTCATACAATGGGTGTCAGGTCTATTTTTTGCTTTTATTCTATTTTAGACGGAAAATTCTGTTAGCAAATAGTGCAGGCCCTGATCAGACGTCGCATTCTGCAGCGTCTGATCTGGGCATGCTCTGTTTGCCAAGGCACCCTTTAGGGGTTTCCTGCATCGCCGCATGCAATGGGCAAAGTAATCCTTGATTCATGCCCTTCAAATGCATGTATGCAGCCAATTTATAAGACTACGCACATGGCTACTGGCATGAGGCTTCATGTACCTAAAGCCTTCAGTAAAGGAGAACCTAAGGGTCCCCACCCGTCAGGGCTTGGGGAAATAGATTGGGTTGCATTGTACTTTCGCACAAACTGAAACTGACCAAACTTGAGTACCAGTAAACTGCTTAACGGTCTTAACCTGGCCAGAAAAAGTGCTACGGGTCTTACTGCTCATTACATCATAGTGGTTCCTTTGGGTGGTAGGGCTGGAGATGTAATTTCATCTCAATGTCGGGTAAAAGTCCCATAAAATGGAAGCAATGTCTCCAAAATGACCTAAATAGTGCTGACAGGGATGTAAAATCTCATTAAAAATATTACAAACAAGGGGTCTCTGAAGGACTCCTCTACATGGCTGTGAGCAGGGAAAGGCCCAAGCGAGACTGCGCTTATGCTGTTCGCCTTTCCTGTTCACCTATACCTGTCAACCAAAGTACTTTTTCATAGGAACTGGCTTATATCCTGAGCTTATCAAATCTGTGATGCCAATTGACTACTTCTACCCATTACGAAAACACGCCTATGCAAATACATTGTAAACTTTACCTCCCAAAAAATCGAAATTTTTTTAGATGAAAAATTGTGATATTTTTCTTATTTCTGCTAAATATATAGATTGAAGAACTAGAGAAAGTGACCAGTGGGTCACATATACCCCTGGCCAGCACCATCCTCTGATATACATGTATCTTTCGAGCTTGTATGTAATATGAATGAAGAAGTGAAGAAGCTATAAGAAACCATAAATGTGCTTGTAAAAGCTAAACCAAACATTAAATTTCTAAATGGACCAAGGGAGTGAGGGCATCCAGTGTTCAATCCAGGATTTGGGGTTTGGGGGCCCTCTGGGCCCACAGGCCTTGGAAAAGGGGGCCATTTGGAAATTTAGGGGGCCCTTAAATTATACTATATAAAATTACCAGATTTATCTAAAGGTTTTAGCTCCATGATAAAAATGGACACAAAACAAGTTTAACAGCACAGACAAAATCTATTTAGTTTATCTATCCATCTTCTAATAAGGAGTTGGTCACATTTGCTCATTACCTCATTTAACAAGTACAAAACAATTTGGAAAAATTGTCTTGCTCAATTGCTAAATGCATGTTTTTTTCTAGAATGAATGCCATTAAAAATATTTCTGGGAGAGAAGAACTCTATAATAAATAGCGCCCGCCTCGGTATAGTGCGGTATTTTGGTCCGGTATTTAGCGTAAGCCGCACGGCTCACACGAAGTTGGCGTAAGCCCCCCGCGCACACAAGTATACCGAACATGGCCGCATCCCCGGTAAACAAAACTGTAAAAAGCGGGCCCAGGGCGCAATGGCGCAGCCTAGATTGAACACTGGCATCAAAGTTACTAAAGGGATGAGGGCATCAATGTTACTGATGCAGCAGGGTTGGTATGCATCAATGAAATCTTTGGACTGGTATGCAACATTGATGCAAGTATCAATTGAATTTGTCTTAGAGTTTAGAACATACAGGCATCTATAAACTTTGTCCTAAAACTTTAACCAAATGTAAAATTTCGAAGTCCGTGACCTTGAGGTAAAGGTCACCATGGGCGGGAAGGGACATTCATAACGAAATCTTTGGACTGCTATGCAACACTGAATCAAGTATCAACTGAATCTGTCTTAGAGTTTAAAACATACAGGCATCTATAAAGTTTGCCATAAAACTTTAACTAAAGTAAAATTTCTAAGTCCTTGACCTCAAGGTCACTGTGGAGGGTGGGACATGCATCAACGAAATCTAGACCAGTATGTAACTTCAGTGTAAGTATCAACTAAATCTATCAAAGGGTTCAGAAGATACAATCTCTCAGAAACTTTAACACAAAACTTGAATCAAAATGCTAACAGACAGCTGGAAGCACGGACGGATGGACAAATGGAAGGATGGACAGACAGATGAACGGCTAACAGAATGACATAAACTATATATCCCAATAGCATACTTCATATGTCGGGGGGTATAAATAGATGGGTTGCATGATTCTTCCACGAATAGCTGAAACCGACTGCACACGAGTACTGGTCAATGGCTTAGAGGATCCAAGCCTGCCCAAGCAAAGCGGTGCAAGTCGGCCCGTCCATGCTTATAAACGCTAATGGTTCCATTGGGCAACAGAGCTTGAGATGTTATTTCATTTCAATGTCGGGTAAAGGTCTCACAAAATTGGAAGCAACATCTCCAAAATGACCTACATTGTGTTGACGTGGATGTATAACCTCAAATCAAACAAACAAATAAAAGCACTAGGAAGCACTAGTGGGTAAATTTTCTCTGAATGTCTGCTGGTTTGTTTCTTTGGACTGTGGTTTAACGTCCCCATCAACACAATTCAGGTAATTTTTGGAGATGTTGCTTCCAATTTTGAGGGATTTTCACCCAACATTGAGATGAAATAACATCTGAAGCCCTGCCGCCCACTGAAACCAAAAAGATAAATATGCATGGACAGTCCAACTCCCATCACTTTGCCAGGGCAGGCTTAGACCCTTCACAGTGGTTTACCAGTACTTGTGTGCGGTCCCTTTCAGCTCAGGTTGGAAGCACCATGCAGCCCAATCTATTTCTTCAAGCCCGGCAGGTGGGGGCCTTGAGTGTAGGCTGGAAAATAGTTCTGAATGGGGACTAAAACTGTTTCCTTTAATGAATTCCTGTATTGTAAGCAAACAGTGTATTGGTCTGATCTGGGTCAACACTATTTGAAGGGCCCCCGCCCATCGGGACTTAAAGTAATATATGGGCTGCATGATGCTTCCACGCAGAGCTGAATCAGACTCACACACAAGTACTGGTAAACCGCTTAGATGATCTAAGAGTCGGACTGTCCATGCTTATAAACCCTATTGGTTTCATTGGGCGACAGGGCTTGAGATGTCATTTCATCTCAATGTCGGGTAAAAGTCCCATAAAATTGGAAGCAATGTCTCCAAAATGACCTTTACAGTGTTGACGGGGATGTTAAACCTCAAACAAACAACACTATTTGCCAAACCCAACACATTATTCCAGTCCAGATTTTATAGATAACACTCTAATGCAATACTCTGACCTTTCAGCAATAAGAATAGGGTGGCTATTTACTATAAATAACTGTAACCTGGGTTTCATACAAATCAGTGATTGTCACAGGGAGATCAGAAAGGGAAGGCTGCTTCTCTTAGTAGCTCTATGTCAACTGACAAACAACTGACCCAAAAATAACCATTTATAGTCTTTTTTCTGTAAAATCTATACATTTTTGGTATCCTTATTTACAAAGAATCTATATATATGATTGAGATTCCAACAAATGAACAGATCATATAGAAAAATGTCCATTTATGGTGCAATAGTCCAAAGGTGCAATAGTCGGAACAGGAAACATTATCCTAGTTAGAGAGCAGTATCCTGAAAGTTGAACTTGCTCGAGATAGTATTATACCCAACTTTTGTGTGAAGTTAATGTTATATTAAAATCCATCAGCAAATGATGATGCTAGTGATGACAAAGTGTTTTTCTAAAAATAGCCACAGTAACCTTGACCTTCAGCCCAGGACTCTAAAAGTTGAACTTGCTAAATACATTATCATACTCAACATTTGTGTGAAATTATATCAAAATCCATCAATAAATGTAGGCACTAGAGCAAAAACAAAGTTTTTCCAAAAAATAGCCAGTGACCTTGACCTTGAGCCAAGGACCCTGAAAGTCTAACGTGTGAAGTTATATTAAAATCCATCAGCAAATGTCGATGCTAGAGTGATGACAAAGTTTTTTCTTAAAATAGCCGCAGTGACCTAGACCTTGAGCCCAGGACCCTGAAAGTCAAACTTGCTCGAGATATTATCATACCCAACATTTGTGTGAAATTATATTAAAATCCATCAATAAATGTAGACACTAGAGTGATGACAAAGTTTTTTTCTTAAAATAACCACAGTGACCTTGACTCCAGGATCCTGAAAACTGAACTTGCTCGAGATATTATACCCAACATTTGTGTGAAGTTATATTAAAATCCATCAGCAAATGATGACGCTAGAGCGGTGACGAAGTTTTTTTCTTCTAAAAATAGCCGCAGTGACCTTGCCCTTGAGCCCAGGACCCTGAAAGTTGAACTTGCTCGAGATATTATCATACTCAACATTTGTGTGAAATTATATTAAAATCCATAAATAAAAGTAGGCACTAGACTGAAAACAAAGTTTTTCTAAAACTAGCCACAGTGACCTTGACCTTGAGCCCAGGATCCTGAAAGTCGAACATGCTCAAGATATTATCATATCCAACATTTGTGTGCAGTTATATTAAAATCCATCAATAAATGTAGGCAGCAGAGTGATGACAAAGTTTTTCTAAAAATAACCACAGTGACCTTACACTACAGCTTTAAACACAGTACCATAACTCTGTGACAAAAAATCTAACCAGATAGCATTGATAATATGCGCATTCACTATTGCTGCTTAAGATTCCATTAAAGTTTTGTTTAATTGCTGCAAGTAGTTGCTGAGAATATGCGTTGACACGAACAGTACCCTTTATATTCATGCAGAATTCATCAAAGGGCCATAACTGTTGGAAAAATCATCTAACCAAAATATGCAGGTAATATGCGCCTCCACCTTCGATACTTAATATTCCCATGAAGTTTCATTGAAATCCGACCAGTAGTTTCTGAGAATTCGCATGGACAAGAGCGGGACGGACAAAGCGGCCACTATATGTTCCCCCCTGAAATTCTTCGTGGAGCATAAAAACGGGAAATATCCAAAACCATGTTATAAGGAAATATTACCAAGAGGTTTTATCTGTGGGTAGATTATGATGAGCTGATTCTTATGACCTTACCTCTGCCAACGCTGAACAAGCCAAAGCGAAGAATTTGTACCACTCCACATCCCCACCAAAGCTGCCAATCCTCACCAGATCATCAAACTGTTCTTTAGGTAAGGCCACATCTGTCCATTTTTCCTCTATCACACTCAGAGGAACTGTCTTCTTGGGTCCTAGCTGAAATGGATTTTACATTGAGGACATAGTTTGATTTGAGGTTTAACGTCCCTGTCAACACTGTAAAGATCATTTTGGAGACGTTGCTTCCAATTTTGTGGGACTTTTACCCGACATTGAGATGAAATGACATCTCAAGCCCTGCCACCCAATGAAACCAATAGGGTTTATAAGCAACGATGGGTGGCCGACTCGCACCACATTGCCTGGGCAGGCATAAATCCTCTAAGCATTTTACCAGTGCTTGTTTGCGGGCCGGTTTCAGCTCTGCGTGGAACCATCATGCAGCCCATCTATTTCTTAAAGCCCTGATGGGTGAGGACTTATTATTGAAGCTTTACTGGATATAATTTAAATTTATACAGTCAAACCTGTCATAGTGGCCACCTCTATATATTAAGCAAGCAACCTGTCTTAAGCAAGCATACCTTTGGTTACCGAAAAAGGCAAATGCATTAAAATTTACCTGTATTAACTCTTTTTGTACCAAATGGAATCTTCCTCCTAATATACAGCAGGAGTCCATTTCAAAATCTAGGCGTGTCAGGTTGTGTTTTCATCAAAATTTATTTGGAAAATGATTGAACTTTTAGCAAACAGTGGAGGCCCTGATCAGACGCCGCAGAATTCTGCGGCGTCTGATCTGGGCCTGCATTGTTTGCCAGTGTACCCGTTTAGGGGTTTCTGGTACAAAATGATAACATCTGTCTTAAGCAAGCACCTTTTGATTATCCTGTAGGTGCTTGCTTAACACAGGTTGGACTGTATTTGGAGAGCATGGTCATTTTTTCCCATAATCTATTCCATTTTTGCAAAAATACATGTACAGCATTATGAATATAAATCTTCTAAATCTTGAACAAGAGCTCCACAAGCGGGGCATAATACGCCCGTGGCAATAAGTAAGATTGAGCATATATATACAGACAGTTTGTACAAGTTTGGGTTTGTAGAATGTAACCAAGGAACAATATGTGCTCCATATATTCTTAACTGGCACTGTTAATAAACCTCAATGGCTCAAACTACCTGTCTCCAACAAATTTTCATGGTCGGTAATATTTGGTGGACCATAACCTCAAAATAATAAAGGCATAACTCTGTCAAAAATGGTGAACTGTAACCTTGAAAAAATATGCGCTGCTCCACATCATAGACTAACTATACGTAAAGTTTCAGCTTCATCAAATGTAAAATGTAGGAGGCTTATCCCGAAACAAAATATATAGGTAGAAAAATCTGTGAAAGGGGAATAACTCTGGTAATATCTGGCGGACTTTAAACTAAAAATATACACTGTTCCACATCAGTCTTACTATATGTCAAGTTTCAGCTTCATCAGATGTAAAATGTAAGATGAGTTATCCGGAAACGTAATGTTTAGAAAAGTCTAATAAAGGGGTATACCTGCTGGTAATATTTGGCAGACCTTAACCACAAAATAATATGCACTGTTCCATATAATGGTCTTAATGTATGTAAAGTTTCAACATAATCGGATCTAAAATGTCGGAGGATTTAACCGAAAACAAAATGTTTACAGAATTTTTCAAAGGGACATAACTCTATTTGGTGGACAATAACCTTGATTAACCCTTTTAGTACCAAAAACAATCGTCCTCCTTATATATAGCAGGAGTCCATTTCAAAATTAAGAAGTGTTGGGCTGTGTTTTCTTCACAATCTATTTGGAAACTGGCTGAAAGTTTTGCAAACAGTGCACACCCTGATCAGACGCCGCATTCTGGGGCGTGTGATCTTGGCCTGCACTGATTGCTAACTACCCATTTTGAGGTTTCCAGTACAAAAAGGATTAATATGGCTGCCACTCAGCATGGTCTATTTATATATTAAGTTTCAGCTAAATCGGATGTAAAATTTAGGAGAAGTCATCCGGAAACGAAGCGTTTACAAAAACTTTCAAAGCCGCATAACTCTTATCATTATTTAGTGGACCATAACCTCGAAACAATATGCCATGCCCCACATCATGGTCTAACTTTGGATCAAGTTTCAACTTGATCAGATGTAGACTGTTGGAGGAGTTATCCGGAAATGAAAAGTTTACAAAAGATTTCAAAGGGGCATAACTCTATTATTATTTGGTGGACAATAACCTTAAAAAAAATTTACTCTGCCCCAAATCATGGTCTAACTATGTATGAAGTTTCAGCTTGATCGGATGTAAACTGTAGGAGAAGTTATCCGGAAGTGAAAATGTTTACTGCAATTTTCAAAGGGGCATAACTCTATCAATATTTGGTGTATGGTTAACCTTGAAACTTTACGCAGATGTCCACCTCATAGTCTTACTAACTACAAAGTTTCAGGTTAATCCGATGGAAACTGTAGGAACGAAACTGTTTACTGCAATTTTCCAAGGGGCATAACTCTATTAATATTTGGTGTATGGTTAACCATGAAACGTTACCCACATGTCCACCTCATAGTCTTACTATCTACAAAGTTTCAGGTTAATCGGATGAAAAGTGTAAGAGGAGTTATCCGGGAACGAAAAAGTTTACGGAGGGATGAACGCCGATCCCATAATATAAAATGACCGTTTTTTTTTCAAAAAGGACGTATAAAAAGGTTGTTGTATGACCAAATCGGTCAATAATAAACACAGCCAGTTAAAATTGGTGGTTTATGTTAAACTTTATGTAAGGGATGTTACCCATTCAGAACTATATTTGCTTACTTACCCTTGCCCTATTCTGATGTCATGGAAACAATGTTATATCTTGTCTACTTACTGTATGGTTACTTCCTTTATGTACATGATTAAAACAGTTGGTGACTTTAAGATGTAGTTGACTTCAACAGTTTATTCTGTACTTCTACACCACAATGTCTATAACACCACTAATGGGGTCCAAGCAGAAACTGTGTTAGTTAAACAACTGTGTTATATCCAAAGTTTCCAAACAAAACATGTATTTATTTTTCTATATAATCTATTCATTTTTGGGGTCCATCTTGAAATCATGTTATATCCAAAACTGTATTAGTTTAGTCTATAAATGTTCTAATTTATTCTAGTTCGACTGCAATGAAAGCTTTAAGCTTATTTGAATCGCTCTCAAACACTCATGCCGGATGTTACCACATGTGTGAGAGAGAGGCAGTGATCTTTACTCCACTTCTACCCATTTACACCTGGGTGGAGGGAGGCAATGGCATTACATTTCTTGCTGCCCCCGCCAATCAGGGCTTGAAGAAATTTATGGGCTGCATGATGCTTCCACGCAGAGCTGAATCCCAACCGCACACGAGTACTGTTAAACCGCTTCTAGAGGATCTAAGCCTGCCCAGGCAAAGCAGTGCACACGAGTTGGACCGTCCATGCTTGTAAACCCTATTGGTTTCTTTATGGCGACAGGGCTTGAGTGAGATGTCATTTCATCTCAAAGTCGGGTAAAAGTCCCACAAAATTGGAAGCAATGTCTCCAAAATGACCTTTACAGCGTTGACGGGGACGTTAAACCTCAAATCAAACAAAATTACATTTCTTGCCCAATAACACATCTGGCGGCCGGATTCGAACACACGATCTCTCAATAACAATTGTGGGTACTTGTTCAAACCGAATCGATGAGGGGGTTCTAACGTGTGCCCAGAATCTATATCTCAAGCAGAAATAAGAATATATATCACTTTTTTTTCATCTAAAAAGTTTTGTTTTTCGAAAGTAAAATTTACAATGTATTTGTGTAGGCCTGTTTTCGTAATTGGATCTGCTTTGAACCTCAACAACCCAGCAGGCACATGATGTAATTATGATGTCACATCAACGTCGGTACGTCATGACGTTTATGCAACGTCACATCTACGTCGTTGAATTGAAGTTGCCCTAGCGACGTTTGCCTGCTTGGAACATTTAAAATATAATTTTTGAAATTCTATATATAACTAAACTGACCTGTTTATTGAGCACTCTGAGCAGACCAGGTGTTAGCCCTGAGTCTGTCTTCTGTGTAGCCACTGGCATTTCGAGTCGTTCTGTCACTGGGGGTGTTTCACCTTTGGACATGGCACGGAAATACCTGCACAATAACCAATACAAACAAGGCATCGCATGCGATACAAATCCCCTCGCACTAGACAACTTCGTGTGTGGAAAACAATGAAATGGCAAAAATCCAACTTGCTTGAGATATTATCATATGCAACATTTGTGTAAACTTTGTTTAAAAATCCATCAATAAATGTACATTCTAGAGTGATGACAATGTTTCTCTAAAAATAGCCATAGTGACCTTGACTTGAGGCCATGACCACGAAAGTAGATCTTGCTCAAGATATTATCATAAGCATCTTTTGTGTGAAGTTATATTAAAATCGGTTAATAAATGTAGGCGGTAGAGTGATGACAAAGTTTTTCTAAAAATAGCCACAGTGACCTTGACCTTGAAAGTCAAAGCAACTTGAGATATTATCATAAGAAACATTTGTGTTAAGTTCTGTTAAAAACCATCAATAAATATAGGCGCTAGAGCGACGAAAAAGTTTTTCTAAAAATAGCCACAGTGACCTTGACCTTGAAAGTGGGACTCGCTAGGGATATTGTCATAAGGAACATATGTGTGAAGTTATATTGAAATTGGTGAAGAAATGTAAGCGTTAGAGCGATGACAAAGTTTTTCTAAAAATAGCCACAGTGACCTTGACCTTGAGGCCTTGACCTTGAAAGTCAAACATGCTCAAGATATTTTCATAAGGAACATTTGTGTGAAGTTATATTGAAATTGGCGAAGAAATGTAGGCGCTAAGGCATTGACAAAATTTTCTTAAAAATAGCCACAGTGACCTTGACCTCGAGGTCATGACCTTGAAAGTCGAACTCGCTCGAGATATTGTCATAAGGAACATTTGTGTGAAGTTATATTGAAATCAGTGCAGAAATATAGGCACTAGAGCGACGACAAAGTTTTTCAAAAAATAGCCACAGTGACCTTGACCTTGAGGCCATGACCTTGAAAGTGGAACTCGCTACAGATATTTTTATAAGGAACATTTGTGTGAAGTTATATTGAAATTGGTGAAGAAATGTAGGCGCTAGAGGGATGACAAAGTTTTTCTAAAAATAGCCACAGTGACCTTGACCTTGAGGTCATGACCTTGAAAGTCGAACTCACTCGAGATATTGTCATAAGGAACATTTGTGTGAAGTTATATTGAAATCAGTGAAGAAATGTAGGCGCTAGAGTGATGACAAAGTTTTTCTAAAAATAGTCACAGTGACCTTGAGGTCACGACCTTGAAAGTCGAACTCGCTCGAGATATTTTTATAGGGATCATTTGTGTGAAGTTATATTGAAATTGGTGAAGGAATGTAGGCGCTAGAGTGATGACAAAGTTTTTCTAAAAATAGCCACAGTGACCTTGACCTTGAGGTCATGACCTTGAAAGTCGAACTCGCTCGAGATATTGTCATAAGGAACGTTTGTGTGAAGTTATATTAAAATCGGTCAAGAAATGTAGGCGCTAGAGTGATGACAAAAGTACCTATGTACGTACGTACGTACATACGGGACAAATGCTATATCCCCCCTCACAACTATGTTGTGCGAGGGGATAATTAGTTAGTAAGCCCTTCTCTTGCTGAATATTCAGTTTAGCCACACCCATTTCTGACTTTAAACCAATCAGATCACTTGATGTAATTTATTCAGTGTTGTTGATAAGCTTTTGCCCGAGGAGTACTGTTACTCCTTCAACCAAAGACTATAGACGGATCCAATGTTTTGACACGTGACCTTGTTTTTATTTCACTGCGCATGCGCCAATTACCTCCCCTGTCGAGGTACTCTTTTATGTGGTTGGCAAAACATGACTGTTGCCATACAGTGTCAATGAGAATTGCCAATATTTATTGTGTGATTAAACTCATTTCTTTTCCAAAAAATTTACTGATCCTTGTCAGTTTGTGTTTTTGAAGTAATAAATGATATAGAACCAGTCTCTTCTGACATTTTGTTGCCTAAAAAGCGTTATAAAACTACCCACCATCATGCCAAAACGTAGTCGATGTGCTTTATTTAATGAATGGAAATAAGATTAAAGCATGTATATTTTCTATCCAATTGTATACAAAAAAGAAGCAGTTTAATGTCAAAAATGGTTTGTGGCAAACAGTTTTGATAGAAAGATGATTTAACAAAGGTTATTATAGAAAATAATTCGTGCTACATCAACGGTAGAGTATGGAACCAGAAGTTTTTTTGCCCACCAGATAAAATGAGGCTAAAGACCTTTGACCTTGTGTGACGTAGACTTTGGATGTGTCTATAGGCATAGCCTTTGATTCTTTGAGAGTATCGGTACTCCTAAATTCAAAACTAGGGTCCCATCTTCATCTGTCATCACAGGATGGCTGCTAAGTGCACTTATATTAATTTCAGACGTGGCAATGGCCATATGTAAAATACGTTAAACACATATTCTATCATCGTAACTTACCGATATACATTTCATGTTAATAAGCTGACGGACAGCAAAATGAATCAAAGTACTGAAAGTACTGAGGAAAGTTGATTTATGAGGAATAATTATTATATAACAATGTTAGTCGTAGATCAAGCAGTTATCTAGATATTTTGTTGAAAAAAAATATAGAGACTTACTTCCCATATCACAGGTCCTGGTGTATGAATGACATTTGACGTGTCACCAGTAACAATTCTGATGCTGGTTCTGATTTGACAAGGTCCAAGTGGGTTAAAAATTCGACAAAGAAAAAATGATTCATCGATTGTTTTGAGTTTAACGACAGGTCAACCCTAGTGGATCATTTTTGTCTTCTCCAAGAGAAAGGGGAAAAGACATTGAAGAGACAGTAGAGGAGATGATTTGTTTGTTTGTTTGATTTGAGGTTTAATGTCCCGTTGACACTGTGTAGGTCATTTTGGAGACGTTGCTTCCAATTTGTGGGATTTTTACCCGACATTGAGATGAAATGACATCTCAAGCCCTGCCACCCAATGAAACCAATAGGGTTCACAAGCATGGACGGGCCGACTCGCACCGCTTTGCCTGGGCAGGCTTAGATCATCTAAGCAGTTTACCAGTACTCGTGTGTGGGTCGGTTTCAGCTCTGCGTGGAAGCATCATGCAGCCCATATATTACTTCAAGCCCCGATGGGCAGGGCCGTTGTAGAGAAGATGAAAGTGAGGGGCAGAGGAGAAAGTGGAAAATGAATGGAAGTGTAGAAACAGAATAAATATCAACACTCCCCCACTCTACCGTTACCTGCTGCAAGGACAGCAGGTGTTGCCCAACTGTGAGTCAATATCAGCTGGACTCCCCAGTGACACATTGCCTCACTCAACTACCACCACGAAGAAAACACGGAAGAAAGAAAGATAAACGTGCCTGCCAATTTCTTCATGGTCCAACCATAAATTTCTAAATTAGCCCAGTACATGTCTGCTAATTATAATAATCTTACAGAGAAGTTTTTCTAGCGGGCACATGATGTCTTTTAGCAACGTCGCATTGATAGGACGATGCACATATGTTGTGCAGCCGCTTGGAGCTATGTTCATTTGATTTAGATATAATAACTTAGGTCAGACGCCCAGTTTACCCAAGGCGAATTAAAATACTTTAATTCCCACATGTACGGGGTCCTAAAAACATTAACCCATAAATGTCAATTGTTTCAATACTGTGACATTTGGAAACAGAAAAGATAGATTAGAGGCCACAGAATGTTGCGTCTGACCGCTGTCTTCATATTTGCTAAAGTACGGAACTTGGTGTTGAAGGGGACGTTAAACCTCAAATCAAACGCACAGTATTAATTTTGCCTCATCTATTTCTGACTTCAATTTCATAAAATCATTCTTCGATATAAAAAGATTGGGTACAACGTGGATATTATACGACAGACTGCATGCATGGTAGTTAACCCAATCACGGTTGGCAACTTTGCTTCCCTCTTTAATTGCACGCCGGTGGGTCAGGCCTCAGATTCTATGACGGCTCCAACGTAAAGGCTTATTGAAAATTAAAGAGATAATGTTGGTTGGTGCCTGATGCTCTGTCTCTGGTCGGGCTCATCGGAGTCTAACTGTTGGTTTTCTTTTGCTCCAGCATTTCAGTGGTTTCTTGCTGTCGAGTCCTCACCGTTGTCTCACCTCTGTGGTTCTTTGATTTCTGTGTTCACGGAGATGTTGCACTGATGAGTTAGGAGGCCTTCATGCGGACTGATCAAATTATTTGCCTAAATCGCGACGGAAGTAAGGGCGAGGATTGTGGCCACGTAAAATCGATTTAAGCCCCCCAGTGGAAATCTTCCACTGACCGTTCCAAGGCGGCTCTTCTGTGGCGATTTATTTATGTTGTTGTTTGTTACTTACTGTGTGTATCACTTGTGTCTTTTAATTTTGGATGGCCATATGGCCATTTTGTGGGAAAGTAACTGTCCATATGGCCTTCCTTTGTTTAGGTTTCCATTATGGTCTGGTCGCTTAATGTTTGTATTTCTTTCCCTTTGGTGTCTTTTATGGATGGAGTAAGTTAATTGTATCAATTCCTGATCTTTGTTTTACTTCTACTTTTCAAACAGTCATATCACTTGATGTCATTTATTTACCGGTATTCAAATTCATAAAACGGATGAAAGAAAGGGTACATCCAGATCAGATGGTTTGCCATCTGATCTGGATCTACACTGCTTGCGAAGATATAGTGATTGTACTTATTTGTAGTGTTCAGCAGGTTAAGCTGCTTAAAGCATCACGAAAACACACATGTATATAATTTGACCCCCTTTAACTCCACTTTTATATAGTAAAACTGAGATTTACAGGGGTAAACCTTATTTTTCTTATTTCTGTTCTAAAATATAGATTGAGGCGGTCCTAACGAGTGCCCACAATCTATATTTTGAGCAGAAATAAGAAAAACATCACAATTTTTAATCTTAAAATTTTCGATTTTTAGGAGGTAAAATAGTCAATGTATTTGTATAGGTGTGTTTTCGTAATGGGGTTAACAAACAATTATTTGCTTTCCCAAAATACTTACGCCGCTGACCAGGAAAGCACATCTTTGGGCTGAGTTCTGATGGCAGCTTTAGTGAACTGTTTCAGTATGTCAGGAAGAGCTGGTGGGATTACAATCTGCTGGGAGCAGTAATAGGGCTCGTCTGGATTCCCAGGCATCTTCCCGGACATCAATATACCTGTGTAGTAGGAGGAGAAAAATCATTAAAGAAAATTCCAGTCAAGTACCCTGACCTGGGATTGAACCTACAACCCTTGGATTACAAATTTAGTAACCAACATAACCACTAGACTAGTCAGACGGTCAGTTATGCACTCTTTATTCATATGTGCAGGGTTTTACGGGACCCAAGATCATGCGTCCATATACGCATATTTTCCCGCCTGTACACCAAAATATTTAACACCTGCGCCCTATGGGACGCACGTTTTTTTGTCATTGAAAAACATCAAAACTGATATTTCCCCGCTTCTTATTTAGAAAATTACCAAGCCGTGTATCTATATCTACTAATAAACGATGGTACTATTGTTATCGGCCAATTACAATGCTGCATCCTGTGTAACTAAGTGATAAGGCGGTGCATTCAACATGTTTGGAACTTATAATTAGTTAGACCCCAAACTTTCACATCCGCTCAACAAGCAAGTTAAGGCGAACATCAAAGTTCTCCAGCACCCGAATCGCCATGAAATCCATCGTCTAAAAACCGCTGCTGCTGTTTTTCTGCATGCGATCAGTAAATGGCGTCATGATACGACCCCAGCAACCCCAAAGGTTTTAATGTCATTGTTTTATTTTAATGGCCCAGCGGACAAATTTCTTTCCAAAAAATTGTTTGCAACCGGTAAAAAATATTTTCTCGATAGCTAAACGGTTGTGGATAAAGGTGGATTGCACATTTCCCTACTTATCCCCAGAAACTTCATGTCAATCTCAAACAACAGCATACAGATGTGTTTCGACAAGCGTCTGCTATTTTGGCGCCAAAACATAACCATGCACGTGACAGTAGAATAGTCCGTTTTCTACCATTAGATGTAGCTAAACATTTTAGGAGCGATTAAATCAATTTCACATTGATTGTGTATTAAATCTTATGATTGAGGGATAAATGCCAATTAGAGACATAGCTTAATCTTATTTTCACACCTTGTCATGTACACATTGTAGGCTAACCGATAGCGCCGGAGGCTTGTGTTTACAGTGCAATAGTAGAAAAGACTGATCTGTGACAAATACGTTCGGCATTTATAACACGATTTGGTTAACTAAGTGGGTGTCAAAGGCATGACGTCGAGCCAACATTGATTAGACCCTGTCTGCCAGTCCACTGATTAGCTTTTTCGACTGTCAGTATGTTTATTTGTCTGTCTAACTGTCCATCCGTTTGTCTGTTAGTCAGTCATTCAGTCAGTCGGTCTGTCTACTGTCAGTCAAACCTCTCTCTCTCTCTTCTCAACATTGAAGTGTGTGTCAACGGCATGACGTCGAGCCAACGTTGACTAGATGCCCGTCTGTCAGTCCACTCATTAGTTTTTCGACTGTCATTATGTTTATTTGTCTGTCTAGCTGTCCGTCCGTTTGTCTGTTAGTTGGTCTGTCAGTCGTCTGTTTGTCTACTGTCAGTTTGTCAGTGTCGTCCTGATGTACCAATGTCATTTGACATGTCACCAGTAACAATTCTGATTCTGACATTCAAATCTCTCTCATCCCAACGGTTATATGACATTGAAATGAGTTGGAGTGGGTGTAGAAGGCATGACGTTGAACCAACGTTGATGCCCCTCCGTCAACTCATTAGTTTATTGCAACTGTCACTATCAGTATGTTTATTTGTTGGTCTGCAATATGTTTGTCTGTTGGTCAGTCGATTTGTCTGCCTGTCCGTCTGTCAGCCTGGTTGTTTGTCTGTCGTCTGTCTGTCTCAATCGCAACCAATTTACTCAATATGTTAAGTCATATCACTCAGTATAACGTAAATCAGTTTGTTTTAGGAGATGATATTTATAAGCCTCAGGTTTACTGTCGGTATTTCAAGCCATTGTTGACATGGGTCATTCACGAAGAGATTTTTCGTCAATTCAAATGGATCTAAAAATACTATTCCTTCCTTCTCGAGGTATTATTTCAATGTAAACGGGTATATTTTCTCTCAAAATGTCTGAATATTGTTAGTGTTTTAAGTTCTGCCAATACTTTTGAATAGCGATGGCCGTTTCAATTGACGGCCAATGCTTTGCGCATGCACAAGAATGACGTCATAAACGGAATTCCTAAAACCTCCTATACCAAAACATATCTTACCTCAATCCATATGGCTTGAAAAAATAAGGGCGAACAACCCACCAAATCAGGGCGAAACGACCCACGGGCGAAACAACCCATGACAACTATTACCAATATACTTTTCTGGAGAATCTCCCTCTTTTTCCTCATATTTTGGGCATGCCAACAGATCTATTGCACAGTCTGTGGTTCTCCAAACCCACATGAGTTGCTTTCTGCCAGGCCCCACTTGTGTAGCTGGTCCTTTAGTGTTATGCAGTAGTCATTTGTAATCACTGCCCCCACGCCTATGGGGATAGCCGGGGGACAGTGGGGCTAATGTGCGGGGTAGTTACGGTTACCTTCTGTGTTCCCTCAGGGCCGGGTTAATGCGGGGGTTTTGATATTATGCAAATATACCCCAAGTGGAATGAACTATTATAAACAGTGGGGCTGTAACCTTCTGGAGGTCCCCCGCAGTGCTGGGCTTCTAGCAGGGCTGTGAAAACTGAAAAGTCATTGTCCCCCAGGGCTTCCGTTAGGCAGACGTACAGCGTATATTACGTCCTGAAATTGCTTCCGGACGCCCAAATTAAACATCAAAGGCGTCCCGCGGACTCCTGAAAATTTCTCTGTACGGCCAAAACTATTTACCAAGACTTATAAACCTACCCACTTTTAGCGGTTTGTTAAAAGTTTGCTCCACCTTCTTAGCTGAAACCACTCTCTGTGTTTATTGAGTACTAAGGACGTCCAATTTTCTGCCAGTGCGGTATTATATTGACAGTCAGAATCACGTGCGTCGGCACACCTTTGATCGTCATCGGTGTGTGAAAAACTTGTCCAGGTGATTGCTCGGTGTTTGCATATAATTCAACGGATAAGTAGTTGAGGATAAACTAATTATCTCATTGACGATAAGTGTTTTTAATCCTGTAAACTTGTTACTGTTTAAATTAAAGTGGGTCGTAATTTAGGTGTTTGGTAGTGAGATTATCATTAGCGATGCAAAGTGTGACAATAGTTTCAAAGATAGATACGATTTTTTTTTCTTGAGTAAATAGCGGGTGCAGGTGTTCACTAGGTGAAATGACGAAAATAATTTATAAAATCCCAAAATGTCGCCGCGATCGCCGTTTGATTTTGGCGCCTTGAAAATACGTAAAACCGGCCAATGTGACCAGGCCGGTTCGTCAGGGTCCGAGCTGCAGTCTGATCTGTCTGTTAGCCAAAAAGAAAAAACAAAAAAAAACACTACTGCTGACTCGTCGAAGTCTGCTCCAATTGACCAAAGTTGCACGTGTTTCTGCCTGTTTGTCTGAAGCAGTAACTGTTTAGAGTACAATGAAGACTCGAAGCATATGTTTTGCAAAGTTTAGCAAAGATCTTTTACAAAATATTTTTCTTTATTTCTTTTTAATCCATATATGACAATGGGTGTCAGGTTTGTTTTATTTGTTATCTACAAACAATGCACACAGATCAGGCGCTATGTTCTGTGGCGTCTGATTTGGGTCTACACGGTTTGCTAATGACCCCAAAAATGAGTCACTAGGCATATATGGGTAATGCGATCGTTTGCTTTTTATTTATTTTGGGGGGGGGGGGGATATTACTTAAAAATAGCCATCGGAAGAGATGGCAAATCCCCCGACCAAAAGCCAATATGGCCTTCAGAAGATTGTTCACCAGTAGAAAGTGCACCAGAATTAAACCAGCAATATATCACAAAAGTATTGCAGTTATGGCCATCACAAGGTTAGTGTCAGGGGAGATAACGAAACAAGAGGCCCATGGGCCACGTTGCTCACCGGAGCTCTGGCAGGCACTGCCCACTGGCAGCCATGTATGCTTTTAATTTATTGATTATAAAGTCTCCCAAATGAACCCCCATTTCATGAGGACTCTGTATCTGAAATATTAGGCCTTTTATGAAGTGGAGGGGTGGGAGATGACCCAACAGAGCCCAATTTGATATCATTGAATGCATCTTATCATAAGGAACAAGAAAATATATGGTTTATGGGTTGGGGGGGGGGGGATCTTAACGGTTTCTGAGATATTGGGCCTTTTATGAAGTGGAGGGGATGGGGAATGGCCCGGGCACATTCCAAGGGACCCCCAGGTTGGTGTCTCAGAATGCGTTTTATCATAAAAAACAAGAATGTATATATGGTTTAGGGGTGGGAATCTGATAGGTTTCTGAGATTTATCGCCTTTTATGAAGTGGCAGGATGGGGAATGGCCCCAGCACACCCCTGAAGACCCCTAGGTTGGACTCATTGAATGCGTCTTATCATAAAGAACAAGAATATATATGGATAAGGGGTGGGGATCTGAACGGTTTCTGAGAATTTGGGGCCTTTTATGGAGTGGAGGGGGTAGGACATGGCCCGGGCACATCCCGGACGACCCCCAGGTTGGTGTAACTGAATGCGTCTTATCATAAGAAACAAGAATATATATGGTTTTCGGGTGGGGATCTGAAAGGTTGCCGAGATATATTGCCTTTTATGAAGTGGAGGGGTGGGGCAATGGCGCATCCCGGGGGACCCCTAGGTTGGTATCACTGAATGCGTCTTGTCATAAGAAACAAGAATATATATGTTTTTGAGTTGGGGATCTGAATGGTTTCTCAGATATATGGCCTTTTATAATGTGGAGGGGGTGGGGCAGGGCCCTGACCCATCCAAGGGGGCCTCCAGGTTGGTGTCATTGAATGTGTCTTATCGTAAGGAACAATAATATATATGGTTTAGGGGTGGGGATCTGTAAGGTTTCTGAGATATTGGGCCTTTTATGAAGTGGAGGGGGTGGGGCAAGGCCCCGGCGCATCCCGGGGCCCATAGGTTGGTGTCAACGAATGCATCTTATCATAAAGAACAAAAATATATATGGTTTAGGGGTGGGGGTCTAAACGGTTTCTGAGATATATGGCCTTTTGTGCTGTGGAGGGGGTGGGGCATGGCCCTGGCGCATCCCGGGGCCCCCAGGTTAGTGTAACTGAATGTGTCTTAACATAAGGAACAAGAATATATATGGTTTAGGGGTGGGAATCTGTACGGTTTCCAAGATATTGGGCCTTTTATGAAGTGGAGGGGGTGGGGGTGGGGCAAGGCCCAAGCGCATCCGGGGGGGGCCCAGGTTGGTGTCAATGAATGTGTCTTATCATAAGGAACAATAATATATATGGTTTAGGGGTGGGGATCTGTAAGGTTTTGGAGTTATGGCCATCACAAGGTTATATTGTCAGGGGAGATAACTCAAAAACCATGGCACCCAGAGTTGTGATTCTTGTGCATCACACACGTTCTTGGCCTTGTGAATAACTGTGTCAGGTATCATCAATATATCTTAAAGGGTATTGGAGTTATGGCCATCACAAGGTAGTCACTCTATTTTATTGGAAGGGGAGATAACTCAAAAACCATGACAACCAGAGTTGTGGTTCTTGTGCATGACACGCCGTCTCAGCCTTGTGAACAACTGTGCCAGGTACCATCAACATACCTTGAGCAAAGGGTATTGGAGTTATGGCCATCACAAAGTAGTCATTCTATTTTATTAAAAGGGGAGATAACTCAAAAAGTATGCAATCCAGAGTTCTGGTTCTTGCGCATGACACGCCGTCTCAGCCTTGTGAACAATTGTGGCAAGAACCATCAATGAATCTCAAAGGGTATAGGAGTTAGGGCCATCACAAGGTTGCGTCTACGGACGGACGCCAGGCTGATCGCTATATCCCCCCGAACCTATTCGGTCGGGGGATAAAAAGTTATAAAATTTATACAGGCCAAGCAAAAATATTTTTCTTTTTTGTATGCACCCCTCTGCACTGTACTGACCGCATGTATGTCACATAGTTATGAGTAGTTTTAACTTCCTCACAGACCTTTGCTGGAAATGTGATATGATTACATGAGTATCCCCTGAACATTTGAAAATATTAATAATAATGATAATAATAATAATAATAATGATAATAATTGTCTCTTTGTAGGATGGAGTGCAACAATAAATATGTATTTAGAGTGCATGATTAATGATCTTATCTATATCTAAACCCTATCTATCTATCTTCTTATACTGAGTCGGTCACATTTGGCCATTACCTCAGTTGGGTGCGTAGCTAAATTTAGAATTTAGCTTAAAAAAAAAAAAAAGAGAGAAGTCACTGGATGAGTCCTTAAAACTATTTACAATCTGAATAACAGAGGTATACTAAAACACATACCTCTGAGTCTCAATCTTACAATGTATGGGCTTTGAACTCCTCTGCAGTCTTAGCATTCACCACAGAAGAGGGAAGACTATTCCAATGGGGAATAGTCCTAGGGAAGAAGGAATTTTTCAGGGCATCACTGTAGGACTGGTACCTGTGATACTGTGAGTTGTTTACTTTTGATGCCCTTGTTCGAGTTGAAACTGTCACAAGTTTCAAGATGGCTGTTTATGTCTGACTTTCACCATGTTGGGTGAAAAAAGGGAGGGGAAATAAAAGTATTAATCCTCTATACTATGAGTTATTACGTAGACACTACTTGTGAAAGATAATACTTGTGAGTTATCTCGGCCAACTGTAGAAGGCTTTGAAATGAAATGCTTGATTGTTTTGAGTTGAACGGCCCAGTCAACAGTATTCAAATCATTTTTGAGCCGGTCAGTTTACCTATTCACACTTTACTAGTCATCTAAAAGAATATACAGGTGATTAAAAATGCAAACAAGAGATTCATAGGGTTCGCCGGCGTGACGTCACTGCCCGTAGCAACCTATAGGCTGCCATTTTTGAGGTGAAAACAATAACAGAGCGACCGGCAATTACCCTTTAGATCGCTATCAATTACATTGAATAAAATCGTTTTTTAACCTGAAAATTCATGTTACTGTAAGTAAAAATGATTAAAAGTAAAGAATAACGAGGCGGGAAATTTCCATTTAGTGAAATAACAGCTGCCTGATAACCGATGTCTATGGACTAGTGTCAATTGTTGTGTATTCGGAGGAGTCATGGACTCGGGAAATATACTCTATCCAAGTGTCAAGGTAGGTTTGACATTCTGTTTATTGTCAAAATAACACTGACTTCCCATGCCTGTCAACACTTTCAGGTTAATGTCTGTTACCAGTTTCACCTGCTCCCTGCCCAGAATCTCTTCAACACTTTGGGTTGAAAGGGCTGTAAAACCCCAAATTAAACAAAAATCTATACCGAGAAATGGTTCTTAGCTACAACCAACCAACCCCGTCTTTCATGCACCGAGAGACATTTCCAACCGTGCTATTATGCGGTGGAATAGCTATTCCGAGGTTATGCCAAGGCTAGGGGGACAGGCTAGTTTGTTAGTTCATTTACAAGGCACACATTCTAAAGACTTGTTGTTTTGACCTTTAGATCAGAGGCATTCATTTTAGGACCCCTGTTCATCTTCTTTAGCACACCCAGTATGGAGGTGTTTTTTTTCTACACTTTAAAGTTAATTACAATAAATTTCTAAATTTAGTCACCCATCCAACACCTGTGGTGATGTTCCAAGGGATCGCCTCGGTAAGTGCAGAAATGTTGTTGAAAGGGAGAAATACGAGCACTAGTTCGTGCCGAATTCGTGTTGCTAGAGAGAAATCAACAGACAATTTTACCAATAGAAAGGACAATTTCAGTTCATTATCAACAAAGCATGGCCCAAAGAATAATGTATTGTGAATCAATTATCTGTTATAAAATGTTCAGAATCAGAATCAGAATTGTTACTGGTGACACGTCAAATGACATTCATACACCAGGACACATTCATACACCAGGACATGTAAACATATTTTGATGTAGGAATCCAGTCTGAACCATAAGCGTTCTGGCGACTGCAGGCCCTTATCCACCGAGACCGTCTCTCTGGATGTTTTTCTCCATTTGGGAACTGATAGAACGATAGCTTTTTATCCAGTTGTAAATGATGATTTGTACAACCACCGGCACTACAGATTTTTGGCATGTTTTATCAAAATTGTAAGAAATATGCTAGTGACTTGGGTTTTATTTACACTATTTGCTTATTCAAAATGGCGTTTGTATTCACCCCCGTGCTCGTTGCTATCACGTGACAAACGAAAGTAACCGGATGACCGGCGAACCCTATGCTGTTTTCTCCAGTTATCGTCATGCTAAGAATTTGAGTGACTGTAACAACTGTCTGCTTAAATCATTCAAAATGTCTCTAATTTAAATATAATGGCCATTTAATAATCAATCAGTTTTTTAAGACTTACGATTTCCATTACTATTTTACTGTGCAAAATCTTTAAATAAACATAGCTTACCTTGACCTTAAAACATTTGGATTGTCTCTCAAGTTATCGTCACGCGTTGTTACCATGACATCATAGCATAAGCAGGGGCTACCTAAACATGTAGTAAGTGACCAAAACGTATGCATATTTTCTGTAGAATTTTTTTAATTGGTTGAATGCTGGGAAACAAATGTCACGTGACCAAATAATGGGAAAATAAAATGGAGGCCAGTTGTCTGCTGCACATGGTTGTATAAAATGGGAGGAAATAGAACAATAAAGTGTTTTTTTTTTGCAATTTAGCATCACCAGCTTCCTCAAGGTCAATGATTCTTGATTTTTAATTACTGCTATAACAGTATCTAGTGGCTTCTTAGTTACCAGAGTTTTTAGGTAGTCATAGTTACCAGAAAATGAATGCTGACGAAAACATGAGACATGACGATATCTGGAGACACAGGCATATAGATTATCGTCGGGTGCCCTAAGTTCGTTAACGCCTTAACTCCGTGACGTCATCATTTTCTGTGCTCCTCGCGCTGACCTCGTTCTCACGTGACTTTCATATGCAGTTATTTTTAACTGTCGACCAGAAGTTTTCCTGGACAAAAGTTTTGTCAAGAATGGCTTTCATACAAATGAGTTAACATCCATAATTTATTTTTCTTTTGTAATAAAGTAATTTCCACTATTCCCAAATTCGACATCTGAAAAAATACTAAAAAAAAATATTTTTCAATCCGATGTGCCACAACGATCTGTCGTCTGTTTGTTTACCGTTTCAGGGTTAATGTCACGTGTCCTGTCAAATAAAATTGGGCCAAGATAAAGAAATTAATCGTTTCCGAAATTCTGTTGGTTCTTAGAGTACAGAGGGACGGGTTGTGGAACGGGTACACATGTAAACACTGGGTGCATCTCAAATATTGCACTGCTATCTCATTTGTAAGGCATCACATAGTGTTCCTGTGTCCTAATTGCATAGTTGCCCCATGTGAGGAATAAATCTGTTATCAATTACAAGTTATGTTTCCAAGTTGTTTTTTATTGTCTTTGACGTTGAAAAGTAAAACTTCCTGTTTTAACTTTTTTTTTTAAAGTCAAGACTTCATACTGATCAGTTTGCAGTTTAAACTTTGAAATGGTCATCCATTCAAAGTAGAAGTAAAACAAAGATCAGAAATCGATACAATAAACTTACTCCATCCATCAAAGACACCAAAGGGAAAGGAACACAAACATGAAGCGACCAGACCATAATGAAAACCTAAACAAAGGACAGTTCCTTTCCCACAAAATGGCCACATGGCCATCCAAAATAAAAAGACACAAGTGATACACACAGTAAGAAAAAAACAACAACATAAATAAACCGCCACAGAAGAACCGCCTTGGAAGGTTAGTGGAAAGATATCCACTGTGGGGCTTAAATCGATTTTACGTAGCCACAATCCTCGCCCTTACTTCCGTCGCGATTTAGACAAATAATTTGTTCAGTCCGCATGAAGGCCTCCTAACTCATCGGTGCAACATCTCCGTGAACTCAAATAATCAAAGAACCACAGAGGTGAGACAACGGTGGGGACTTGACAGCAAGAAACCACTGAAATGCTGGAGCAAAAGAAAACCAACAGTTAGACTCCGATGGACCCGACCAGAGACAGAGCTGAGAACTGAGTATAAATACCGAAAACCTAAGCAGTACGTACTGTAGCCTAGCAGAGGAGCACAAAAATGATGACGTCATGGGGTCACGAACTTAGGACCAGAAAATGTTGCAGAGGCCATACTTGTTTACATTTGAAACTGTTGTTATTTAATTATACGGGAAAAGAAAATAGGGGAATTGCTTTGTTACTCTGAAATACGATACGATAAGCTAGTGAGGTGAGTGAATTGATTTGATTTGTGCTGTTTATATTCTTATGTGTAGACCACTTTGGCTTAGTGTAACGAACTTTGGGCACTCTAGGATAAATACTATATATTGCTTCATCAAAACAATTTTACGATCTGCAAACACCTTGCTTCAAAATTGGGACTTCCTGAATTTTCCAGTGGGACTTCCAGATTTCAAGGGTAGGAAGTCTGGGACTTCCTGAATTGGGAGTTAATGGAAGCCCTGGTCCCCGCTAGCCCCGTAGGTGGGTGGGTGGGGGTGTAGTGGTTACAAATGACTGGTGCATTACGTACCCTGTTCTCAACTCAGAATCAGAATCAGAATCAGAATTGTTACTGGTGACATGTCAAATGACATTCATACACCAGGACCTGTGATATGGGAAGTTAGTCCCTAGCTCTAACCAAAGATGTAAACTTAGCTACACAATCCTCAGCACCTTCAGCCGTCAAAATAATAGAATCGGGAAGGGCATTCCAATCTCTAATAGTTCGGGGGAAAAACGATTCTTTATAAATATCCGTTCTTGCAGTAAGGGTCTGAAACGTCATTGAATGGTGTTTTCTACAATGCCTAGCTGGGGGAACAAGGTCATCTGTTGGAATGCTAGCAGCGCCCTTTAGACCTTTGTATAAGAGTATGAGCCTACTGTCTCTTCTCCTTTTCTTTAGAGACTCCCATCTTAATTTTCCTAGAATTCCAGTCATGCTCCCAGTTTCAAAGCAATAATTTCCAGTTACAAATCTAGCAGCTCTATTCTGAACTTTTTCAATTTCTTCATTTAGGACCACTCCGCTTGGGTCCCAGATGCAACTACCATATTCCAAGATTGGGCGAACAAGTCCCCTGTATGCTGTTTCTTTCACATCCTGAGGACACTGATGAAGATTTCGCCTCAGGAAACCAAGTGTTCTATTCGCCTTTGTACACATATTGCTAATGTGTGTATTCCATCTCAAATCGTGAGTGATTGTCACACCAAGGTATTTAATGGAATTCACATTTTCGAGGACCGTTCCCTCTAAGGTGTAAGAAGCCTCAACTTTATTAGATCTCTTCCTTGTTATCTGCATAATATTGCATTTAACTGGTTGAAATCTCATGCCCCATTTTCTGGCCCAACATCCTAATCTATCTATGTCAGCCTGAAGTTTCAGTGAGTCATCTGTATCTCTAATTTCCCGGTAACAAACACAGTCATCTGCGAACAGTCTTATTTCTGAGTCAATATCAGTGGAAATATCATTGATGTACAAGGAGAACAATAGAGGACCAAGAACGGTCCCTTGTGGGACTCCAGACAAAACTGGCGCCCAGACTGAAGATTCACCATTAACAACAACACGCTGTTTTCTGTAGCAAAGGAAGGAATCTATCCATTTAAGAGTCTTCCCACCAATTCCATAACCAAATAATTTGGATTTAAGTAGTTCATGAGGAGGGGTGTCAAAAGCCTTCTCGAAGTCCAGAATAAATGTGTCCACCTGCCCCCCTTTGTCCAGGATTTTTGCCCAATCATTAATAACCGTGCTCAACTGAGTTTCGCAACTATGCCTTTTCCTAAATGCATGTTGTCTGTCTGACAAAAGTTTATGTTCATCCAAGTGGGCCATGATGTTTGAGCAGACTATGTGTTCAAGCAATTTACATAGAACACAGGTCAGTGACACCGGGCGATAATTACGAGCAAGAGCCCTGTCCCCGTTTTTGAAAAGTGGACAGATGTTCGCTAGGAGCCATTCTTTGGGAATTTCACCCGTATCGAGAGATTGTTGGAAAAGATGAGCAAAAACTGGACCTAACTCGTTTGCTAGTTCCTTCAGGACTCTAGGATGAAGCTCATCAGGCCCTAAAGCTTTAGAAGGGTTCAAGCCTTTAAGCAATTTGATCACTCCCGCAGAGGATACAACAATATTTTCCATGAAAGGGGCCGATCTTCCAGTCAATGGAACCTCGTTGAACTCAGTTTTATTAAATGCATCATTGAATTGACCAACCAATTCCTCTGCCCTTTCAGAGTCCGATTCAGCGACCCCGTTCCCTCCTCTTTTATTAAGGGGTGGGATACCTTGCCTATCTTTCTTCTGGCTATTGATATATCTGTAGAAGTCTCTGGGATTCGCCTTTACATCACCTACCAAGTTATTTACATACTGATCATGCTGATTTTTGATGTCATTTTTAATTTCTCGTCTCAAGTTTTCAAATTTTGCTCTGAGTTTACCACTTCCCGACTTTTTTGCCTTAGCATGAATCTTATTTCTCCTCCGAATTTTTCTTCTTATTTCTGGTGTGATCCAAGGAATTGAAGATACAGACCTGCTAGTTTTGGAGGGGATATGATTTTCGGACGAAGCTTGAATGAAAGACTTTATCAAATCAAAGTTCTCCTGGACAGACCGAGCGTCTGAATGACCATTAAAGTATTTCTCTCTTGCAAATTTTAGGGCATCCTTCCTCATAGTTTCATAGTCACCCTTTTGATATAAGTACACCTTTCTACGAGGTTTCTTTATAGGTGGTATGAAGATTTTCAAAAATCCAGAGACAATATCATGATCACTTAGTTTGTCCGGGGATTGAATATCCCCAAACTGTCCTGGCAAAGTTGTAAGAATCAAATCCAAAGTGTTTCTATCTCGAGTAGGGAAGTCAACAACCTGTTCCAAGCCATGATCATTCATGATGTCGACCAACACCTGTCCCTCTGACGGACTCAGCATCGTGCCTTGTTTGCTGAGCCTATCTGGCCAAACAATCTCTCTGAAGTTGAAGTCGCCTAAGACGTGTACTGCAGGAAGTTTTTTACCCTTATTCTGAGACTTAATGCGATCAAGCTGATCTTTAAATAAGTGGAAGTTTTCGACAGTGTCGTTAGGTGGTCGATACCAACTTGCAATAAAGTGGGAAGTTTTGTTTGCAAAAACCTTAACCCAAACAGATTCTGAATCGTTTTCCAGTTCCATGAATGGCATATGAGGGATATCTCTATGAACGAGCAACATCACCCCGCCGCCATGAGTGTTTCTATCTTTTCTGTAGACAACTGTGCCACACGGAACAATACATTTTGTAAAAGTTAAATTTCAAGTAAAGACTATTAATCAATTGTTAGACAAAGCTAAACACTAAACTACCTGTAAACTAGCTTGAAATCGGGCGATATTTAGCTGCGTCTTGTATTCTGTCACAACTTCAAACCGTTGATTAGCAACGCAACGCGCGGGGAATGGATTAACTTCCGTTTGGTATTGGTGTAACGAAACACCGAAGCATTTGTAGTCATGCATTTACCTCCCCTGGATCGAGTGGACGTATCGCCCCCAAACCATTTCCACCGCTAGTCGTTTCGCCCCGAAGAGTTTTCCTCCCCAGTCGTACCCGCCCACCAGTCGTTTCGTCACCCTAGTCGTTTCACCCACTTTTCACTGTAAGACTAATTTTCACTGTTGAACTTTTATTAGAGGTGAGAAGCTCGGCAAATATTTTCTTTCTTTTCTTCTCCTATTACTGCTACTCGCTCACATATGAGCATTACGAGCAGGATTTCCTGGGTAACCAGTATTTAAAAAGCATCATCGCCCTGTCACGTCAGCCTTAGGACCGGGCCTTAAAAGTGGCCACTCGGGGAGATGTGACTAGGACTTGTTTCACTAAATTATTGAGGCTGTTTTCTTCAAATACACCCAGCTTAACCCCACTTTGTACAGAGAAAACAGTGGTTTACGGGAGTGTTCATTATTTTGCTTATTTGCGTTCAAGGCCATAGGCTGTGGGTACTCGTTAGAACTGTCCCAATATGGCGGCTGTAACGAGCACCCACAACCTATGTTTGCAATATATATCTTCACGAGTACTTTGTCTGGTCGAAAAATGTTATAATAAAATTAACAAAAATAATAAGAAAAAATGAAGTAAACACCAACATTACATTAAACACATGGACGTGTAACTTGACTGATATTTCGTTCTTTCTTTCTACTGATACTGCGTCGGTCACAATTGACCGCAGGTGTACATTACATACACTCCAGGTTTGCAGGATGATAGCATATATAGTAATCATGTAATTACAGTAGAGATCTTTAACCTGCATAGGGGGTGATTCTCCTTGCACAGGGGGCCTCCAGTCAACGCCCCGATCTGAAGGACGGTGCAATTTAAGACATATATCCCTGCAAATGATGCCAATGGAGCGTGTTCAGACACCGAAATTTTATCGCCCTGCCGGGGATCGAACCCGGGACATCAAGCATCAGTTCTTCCTGGAAAGCACGCGAAGTCGAGCGTCATGAGTAATGAACAAAATAAACTATAAATAAATAAATAAGTAAATAAATAAATAAATTTTACCTGTCCCACATAGGTGATGCTGCCATCGCTCACACACATCCACCGCGTTATAGAGGCGGTTCTAACGAGTACCCACAATCTATATTTTAGAACAGAAATAAGAAAAATAAGGTATACCCCTGTAAACCCCCAGTTTAACTCTATAAAAGTTGGATTCAAATGGGTCAAATTTATATAGGCGTGTTTTCGTGATGACTTTAGAAGACTTTGATAAACGTATGCGACGAATTCAAAGATGAATGATTCTGGAATCTTGGGCGAAGCTTAATATATATCCCTATCGTCTGCGTTTGAAAGATTTTCTAGAAACAAAAAGATAAACCAATTATGACAATTTTACCATTTTTAACCTGTGCTTACCGACACTGTTAAAGAACCAACCGACCAATTTAAACGTGAAATGAGATAATTAATGACAATTATTTTTTCAAAGAACACATGTTTTTACACCTCACCATTAATCTTTGCTGGCCGACTCTGTTCACGAACCAACCGACCAATTTAAAACGAAACTAGTAAATGTGCTTAAGCGACAAGTAAAGACTTTTAATTTTGCAAAAACGCGTGTTTTCACACCTCATCGTTAATCGTATTAATTGCGTGATTAATGTGTCAAATCAAATAAACAATGTGATTGCACGACCCGCAGAAAAAGCGACCGACTGAAGTCGGTTGATTTTCTAAGAGTGCCCTAAAATCACCGTGTCAATCTGTCAGTCTGTCTGTCCGTAACCCGTTTGTGAAATTTGGTGATATGGAACTTAACCGATTGGAATATTTAAATAATTTTTGGCATACTGATAAATATCAATAAGATCTAACCAATGAACTTGTCAAATATTACATTCCATTTAGTATAGCCTAGCCGAGGCGAAAAATGTGAAAATGTTCGAAATGCTTCTCCTCGGAAACTGTTGGGCCGACTGAAGTCAAATTTCATATGGAGCCTCTATGGGATGGGTAAAACCAAAATTTGCTCATGGGGTCCAGGTCACATGACCAAAATGGCCGCCAAGCCATATATGGTAAAAAACCTTCAAAAAATAGTCTTCTCCAGAACCACTGGGCAGATTTCCACGAAACTTGATAAATAGCATCTGGAACGTAGGCCCATCATAAAGTGCTAAAATGGTGACCCTGGGTTGACCTTGACATTCTTGTGCCTAGGTCAAACTTTGACACATATGCTTTTGTATTGGAAAAGTAAGAATGCATTTTATCCTGCAAACGATTCAGAATACAGTACTAAAGTATAAGATATATTTTTGCTCCTTACGATAAGGTGCATTTATTGGGGGAACCGTTTTAGGTCCAGGTCACATGACCAAAATGGCCGCCATACCCATATATGGTAACACTCATAAAGCTAAAAGCATCCGGCGGGTCGTGCACTTCAGCTGAAGCACTGGTTAACAGTATCGATCAAAACAGGTAATACTTATCATAATTCCTAATTAACATTTTCATTTTAATTACATGTTCTTCTTTCTCTCCATTTGTCTCTGTCACACATGGAGATTATCAATGATTTACATATAACAGTATGAGGAAAATATTTTGGGTGCGAAACGACTAGGGTTGTGGGACGAAATGACTAGGGGCCAAAATAATAGGAGGCGAAACGACTAAAGGGGGATGAACGACCGGGGGGGGGGGGGGCGTCGCGGGGGGGGGGGGGGGGGGCGAAATGTCTTGTTACCGATCGAGTAACACTATCGATCAGCTTAATATGTTTGTTTTAGCTTGTAGCAGTCATGAATGCCTAAATGTACAGCTGTACTCATACTTGGAGACAGCAATACATCACTTCTCCGGAAACATAAATGATTGTTTTTTAGTTAAATTTGTGGAAACAAATTCTCTGTCTCATCAACAGGGCGGCTCAGAGACTTTTTTCGCCCGAACAAGATAGATAAGGCCGAAATTGTCTATGTCCTATCTCGGACCGTCCGAGGTCCTATACAACAAGGGTCGCGGGTCCCCGGGTCGTTTCGGTCCCGAGTCGTTTCGGTCGGGTCGTTTCGGCCTTGGTCGGTTTGGCCCAATATGGGAGGTGGGTCGTTTCGGCCAAATTGGTGGGTCGTTTCCGCTAGATTTTGTTATCACTTTATTTACATGTATATATAGTATGTCAATCGGTGACCAGCCTGTGCTTTTGCTATCTTCGATCGTAAAGCTTTTTATAGCTCAGAAACAGAGTGCTTTTTCGAACTGCGTAGACTCGGAGATCAGCCTGTGTTTTTGCTATGTTCGCATGTTTAACTTTAAAACGCTCAGAAAAACTGTGTAGACTCTGATCACAATTAACAGATTTATAGGTTATTAAGTCTCTGGACACCGACACTGGCAAGTGAGATAGAAATCCTCCAGCTATTTAGCCATCTGGACGCTGTACTGAAGCAAGCTATCTGTAACAGCATCCCAACGTTCCGAACATAGATTTCCATTAAGGAAGCGTGAAGCGTGGAAGCTCAGGTAGAAAGTGCACTTGCCTATCATGCTAGAGGCCACCGGTTCGGTAATAAAATCCAGAGGTCCGAACATGCCCCACTGGCATCATTTGCAGGGATGAATGCCACAAAGCCCACCGTCTTTCGGATCGGGACGTTAACTGGAGACCCCCTGTGCAGGGAGAACCATCCCCTGTGCAGGTAAAAGATCCCTAACGTAATTGCATAATAACTGTGTGGCGTTCCTCCTGTAAACCTGGAATGTATGTTATGAACACCTGCACGTATTCCTCGTGAGCTAGTTTTGCAGTATATAAAGAAAGGAAGAAAAAAAAATGCTATCGCACATGAACTAAGCAGATCTACTATGCTGTGAAGCCGTGTCGCCTACGTTGGTGGGAGTGGAAAAAGTCTGACTCACCTACGGATCCCAACGCAGAAATCATTCTTAATATGAAGGAAGCTGTTTTCTGGGAATGTGTGGCGGCCGTAAAAAGTCTCCCTGCCCTACATCATAGTGTAGTTTATATTTTCTTGTCCTTTGGGATCATTGATTCCATTAAGCCATAGGATGGCGCACGAGGAACATCACCATCCAAAAAAGAAAAAATTACAATCTCAAAATAAAAATGATCACGTTTATCATAAATTATGCAAGAAACAAACCCATCTACAAAAGATAGATGTAAATCCAAAAACGGGGCCATGGTATCAGAAGAATTTGCTTTAAAGGGAAACACCCTCAAAAATTAACTGTCACTTTAAAATATTGCCTTTGATGAGGCGAACATTTTGGTACAAATTTTATGAAAATCGGTTGAGCGGTTTTGAAAATATGACCTTTTGAACATTTTAAAATTGCTGTCTATGAGGACCGCCATTTTGTTAATCTAGTAACGTGACCAAAATAAATAAAGGTTCCTTTTAAAAGGAAAGGCTTGCCTGGTTTGTAGGGTACTGTTCCTGGTGTAAATGTAGCCATATTGTCCCTACATGGATGTACGAGTTGATGTAGATGAAAGTACTGGTGAGGAAGCAAGTTGCACTGTTCTTGTTAATGGGACATGGACTTTTGATACAGTGTACTCAAAGGGAATATATGGTTTATCTACACATTGGAATGGACAAACCCATGAAGGGTCAATTTTCTATGTGGCACTACCCTGACATTTATTGGAAGAAATATTTCAATGTTAAGGTAACTGAGGCATTGACATGTGACCCAATGATCACATTCTCACTTTTGACCAACTATGATAGTAAGGGATCATTGTGATGATCCTGTTTTATTGAAATTTGCTCAGTAGTATCTGAATAGTAGTTGGAAGAAGACATTGTTAACAGACAGACAGGAGGAATAATGGACTTATGGATCACGGACGATACGCGATGTGGCAAGTAGAAATGGACAAACAAAACAAAATAAATGTCCCTAACAGATTTATGAGAGACAATAATGTGGTAGACCACATCATACATACTGTTTGTTTTGCTAGGTTTTACGCCCTTTCAACAATCTTTCAGTCATATACAGGCGGGTAGTTTCCTAACCACCGTTCCTGGAAAGTACCAGTACTAGACTCCGATCCTCCGACACAAACTACCAAATGTTCTCACATAAACGATCATGGCCGGTAGCGGGGCTCGAACCCATGACCCTCCAGTGATTAAAAGTCAGCGACCTTAATCACTGGACCACGGAGGCGGTCTTCCATACATACTGAGTATACATTCATGCCATGTGACCAGTAAACATGTAATTGTTAGGTGACGACACAAATATACATACAAGGGAGTATAAGACGAAGGAGGAAGAGACATTAAATGTTAGCATCTTTTATTAGCAAAGTATAAAAATATTATAAACAAGAGACAACCAAAGTAAACAATGTTACCAATGTTAACAGTTTTTATCTAAAAGTCTAAAAAGAAATAAACAGTATAAAGCTATTTAAGGTGAATCTTAATCTTGATAAACACTGAACCAATTGACTGTCAGTACGCCGTAAACTTTGTTCATTTATAGGTGGCAGTACCTTCAGTATAACAAGAGCTGTCAGTGAAACTGACTAGCGCCCCGGCAGCGCTATCAGAGGAGTAGGAAAATGATGACGTTAAAAAACTATAAAGAACAAGGAAATGAAAGAACATAGCTCAAAGAATCATTTTGAACATGATAACTTGGTTTTAGAAACCAATTTGTGTTTTGCGCACAACACATCCTCTCATTATGATTAACATTACTGCCAAGTTATTCTAAAATCAATCCAGGAATAAGAAAGATATTGATCGGATACGATAAAAAAGACGTTTTTTTACCTTTCACCTTTAAGTATGACCTTGACCTTTGAGGTACGGACCTGGGTCTTGCGCGTGACACACTGTCACATTATGGTTAATATTTCTGCTGAGTAATATTTAAATCCATCCAGGTATAAGAAAGTTATAGATTGGGCACAATAAAAAAGACGCTTTTTTGACCGTTTATCTCTAAGTATGACCTTGACCTTTGAGGTACGGCTGTGGGTCTTGCGCGAGACACTCCAGCACATTATGGTTAACATTTCTGCCAAGTAATATTTAAATCCATCCAGGAATAACAAAGTTATTGATTGGACACGACAAAGACCCTTTTTTGACCTTTAACCGCTAAGTATGACCTTGACCTTTGAGGTACGGACCTGAGTCTTGCGCGCAACACTCCATCACATTATGGTTAACATTTCTCTGCCAAGTGATTTATGAATGTGGTCAGGTAAACTCTATTGACGGTAGTGCTGGGTAGACCGTGGCCTAGTGGATAAATTCGCTTCGGTGTTTAGTTAAACTTTCGCACAGAAACGATAGCTCTGTCACTAGACCATCTCTCTCGCTAAACTGGTAGCCTGTATTCTATTAAAATATGCGAAAGCTATTGAGCTATAGGGTGAGGGAACCAGAACACCGGAACAAGCTGACTGTATCTCTGATTTTTGTTTTAAAAACAAACACCTGAGGATCCAAAATAACATAGAAAGAGAAGTCTAAAACCGGAACCCCTTTTCCAATCTAACTGGCTTGCAGGCCAAAAAAATAATAATTTACAGCATACTTTTCAGATTTTGTACTTATAAACAGTAAATTAACATCGCATTGAATAAATGAAATGCATACTGAACTATTTATTGATGTTTTATTGCACGAGAATCGCTGTAATTCAAAGTTTTCCAATTGTGAGTTTATGACGTCATTTACTCAGCCTCGTTCTGGACTAACAAAACCAGAATTTGTAAAATGTTCAAAAGGCCATAACTTCTAAACCACTCATTCAATTTTCATTAAACTTGTACCAAAATGTTTGTCTCCTCAAAACCTTTGTTCTGAAGTGAAAGTTATTTTTGTGGTTGTTTCCCTAAACTTAAGTTCTTGGGAGTAAATTTGACTGATCCAATCATCGAAATAGGTATTGTCAATATTTGATAAATCATCCAAATATCTAGAGGTCGAGCTAAAGCTTCAATGATAACAGATTGGTTTTCTGCAGAAAGGGACATAATGAAGTGTCTTTCATAACAAAACAAAAACAGATCAGCAACAAGGGGTGAGAAATTAGTACCCATATCGGAATACCCACAACTTGTCTAAATAACTTAGTACCAAATCTTATGTAAATATTGTCAAGTAGAAAGGTGAGAGCTTCACACACTTTCTGACATGACCATAAAGTATACTTTTTATGCTCTTCAGAAGTGAAAAAAAAAAAAAAAAAAACATTTCTTACATTACATGCAAGATAGAGGGAGTCTTCCCTATGAAATGTCCACTCAATCAGTTCACTATTTTTTTCTTTTATAAGATTATGAGGAAGTGTAGCGTGCAGGGTGGAAAAATCATAAGTCGATAGACTTACAGCACGAATCCTGGAAATAACAGAGGAATAAGTGCCACTCCAGTGTTGTTGAAGATTCTGGAGCATATCCTGAATGCCCGACACAATAGAATCTGCTTATATACCCAGTCAAGACTACAGAAGGTATTTACCACTGGCTGCTCGACGCTGAATGCAGCCTTTATCTTAACAGAATGTGTCGCGGAAGCAGCGAGTAACAAACAGGACTTATATCTTTCTACCCTCGATACATAAAAGGCTTTCGATGTGGCCGATCAGCATTCCTTACTGCGCAAATTATATATGGGTGGGATACATGGGGATGACTGGTTACTACTGAAAGACCTGTACTCAGACTACGCATTTAGAATTAAATGCGCTAGGGTACACTCTTGCCCAACTAATATCAGACAAGGCGTTAGGCATGGTGGGATAAGTTCTGTCTACCAGCCGTTACAAGCATTATAATAATCCCCTTTTATAACAATTGGAAAATTCATATCCCGGTATGGAAATTGGCCCAATGTTTAACCATATCACAGTTGCTGATGGCCTGGCCATTTTAGCTGAATCTAAATCAGATATTCAAGTCATGGTATGGGATATAGAAAATAGTTCGAGTAGAGAAAGGGACTGTATTCACCGACAAAAGTCATACCCTGTCCTATAATCATGGCAGAAAGAGTGTTTGTTTGTTTGAGGCGAGGTTTTACGTCCCCGTCAACACTATTAAGGTCATTTTGGAGACGTTGCTTCCGATTTTGTGGGACTTTTACCCAACATTGAGATGAAATGACATCTTAAGCCCTACCGCCCTCATCGGGGCGGTTCTAACGAGTACCCAAAATCTATATTTTAGAACAGAAATAAGAAAAATTAAGGTTTACCCCTGTAAACCCCATTTTTTGGCTGTATAAAAGTGGGGTTCAAGGGGGTCAAAATTATATAGGCGTGTTTTCGTGATGTCAGTTCCTAATCATTGTTTTCACTTCTAATTTACTACATTCGCTAAAATAGTTCATTTGCCCACCACTAACAAAGAGGAAACCATTATCTCTTTCTTCATGTACAGAGTCGGACAAATTTGGCCATTGCCTCAACTCGTCGGTGGATGGCTAAATTTATCCAGCGGTGCTTGTGTCTGGAGGCCGCTTTTATATGGAGAAACTCACACATGATTCAGGCTACAGGCAAATCATGAAGTGAAATTAATTAATCTAACGATGCCTGTGTTTGGAGGCCGCTTTTATACGGAGAAACTCACATTTGATTCAGGCTACAAGCCCATCATGAAGTGGTCAAACTTCAATTTGATAGTACTTAACGTGTCATGTTGCTTGTTCTTGTTACATATACATATAACTACCTGTAAATATTTAGGGACACTTACCCACACGAGGATATGAGGAAATGCTTTCTTTCATGGCACTATTACAGCCAGGCTACAGGTCCACCATGAAGTGAAATTAATTTATATAACGATGCTTGTGTTTGGATGACGCTTTTATACAGAGAAACTCACACATCATTCAGGCTACATACCCATAATATCAAACATCAATTTGATGGTAAATGACGTGTCATGTTGCTGTCACTACAGGTGACTAACCCCCCCCCCCCCACCACCTCCCCCTAAGGGGGCCAATTTCTGAGTTTTGCATAATTTCAAGGGGAGATAATTCAGCAAAATTGCAACAAAGTTATGGCCCTTGGTCCAAATGTAGTCCGTGTGATGGTATAGGAGTGTGTGAAGTTTCATTGGGCTAGGTCAAATAGTTTTGAAGTTACAATCAAGGTCAAAGTTTTGGTGACGGACAGACAAACAGACAAACAAACAGACAGACAGGACAAATACTCTATTCCCCCCCCCCCGAATCAAAGATTCTCGGGGGACATAGAAGTGGCAATTTTCAGATAAATTCTTATATTCCCTGTATTCTGCTCAGTACAAAAATTGTGCTTACTCGTTAGAACCGCCTCAACGAGGCGGTTCTAACGAGTACACACAATCTACGTTTTTGTGCAGAAATAAGAAAAATAATATATACTCTTGTAACGCCGGTAAAATAGAAGTGGAGGCAATGATCATGGATCGATACAATCAACCCACAGCTCCCATCAGAAACACCAAAGGGAAAGAAACACAAACATGAAATAACAGACCCAACGGAAACACCAACAACGAAAAGCCCAAACGACAGTTACTTTCCCACAAAATGGCCAATAGGCTATCCAAAATGTAAAAAGAATCAGCGACACAAACACCCAAAGACAAACCATAACAAAAATAAACCGCGACAGAAGAACCGCCTTGAAACGGTAAGAGAAACGAATTCCACTGTGGGGCTTAAATCGATTTTACGCGGCCACAATCCTCGCCCTTACTTCCGTCGCGATTAAGACAAATTGTTTGATTTGTCCGCATGATGGCTTTCTAACTTATCAGTGCAACATCTCCGTGGACACAAAAATCAAACAACCACAGAGATGAAACACCGGTAAGGACTCGACAGCAAAAAAACCCTGTCCAAGATGTTGGAGCAAAAGAAAACCAACAATTCGACACCAATGAGCCCGACCAGAGACAGAGCATCAGACACCAACCAACATTACATATAGAATTATTTCTCTCTACTTCTCAGTAATCCTTTACACTGGAATCGTCATAGATTCTGAGGCCTGACCCACCGGCCTATTCAAATATATTGATAATTTTATCATCAAAATGAAAATTTTCAGATAACAGATTTTTATATTCCTCGTATTTCTGTTCAGTACATAGCTTGTGGGTACTCATTAGAACCGCATCGACGAGACTGTTCTAACCTGTACCCACAATCTACGTTTTAGGGCAGAAATAAGAAAAATAATACATACTCCGGTAAATCGCTGTAAGTTTATAAAAGTGGGACTTCATGGGATCAAAATTATATAGGCGTGTTTCCGCGATGACTTGTTTTATTCTGCTGTTAATTTAGCTTGCATGAATATTCTTCTACTAATAGGCTTATGCCAAGGATTTATGGAATTGTGAATCAATAAGAATTTAGAAAAAAAAAAAAAAAAAAAAAAAAAAAAAAACATCATGTGCAAAGAAAAGAAGCTGAAGTTGGTACATCGGTCTACTTGGCACTACCAGCAGGCACTCAACATTGAATCAAGCAAGCCTCGTGTTGCCGGACAGTGACCCTTGGGACGGCTTTTTCCTTCCACCCCTCACACCCATATACGATTCTTATATTATTTTGGATAGCTGTTTGGCCATTTTGTGCGAAAGTATCTGTCGTCACCACTTTCCGCCTGTAACGTTTCCATTATGGTGAAGCTGGTTTATGTTGGTGTTTCTTTTCCTGTAGTGTCTTGGATGAGAGGTATGAGATTATAAGAATCTGATAAGGGGTTCTGTTGTAGATGGGCGCTTCCAACCCTCGGGATGACCGTGCTGAGCGAAACCTCGGCGTAGCCTCGGTTCCGCTCAGCACGGTCATCCCTCGGGTTGGAAACGCTCATCTACAACAGAACCCCATATTGGATTCTTTTTCTTGCACACCACCCCCATTTAGTTTTGACAGCTTGCACATGTATAGTGTTTACAAAATAAAAGTAGTGCGGAAGTAGTTCCGGCAGTTGAATAGAATTGAAGCGCATTTATGTTTGCTGCCTGGGTCGGAACACCAGGGTCAGAACATAAATTTCTATCCCAGGGTAAAATCACGGATTTCCTTGTCTGGTGTGCAAGAAAATTGTATCGATTCCTGATCATTGCCTTCAATTCTATTTTAAACCGATATCGACCTGGTTGTTGGTCAGATGACATGTTTATTCTTGTCTGTTTAGTACCTTTTAGCTTTTTCATTTTATTGAAATGAGTACACAAGGTTGGTATGGTACCAAAACGGACAGCCCAAACTAAAACTCTTAGATCATAACAGAGTAATTTTGGTTTGAGCTTTGCATTGTCTTGTCTTTTTCAGAACAAAAAGGTCTGTACAACTCATTAATGTGACGCAAAACAGAAGTGACAGTACAATGATCTATTTATAGAAGTCTATTTATAGAAGCACAGTTTTTTTTAGCTCGGCTGTTTTCGAAGAAAACGACGAGGTATTGTCATAGCTCTGGCGTCGCCGTCAGCGTCGTCGTCATGCAAAAACTTGGACATTTTGTTATATCTCTGTCATTACTGAACATATTTACTGGAAACTCGGACTAGTTGTTCATTATGAAAAGGGGAACTCATATCAATAGGTGAGGTAATCCTCAAAATATTTTTAGGACAGTTATGCCCCTTTTTCGACTTAGAATTTTTGCAAAACTTGGACATTTTGTAATATCTCTGCCATTACCAAACATATTTATTTGAAACTCGGACTAGTACGTTGTTCATTATGAAAAGTGGAACTTATACCAATAGGTGAGGTAACCCTCAAAATATTTTTGGGACAGTTATGCCCCTTTTTGCAACTTATAATTTTTGCAAAACTTGGACATTTTGTAATATCTCTGTCATTACTAAACATATTTACTTGAAACTCGGACTAGTTGTTCAATATGAAAAGGGGAACTCATACCAATAGGTGAGGTAAACTTCAAAATACTTTTGGCACAGTTATGCCCCTTTTTTGACTTAGAAATTTTGTTCAACTTAACGAAACTGCAGCCGAGCGCTGGCACCTGCATGCGGTGCTGTTGTTTTAGTGAAAACATGCGCATTAAATCGCTTTTAATCTCGATAACCATTGTAAATACTCAGAAATTGTATTCATTATTCTTTACCGAGATGATGCAGAGAACAGCTCCTAGTTTGATCTGCAAACAATTGCGGAACACAATAAGCTTTAGACAACATGGATGTTATACGACAGACTGCATGCATGGTAGTTAACCCAATCACGGTTGGCAACTTTGCTTCCTTCTTTAACTGCACGCCGGTGGGTCAGGCCTCAAATTCTATGACGGCTCCAACGTAAAGGCTTATTGAGAATTAGAGAGATCTAATTCAAGGTAATGTTGGTTGGTGCCTGATGCTCTGTCTCTGGTCGGGCCCATCGGAGTCTAACTGTTGGTTTTCTTTTGCTCCAGCATTTCAGTGGTTTCTTGCTGTCGAGTCCTCACCGTTGTCTCACCTCTGTGGTTCTTTGATTTTTTGTGTTCACGGAGATGTTGCACTGATGAGTTAGGAGGCCTTCATGCGGACTGAACAAATTATTTGTCTAAATCGCGACGGAAGTAAGGGCGAGGTTGTGGCCACGTAAAATCGATTTAAGCCCCCCAGTGGAAATCATTCCACTGACCGTTCCAAGGCGGTTCTTCTGTGACGGTTTATTTATGGCGTTGTTTGTTACTTACCGTGTGTATCACTTGTGTCTTTTTATTTTGGATGGCCATATGGCCATTTTGTGGGAAAGTAACTGTCCTTATGGCCTTCCTTTGTTTAGATTTCCATTATGGTCTGGTCGCTTAATGTTTGTGTTTCTTTCCCTTTGGTGTCTTTGATGGGTGGAGTAAGTTAATTGTATCGATTCCTGATCTTTGTTTTACTTCTACTTTACCACAGCTGGGAATGTGTGGCGGCCGTAAAAAGTCGCCCTGTCCTTCATCGAAGTGCGGGTTATATCTATCATTGATTCTACTGCAGAGTTCCGAAAATATCTGAGGGTCATTGATGAGGCCTAACTTGCCGAACAAATTAATCCGGTCCAGAAACAACTTGTAAACTCTACAGTTTTCAGTTCTGTTCTGTAGTACATGCTTCTGAATGATTACCCTTTTATAAAAATATTCAACTTCACCAAAGCTTGTGATAAGGGAATGTGTGACGGCTGAAAAAGTCTCCCTGCCCATCATCAGTGTGTGTGTTACATTTTGTTGTACTTTGGAAACATTGTTTCCTCTACTGATAAGGCATTATTAGCCGAAACTAGCTAGTCTGGCCCAGAAACAAATTGTAAACTCCGGATCCACAGTTTTCTGTTCTGTTCTCCAGTCCTTACTTCCAAAGTATTACCCTTTTATAAAACATAGTCAACGTCACCACGGCTGGCGTAGAGGTATTGTGTGGCGGCTGTGAAAGTCTCCATGTCCTTCATAGAGGATCTTACATGAGTGCTCATGTATTACTGAATTTATTAAACTCGTTGAGGAAAAGGGATAAAATGCGAGGCTTTGCCGAGCATTTTATCCCTTTTCCTCAACGAGTTTAATAAATTCAATAATACATGAGCATGAATGCTTTTGTTTGTTTTGTTTGATTTGAGGTTTAACGTCCCTGTCAACACTGTAAAGGTCATTTTGGAGACGTTGCTTCCAATTTTGTGGGACTTTTACCCGACATCGAGATGAAATGACATCTCAAGCCCTGTCGCCCAATGAAACCAATAGGGTTTATTAGCATGGACGGTCCGCCTCGCACTGCGGTTCCTGGACAGGCTTAGATCCTCTAAGCGGTTTACCGGTACTAGTGTGCGGGCCGGATTCAGCTCTGCGTGGAAGCATCATGCAGCCCATATATTTCTTCAAGCATGAATGCAAGATTCTATTTATCATATGACATTTATAACGCATTTTATTCACGTTTGTTTACAAAACTATCAATATTCGGCCATTAGTAAACACGACGTCGTTAAGGACGTCGTACATGTAACGTAACGGGGCGTATATACCTAATTTGTATATTTAATCCACTAGTGGATTATCGAAAATATTACATGGCGTTATTACACTCTCAGACGCGACGTCATATGATAAATCATAGTATTGGTTATATTTTCTAGTCCTTTGGGATCATTGATTCCACTTCACTGCAGAGTTCCGAAAATATCTGAGGGTCACTGATGAGGCCTTTTGGCCGAAACTAGCTAGTCTGGCCCAGAAACAACTTGTACACTCTACAGTTTTCAGTACTGTTCTGTAGGCCTTGCTTCAAAAGTATTGGGCCCTTTTATAGAACATAGTTAACATGCTTAATGTACTGGATTACTGTCCCTTGGGACTTACTGTGACTGAACCTTTTATTATATATAAAAATAGAAGTGAAGGCAATGATCAGGAACAGATACAATTAACCCTCAGCTCCCGGCAGTGACACCAAAGGGAAAGAAACCCAAACATGAAATAACTAAACCCTAAAATACACTCTCAATGGATTTGATAACCAATTGTCCGTTGGTCCAGGACCGGTGATTATTTGTTAGGACCAGCTGATTTATGTAGTAGCTGGACTTTCAGGCAAACTAATTTTTATGTTTACTGCAAAAGTACTATGGTTAAAACTAGCTGAAACACTGTGGTGACATGTAAATCATGCACATCGACCAGGTGGGATTGAGACCTTAACAAATGCCCCGCACTCTTCCAAATTCATTAAACAAAGATATAATCTATACTTTGGATTATCACTACCATGGGCATCAAAATAAAGAAAAGTCACAGAAGCGTACTTGTTATGGGGATGCCTTGAGAATTTATTCAAGAAATAGATCAGCTCTGTGATTTATTGAGTAATAAATTATAGTTTGGAGTCAGTTGTAAAGTAGATCAAATCACGAGCTTGTAGTGCGCGTGATTTTTTCTACTTACAACTGATTCACAAACTGTGATTTTTATTACTAAACAAATCAAAGACTAGAGCTGATCTATTTCGATTCTAACACGCTGAAAATCAGCAATAATGTAGTTGTTTCCTTTAACATCTTACAACCTTTCGCCATTGGTAGAAGAGATCCCGCTAAAATTATCGACTGAAACACACGCATTCATATCATTTTCTAACGTTTTCGTTGCGAGAAAATGACGTTACACCTTCTAACATCAAGGAAATAGACTAGTGACGTCATAAATTGGCGGTTTTAATGACGCCACTCGTCTCGCTTTTCCGAGCTGTGATTTGTTGCAGAATAAAACACAGTTATTTTCCAGTGCCTATATAGGCGCGCTGTGTCCGAATTTTCCCTACAAGTTTCTACACAGTGGAATAATCTCTCCTCTGTATGCCCAGACCATAGAGGTGTTTAGAGTTCATTTGTTTTGATTGATGACTCAATCTTTACAATTTATAGACTGGTTATTGGGATCTGCTTGTACATACTTTTAAAATTGTCCAATCAAGGGATTTGTTTTGGCAGACAGGTACAGAAAGTGAGAGATCAGATAGACATACAGTTCAATAATAATCGGCATAACAGTATGTATTAGCTAATGTTGCATACTCATATTCTGTTCAATTAGGTACAATCTGCTTGTTTTAGGTACACCTCATTGTGCAGAGTATTTCTTGGATTAAGTACAATAATTGAAGTTGAAATATGGCGGTGTCCTGCTAGGCTAAACGAAAAAAAAAACGGGGAAAAATGAAAAATATGCATCACTGAGGTATTATTGCCTGTCCGTTCTGTTTATTGGATTCGTTTCTATTCTTTCGTTTTCAAACGCTAGACTTGTCTTCGGCAAAACTCTCGTTACCGTCCAAAACTTCTTCAGACAGCATCTGCGAAATTCCGGTTAAGGCTCCAGTAAACTTCAACCGGGAACATTTGCAGAATTTTTAGACAGAGCCAAGTCGGTGGAAAGTATGTATGGTTGTATCCTTTTTTTCTTGGCCAGATTCTCTACCGTAGAGCTCACTTGGTTGCTGTGACGCAGAGAATGTAGATCCACAATGTTGAGATTCTACATGTCCACACCTACATATTGACACCAAACCCTTTCTGGCTTCTAAGATTATAAGACTCAGCTTAAAATGCTCAATATGGAGCGATGTGGATGTACTGTGGAGAATGTGGATCCACAATGTGGAGATTCCGGACGTCCACATTACACACTCGAGAATTTGGCTTATAACTGACTTTTTATTACCTGGCCGACAATGGGCATGACTAAACATATATTAAGGCTATCTCGTGACAAGCTTTTATCAAGAATAAAATCTTGTATCTCAAGATTTACTGCTTCACCACGGGGTAACAGAAGCTTGACTGCCAAGCGCCAAGTGTTATGGCAAATATATTGAGCCTTCATAGTAACAAACTCTTAATGGAAACACAATAAATCTTATCTCAAGATCTATGTAGATCTTGTATCTCAAAATCTATGTTTTTTATTCATGAGTACAAAGAAATTTGACTGTGAGGCCTCAGTGGGGTGATATGCTATTTCTAGCCATCTCAAGTTAAGATACTAATACCTCTTCGTAATGAAGAGGGATGAAAAGATAAGAAGCTTGTTGAATAGTTTTAACAATTTTATTTGCCCCGCTAACTAACTTGATTACGATGAACAGAGAATTAGGGACTTCCCTTTTTGATCGTTTACAATTTGAAACCTTAACATATTAACGTTTTTATAACACTTATTTAAACGAAGTTGGTTTTAAGAATGTCTTTTGTGGTTGTGAAGTTGGATTTTATGACATCTTAAGAAATGTCTCTTTGGGCTGCATATGGTGCTTCCACGGAGAGCCGAAACCGACCGCACATGAGTACTAGTAAACCGATTAGAAGGTCTACTACGGCTGTCCAGGCAAAGTCGTCCATGCATAAAAACCGTATTTGTTTCATTGGGCGGATAATTGGACTGGCACAAGAACGTGCATGCTTTTACAGAAGGATAATTGGACTGGTGCAAGAGCATGCATGCCTTTACAGTATGATAATTGGACTGGCGCAAGAGTGTGCATGCTTTTACAGAAGGATAATTGGACTTGCATTGGTTTGAGTTCTAGTAATAATTATTGTGTAACCTCCAAATCATCACATTGAAATTGTGTAACCTCCACATCTCCACATTGGAATTATGGAGAACGGTATTGAGGTGGTATGGAGAAAGACGTGGATGTGAAGGAAATGGACCCACAATCTGGAGGCTCTACATCTTCTCATTCAACAATTTTGCATCCATCTCTTTGCGGCTTATAAGACTCAGCAAAAATGTTAAATGTGGTGGAAATGTGGAGAAGAATGTTGAACCACAATTTGAAGAGTCCATATCTACACATAAGATATAGACTCTTCTCTTTATACCTGGCCGGCGTCCATAACTTACTTTGAGTTTGGTTAACACATCTTTGGTAGAACCAAGCTATATCTATACATATAGCAAAATGTGTCCAATTAGAGAATTAGATACCGCCTCTGACGGCAAACAACCGTTACAGTATGGTCGTGAATTGCACCTCAAAACTCCTTACCATATTTATTCACACAGTTGAACAAAGACAATTTAGTACTAGAATAGCTGGATTGGTGACAAATAGTACAGACCCTAATACGATGCCACGTCTGAGTTACAAAGTTTGCCCAAGCCTGTCTGTCCAAATACATAAGGTAAATGAGCCGGGGGCACATTTCCTATAATTAACATGTGGGCCCAGCGAAGAATCAGATCAGCAGGCGCATCCATATAGACTGACCAGAGACTTCTCTTGCTGCATGAAGGCGCATTGGGCCCTTAGCTATTCTTAGAGCGAACAACGAAGACTCTGATCACACTGCGCAGATGAGCAGGTTGATCTGAGTCTTCGCTGAGCGCACATGTAAATTGTAAGAAATGCTGTGCCCCGGCTAATAAGGGAACTCGCACTTAGCTTATACTGTTGTCTTTAAAACGTCACACCATCCAGCACTTGGTATTTTAAATACAAGTACAGCTAATGCAATTTCACATGAGATCAAGACCTCTTTTACCATAATATCCCACCCGACTGAATGCATATATTTATCTTCGCCGTTTTCCGAAGATATCAATATTGTCATTCAATGCATAGAGGTCGATAAATGGGTCGCCATTCACGGGATGCCGTAAATTCACGATACATTTACGAAAACCGAAATATTAGGCGGTACTATTGACTAATTTATTCTTTGCAGAGGGGTCAGTCTCATGTCAAATTGCACCAGTCATACACATGGTATATTTCTTTTAACCCTTGTCCTGCTGGGCCCGGATTGCCTTATCGTTCAAGCAATGCAGATCCAGATCAGATGGCTTCTGAAGAAATCATCTGATCTGGATCTACATTGTTTGTCATTCAGATTGTGAATTTGTTGCAATTATTTGCACCAAGTAATCTGATTGGTTGATAATCGGTAGTGGGTGTGGCAGATTAAGATATTCAGCAGGAGAAGGGTTAAGAAGCCCACCCGACTTCGACTTAAATTACCAGCGCAGACCATTGTTCACATGGTGTTTTGCTCGGGTGCACTTCATGCGCTCACCATGTGCACAAGTTTGCTTCCTTAGTTTGAATCTTAACTTGTTTGAATCACGACGGGAAATATATGAACATCTATACGATCTTGTATAAAATAAAGGCATGCAGTTTCGTTTATTTGAATCACCCTCACAGCTGGACTCTTGTGAGCCCGATTAGACAAGAGGCATGAGGCACCAATAGACGTACTTAAAAGCCGTCATAAAAACCATATACACAACTATGATTGCATTGAATCAGGGCCGTTAAATTTAAGTACGTACATCGATGAAGTGCACTACTACTCTGTTAGCTTCGCGGCAACTGGGACGGATCTGTCCAGCAAGACTGATACCTAAGAAGTGGGAAACAGTGGTCGGAACCAGACTGGTACGACTTATCACACTCACTCTGTTTATTCTAGAATTGGCAATCACCGAAACACCAAACATATAGATGTACAGTGAAACATCTGCTGTGGTTAATATTTGTTATTGTTTGTCTTTGTATGTATGCCCTGGTAATATATTTTATTTTGGATTGCCAAATGGAAACTCTAAGTTGCCATAACAACCAAACTAAAGAGCCGAATTTCATAAAAACATGTAAAGGAATATGGTGAATAATTTCATAAAGTCTCAGCCGAATAGAGCATATGATTTCTGAGGAGATGGTTTTACGCTCACCAAAGACGAAGGCTCCGGGTCAGCTTATAAAATAGGCTGTTATCCGTCGTCGACGTCGTCCGTCAACACTTTCAAACGACATCTCCCCTGAAGCCACTGAGCCGATTGAGCCCAAATGTTATCTGTAGCATCTTGGGGTTGGGGGATTGAAAGTTTGGGTTTTAACGAAAATCGGCTCATTAGTTTGGTTGTTTTGGCATACTTATAGAGGGGAAATTTTAAAAATGGCATTGACTGCCAAGCCTTTCCAGATATTTTGACAAAACGTTCATAGAATTGTTACCCAAGCGAACATGCTATCTGCCATATGATTTTTGGCCTACTGCTCGTTTTAACTGGTTGCTGGTTGCCATGGAAACCAAAATGAAAAAATAATCATAATTGCTTCTACATGTTTTTCTTTTTTTATGAAATTAAGTTCTTTAGTTTGGCTGCTATAGCAACTTAAGAGTTTCCATAGAATTATAATGGGGAAAATTAAAAAAATACATTTACTGCCAAGCCTTTGTAGATATTTTGACAAAACATTCATAAGAATGTTTCCGAAGCAATCTTCTAACTGCCATATGATTTATTGCCTGCTGATCATCTAAAGTGCACCAAATGACCATATTAGCCTTTACTCGGGTTCATCATATTTTGTTCAATTGATGACCCTAGGATGACCTTGACCAATTTTAGGCGAAGGTCAAATTTGGTCGCGTAGACTTTTGTATGGGAAAAGGTCAAAACCGTGTATTTTTGGAAACTATTGCAGCCTGTGATCTGAAAATTAGTAGATGCAGTAAGCTGAATGGGTGGATGAAACTACATGAGTATTTAAGGTCAAGGTCATTCTTTGACCTTTGTTCAAGGTCATTCAGATATGAGAATACAAACTTAATTTTCTTAGAAACCACAAATCCATTTGTAACGAAATTTCATATGAAAGACTCTAAGAACAAGGAAATGGCCATTAATCAGTATGAACTTGGTCACATGACCAAAATGGCCGCCATGCCCATAAAAGGTAAAACCCTTCAGAAATCTTCTTATCCGGAACCACTGGGCCGATTGGCCTGAAACTTGCCATGTAACATTAGGGACTTGGGTCCATCATATTTTGTTCAAATGATGACCCTAGGATGATATTGACTAATTTTAGGCCAAGGTCAAATTTGGTCGCATAGACTTTTGTATGGGAAAAAGTCAAAACTGGGAATTTTTTTTGGAAACTATTGCAGCCTGTGATCTGAAAATTAGTAGATGCAGTAAGCTAAATGGGTGGATGAAACTACATGAGAATTCAAGGTCAAGGTCATTCTTTGTCCTTTGTTCAAGGTCATTCAGATATGAGAGTTAAAACTTATTTGTCTCAGAAACCACAAAGCCATTTGTAACGAAATTTCATATGAAAGTTTTTAAGAACGCGGAAATAATAATTAATCAATATGAATTTGGTCACATGACCAATATGGCCGCCATGCCCATATAAGGTAAAAACCCTTCAGAAATCTTCTTCGGAACCAGCGGGCCGATTATAATGTAACTTGGTATGTGGCATTGGGGATTCGGGCCCATCAAAATTTGTTCAGATGATGACTCCTGAATAACCTTGACCTATTTGAGGTCAAGGTCAAATTTGGTCGTATAGACCTTTGTATGGGGAAAAAGTCAAAACTGTATTTTTTGGAAAATATTGCACCTGGAGATCTGAAAATTGGTAGATACAGTAAGCTAAATGAGTGGATGAAATGACATGAGTATTCAAGGTCAAAATCATTCTTTGATCTTGTTTCAAGGTCATTCAGACATGAGAATTAAAACTGTTTTCTCAGAAACCACTGAGCCGTCTGTAACCAAAATTTCATATGCAGCGTTGGGAGCTCGGGCTCATCACAGTTTATTCAAATGATGACCTTCGGATACCTATTTTACGCAAAGTCAAATTTGGTAAGGGGAAAAAATCCCATACAGTCTCTGATCTGCAAAATTGATATGCAGTTAGCTAAATGAGTAGATGAAACTACATGTGTATTTAAGGTCAAGGCCATTCCTTGACCTTGGCCTAAGGCCTTTCAGATATGAAGATTAAAAATTATTTTTCACTGGAACCCCTGGGCCGTTTGTGACCAAATTTTATACAAAGCTCGTAGAAACAAGAAAATGGAGATTTAAATACATGCGTTTGGTCAAATGAGCAATATGGCCACTATGCCCATATAAGGTAAAAACACTTCAGAAATCTTCTACTCCAGAACCAGTGGGCCGATTTTATTAAACTTGGTATGTAGCATTTGGGATTTGGGCCCACTATAGTTTCTTCAAATGATGACCCCTGGATGGCCTTAACCTGTTTTACGCAAACGTCAAATTTGGTTGCCTAGACATTTGTATTGGAGAAAGTAAAAAAAGATGTGTATTTCTTGGAAACTATTGCAGCCTGTGATCTGAAAATTGGTAGATGCAGTAAGCTAAATGGGACGATGGAAATAAGGTCAACATTATTCTCTGATGTTGGCCCAAGGTCATTCAGATGAAAATACGATTTATTTTTCATAGAAACCACTACTCCATTTGTAGCCAAATTTCACATAAAAGCTTTAAGGAACAAACAAATGAAATTTTATTAATATGAATTTGGTCACATTACTAAAATGGCCGCCATGCCTATATACATGTATACCCTTCGGATCTTTTTTCTTCGAACCAATGGGCCCAATATCAAGTCACATGACCGAGATTAATACTTGGTTAAAACCCTATAAAATCGTCTTCTCAGAAATGAAATGGCTCCTTAAGCTCTCAGCACTCAGGTGAGCGGCTCAGGACCATTGGTCCTCTGGTTATTGGTTGCTATGGAAATCAAAATGTCAAAACACACACACACACACACACACACACACACACACACACACACACACACACACACACACACACACACACACACACACACACACACACACACACACACACGCACAAAACAGTCAATTGTCATTAAAAACAAAGTTTCAATCCCCAGACCAAGGTTGCTACAGATGAATTTGGGCCCAATCTGTCAAGCGGCTTCGGAGGCTTTTGTTGAAATTGTTGACGCCAGACGCAAGACGACATGCTACAACGACGGACGCCTGCCTTTTCTATAAGCCCCTCCGGAGCCTTCGGCTCTGGTGAGCTAAAAAGTGTAGTGTGTTAGTATCAAAGGGCCCTTTGTCCTTGATTAAATAACGCTATATTAAAACCAATGTCCATTACATGTGTTCCTTGGAAAACAAACAGCATTACTATATATATTCAATAGTTCGTCTAATCTTGAGCTTAAGTCTCGTTCCATTGCATTGCAATTATAGCGGGTTTTGCCATTATATAAAATGGTCGTATAGTGAGGATTAACTGCAATAACGCTCAGACCAGAATAGAGATATCATCAATTACAAGTGTCCAATGGTACTTGGAAACACAAATCATTTATTCTTAACAGCAATAAGTCAATTATCAGCAAGAATTTTCATGTGACACTGCGAAGGAAAATGCAGATACAGCGAATAGCTGAAAAATGAATCATTTAGGAACTTGCAGAGCGAAAAACTCCCGTTTTCTTGAAAAGTATTCCCCAAGTCTGATGCTTGCATATCTGAAAGAGAATATTCTGGAGTATTAGTTTGACAGCGTCTTTTCGAGGATATTGAATTAAAAGTAAAAATTTGGTTTGTTCAGGTAATCAACATGAACTGTGAGTTAGCTTAGGAGAAGTCATTGCAGCACTTCTAGTTATTAATTTATTGAAATTTAAACAGTAAATTTGTATTAAATCTATATTAAGTTTGAAACCAATAAGTTTAATTGTAGAGGTAAAACTAAAAAAAAGAATCGCTGATGTTTTACCATGCAATACAGCATTCTGAATGAAGAAAAAAATGCAAATTAATAATGTCCTTTTAGAACATTACGTAAACACGCCTATTCAAAATACATGGTATATTGGTAAAATTTTACCACCAAAAATGATTTTTGGGAGAAGGCTCTAACGTATACATACAATCTATGTTTTTGAGCAGAAATAACAAAAATAATGTATACCCCTGTAAACCCCAGTTTGACCATAACAAAGTGGGGAGTCAAAATTATAAAGACGTCTTTTCGTGGTGAGTGCTTGTGTAGTGATCTATAGAACATCTCCATGTGCTTTGCCATAGTACAATTGATATTTTCATTTCCTTTGTCATCATTAAGGTCATATGTGAATAGAAAACCGCCATTGCGTATGCTAGAGGGTCACGTAAGCCACAGTACCGCTTATGAATAGTTGTATTTAGACCGAAACTGTTTTTTTTTATCTAAATATTAATCACTGCAAAAGCAATATAAATCACTTATAGAATTATTTACCATACTTGAAAGCTCGCAACCTTTAAACATGACATTTAACAAAACCATGCGTGAGCTCAAAAGACGTTAATATTTCAATAGTACCGCATGATACTTATACTTAGGACATTGGGCAAATTTGTTCTTGTATATTTCTATAATCATTTTGTGTAAAGCCAAACTCAAACTTCATTATGCCAAGGCAAGCTACGGACACTTGTCTTCGGTCATCACGCTCAGCGTAAACTCAAATGAGCTTACCTCCGCAATTATGTCAGAATACAACTTTTCCTAAAGAATCTGTGATCCACCATCCATTCGCAGGCTTATTCGATCGTTGTTGTACGCAAATGTTCAAGGCAAGTTTCTCCTAATGCATCTCAAATGTGGTTTTTCTTTTCCTTTCCCTTTGAAGTCTTTGATTGGAAGTAATAGTTAATTGTATCGGATCCTGGTCATTGCATTCACTTCTTTATCATATGACGTCGCGTCTGAGAGTGTAATAACGCCATGTAATAAATTCGATAATCCACTAGTGGATTAAATATGCAAATTAGTTAGATACGCCCCGTAACGTTACATGTTCGACGTCCCTAAGGACGTCGCATTTACTAATGACGGAATATTGACATTTTTGTAAAACAATCGTTAATAAAATGCTTTTTAAATGTCATATGATAAATGGAATCTTACATTCAAGTTCAATAATACATTAGCACTAATGTAAGATCCTCTAAAATCAATCACTTATTAAACACGTTGAGGAAAAGGCATAAAATGCTCGTCAAAGCCTCGCATTTTATCCCTTTTCCTCAACTCGAATCATTTATTAAACTCGTTGAGGAAAAGGAATGAAATGCTCGGCAAAGCCTCGCATTTTATCCCTTTTCCTCAACTCGTTTAATAAATTCAATAATACATGAGCACTCATGTAAGATCCTCTATTTTTCCATAGTTTTTAAAATGTTGATGACCATGAAAACATTCCACAGGTGTTATATGCAGGAATATGATCATACATCAAGTCCTTCTAGAGACCATTAGAAACAGCAATACTTTAAAAGCAATACCTACCTTAGAAAATCGAATTCAATCTTAGAAAATTTGGTTTGAACCAATCCCCATAGGCCACAGATAAAATGCGACACCTAAAATGCAAACTAGGTTTCAATCAAAAGAGATATTAGTAAATGAATGAAACTGTGTCATGTCCAGGACTGCAATGACTAGTTATTTCAGGTGAGCATGTGACGCATGTTTTAGCGAGTAAGTGGAAAGATAATAATTATTACACACTACTAAAATTCGACTATAATCGCAAAAAGGGTATACCATATGTTTTCTCCCCGCAATTAAGTAAGGGTTTCCAACTTCATGCGGAGATGCAAATGTTTCTACACGCCAACCTTCAAAACTAAACGATGTTCGGGCAGTTACTGAATAGATATGCATTCAGATTTACTGTAAAGGTATGTATTCAGTTTGATGGATCCCTCTGAAGTATTTGCAATGGCTGTCGTTGGTAGTCTAATTTTCTTCCACATGATATTGCATGCAGGTTTTAGAATGATGACATAAACCCACAAAATAAAACTTCTCAGAAATAAAGAGCCACGTTAAAATAAAACAGAATGCCGATGGCTATACAAGGGAAAGGAATTCAATAAGCATGATGCTTCCATTCCAATCCCATTTGATGTGTCATATGCATGTAAATATCATGTACGTGTCAATTGATTGATCAGAAATAAATATGTTTAAGAGTCAGTGCTCTTACCCATTAGACCACGGATGCCTGTCACACCTGTTACAATGTATAAAACTAACTGAAACTAACGATGTTTTTTTTTATGGTAAAATTTGTGATATTTTGCTTATTTCGGTTTCAGAGATAGCTTGTGAGAGTTTGTTAAATCGATACTTTGTCGCCGGTCTATCCAGTGTTTTCAGCAAGACTTAAAAATATTGTATACCTTACAAGTCCTTCGGGACCATGGTTCCATTGCAGAATTTTGAAGATATATGAAGGTGTCTGATGAGGACTAAATGGCTAAAATAAGCTATACCGGTCCAGAAAAAAACTTATTTCATTGTTGTAGTCCTTGCTTCCAAAAGATTAGCCTTTCTACAGAGATTTTTCAAGGGCATTTGTGACTCGGACGTGTTAGCGTGATGGACTGCTGAAGTTCAGATTGATTTATCTTGCAAAGTATCTCTTCAAAATAGCTGTTATCAACAGTAAGAAAATCTTTGTAGCGGGGAAATGACATCGTTTTGTCATTTGATGGCTTCATACAAAGTATTCATTCAATTCAAAAACTGCATGACAAACAGTGTAGATCCTGATGTGGATCTACAATGTTTGCAAATAGAGACGCTATGTTCTTACTTGTGTTTTATTTTAATTTTATCATATGACGTCGCGTTTAAGAGTGTAATAACGCCATGTAATATTTTCGATAATCCACTAGTGGATTAAATATGCAAATAAGCTAGATACGTCCAGTAACGTTACATGGACGACATCGCGTTTACTAATGGCGGAATATTGATATTTTTGTAAACAATCGTGACTAAAATGCGTTTTAAATGTTATATGATAAAAACAATCTTGCATTCGTGCTCAAGTATTATTGAATTTATTAAACTCGTTGAGGAAAAGGGACAAAATGCTCGGCAAAGCCTCGCATTTTATCCCTTTTCCTCAACTCGTTTAATAAATTCAATAATACATAAACACTCATGTAAGGTCCTCTATATATATAGGATCTCATATGAATGGTCATTTCATATGAAATTTATGAAACGAGTCTTCGGCGAGTTTTATAGAATTCATATGAAATGTCCACTGATTCGAGAAAGGCAGTTTCAGTTCTTTGCGTAAGAGAGTGCACTCTACTGGTTAACTGTTCAAGAAACGGTATGATAATGTAAACAGACCAGCTAGATACTTCCCACAGTTACGCCAGTAACTGCGCCAAAAATTTCTCGATCAGTCATTAAATACAAAAGAAGACAACATCGGTAGCTCAGCAGGATGCGCGTCTGATGGTGACCAGGAGGATGCCGCGGTTGGCATTAACATTCTTTCGTGAGAAAGATCATGACAGTTTTTCAACGATCATACTCTCCATCTGCTGGTTCAAGGAGGACAGTTGTCAGTTTTCGAAACAAGAATGTGCACTGAACTGGTAAACCGCTTACACATGAGCCTGCCCAGGGAAAGATTGGATAGGTAAGCTGTCTGACTCGATATGACGTTAATAGTGTTGACTGGGCCGTATAAAACAAACAAAATATATAAGTAAGGCATCGGTTACAAAACATATTACTTCGAAACAAATTACCAGAGCAAACTTGTTGGTCCTCACATAACAGTCCTCCACGTCTTTTTGTGTAACGTCTTCTGCACAACCGCCTTTGAACTCTGCTTTGCACTGAAGATAATATCTTATCCAGTCAAGCTGATAAGGCCTATCTGGGTATCTTGAGACATCTGTATCAGTCCCTGAGGATGGTAAGGTAAAATGAAGGTGAGTGCGTTTGTTGGTCTCGTGTTCAGAATTCCTGCTTTCGAAAATTATCGAAGAAATACAATCATCGTCGATTGTCTCGGAATGTAGGGTAGAAAAATGGTCCTGCATGGGGATAGACTAAGACTGTTTCGTTAAACCCTTCAATTTCTGTACTATAAGCTAACAGTCTGAACAGACGCAGTGTTTCTACACTGTCTGCCAAAACCAACACGCGATTCCAGTCCAACCCTTTTACGCAACGGCCTGATCTCACACCGGTAAGATTAGTGTACCTATTTTCTATAAATAACCGTTATAATGTGTGATAGTCATGTGGACATCAACTCCGAAAAGTTACTGGGCCAATTTACAAACAATCGACCCATAGAGAAAATTAAATGAGTAACAATACTCCAGGAAATGGTCGAATCATAACCCAAAGCCTATTCTTAACATGAAAGGTAAGACGGACAAAACATATTACCAAACAACAAAACCACAGGCGACAAGCCGAGTTAGCAACCCTTTCCCAAACAGATGGTAACTCAGTTACCTCTACTGAACTGTATGATTTGCTTGTATAAAAGTTGCAATCCTTAATTGAAGCTATCGCGTTTCACATAGAGTATCTTACATGGGTTTAATTTGCGAGGCTTAATGATTTTAATAGTACATAAGCACGAATGCAATATTCTTTTTATCATATGACATTTAAAACGTATTTTTGACGATTTTTCTGCGAAAAGTCAATATTCTGCCGTTAGTAAGCTCGACGTCGTTGGACGTTGTACATGTAACGTCACGGGGCGTATCTAACTAATTTGCATATTTAATCCACCAGTGGATTACTGAATTTATTACATGGCGTTATTGCACTCTTAGACGCGACGTCATATGATAAATATATATATTTACATAAATAAACAATCTTAAATCGCACATGTTTGTCAGTTTCATAAAATTCAAGTGACTGATTCAAATGACAAAGAACAGTTTAAAGGCATTTATTCTTGTAACAGTAGGACACATAGTGTGCTCATTATTGTTTTATTGCCCCCTTTGATGTACTGTCTATAGCAGATCAAAAGCGGCCCTTAATAGGGTGATTAGTAGCTTGTTGAATCCCTGACTGAGGCATTTAAGGGGAAAATCAATAATGTACACTCCAGTCAACAGTTAGTAAACTATTGATTTTCCCTAAGGAGGCCCCTTACCTGTTGAAGACAGAGGACTTCTCTTCAATCAGCACTGAGGGCTACATACTATTATGTAATGCCTTTAAGTCAGGTAGACCAAACTGCATAAGTACAATTAATAATCATCTTCTTACCTAGGTACTCACAAAAGTGACTTCCAAGATCATAGTGCTCATAATTGTACATGGCAAACTCGTAATCTATGAAATGCACAGATCCTGTAAAAACAAAAATAGTCAAGACTGAATTTATAAACAAACATTCATTTTAATTGTAAAAGTTCGTTTATGCAAATAACTAGAACACCTCGCTCCAAATAAAATAAGATATAACTGTGAATATAGTTTTCTCCGCTAAAATCGTAGATAAGATGGGGCATATAACAAACAAAACCACAACCAGGACTAACACACACTCCCAGTTTACATATAAGAAATTGCGAAGGAAAGGCACTGAGGGGGTCAGTGGAAAAAATACTATTGGTGTTGCTTCAAGTCTGGAGTTAACTAATAAAATGCCATCCCAACAATTGTCGTCTGTTTTGTCGACTGTCGGTTACTTTAAAAATAGAAGTGAAGGCAATGGTCGGGAATCTATACAGTTACCACATACCTCCCATACAAGACATCAAAGGGAAAGAAACGCGAACACAAAATATCTTCATTATAACGAAAACATCACAAACGGAAACCGAAAATGACAGTTACTTTCCCACAAAATGGCCAAACGGCTATCCAATACAAGAAGATATTTGCAAGACACACATGCAAAGACGAACAATAACAATAATAACAAGCAAGAAAAGGTCACCCAGGAAAGGCCACAATCAAAAAACGCAGCCATCTAAAGTCACCTAAAGAAAGTAAGTGAAATGGAGGCATACAAAAAAAAACAAAAAAAAAAAAAAAAAAAAAAAAACAGACATAGCATGAACCAACGGCACAAAGCTAAAATCGATTTTATCATATGACGTCGCGTCTGAGAGTGTTACAACGCCAAGTAATATTTTCGATAATCCACTAGTGGATTAAATATGCAAATAAGCTAGAGACGTCCCTTAACGTTACATGTGCGACGCCCTTAACGACGTCGCGTTTAAAAACAGCGGAATATTGATATTTTTGTAAGCAATCGTAAATAAAATGCGTTTTAAATGCCAAATGAAAAATAGAATCTTGCATTCGTGTCCATGCATTATTGAATTTATTTAACTCGTTGAGGAAATAGGATAAAATGCTCGGCAAAGCCTCGCATTTTATCCCTTTCCCTCAACTCGTTTAATAAATTCAATAATACATGAGCAGTCATGTAAGATCCTATATTTATCATGGCAACATTCCTCGCCCCTGGTTCTATCGTGGTGTTGCAAACAGTGTGAATGCACATTTAGGAGCAGTCTGATCTGGGTCCACAATGGTTGCCTGTATCCAAAAATATTTGAGAAAGTTTGAAAGAAGATTCAACAGACGACATAAACAGACGACATTTTCATATTCAGTTTTTCTTTGTATATTTTTATGAAATTTCAGTACCATTTATTATTTGATTTCGTCGCCAGATCGTAAAAGGGGCACTGATGAGGCTTTAGTAACCCTTTTGTAGAACATATTTACTAGCCGAAACTGTGCAGTTTAACCCACCTCAGGTCGGAAGAATGTGTTGATACACATTCTATTCTGTTCTATTTCAAAACAAAAAAGTAAGCGATACACACACTCAAAGACAAACCATAACAAAAATAAACCGCGACAGAAGAACCGGAACATTCCACTGCGGGGGTTTAAATCTCTGTGGTTGTTTGATTTTTGTTCACGGATATGTTGCACTGATGAGTTAGGAGGCCTTCATGTGGAGTGAAATAATTATTTGTCTAAACCGCGAAGGAAATACGGGCGAGGATTGTGGCCACGTAAAATCGATTTTAGCCCCCCCCCCCCCCACCACAACCCCCAAGTGGAATTCGTTTCACTGACCGTTCCAAGATGGTTCTTCTGTCGCGGTTTATTTTTGTTATGCCTTGTCTTTGAGTGTGTGTATCGCTTATATTAATTTGCTTTGGATAGCCAATTGGCCATTTTCTGGGAAAGTAACTGTCCCTTTGGCTTTCCGCTAGTGATGTTTCCATTAGGGTCTAGATGTTTCGTGTTTGTGTTTCTTTCCCTTGGTGTCATTGATGGGAACTTTCGGTTAATTGTATCGATTCATGATCATTGCCTTCACTTCTATATTTATAACTAGTAAGAAAAGGTCACTCAGGAAAGACCACAAGCTAAGAACGCAGCTGTCTCAAGTCACCTATAGTACGTCACACAGAGGCACACACCGAAGCAGACGAACTATGGACCAACGGCACAATAAGACACTGCAAAAGAACAAAAGAACGACCGCCTTGGGACGGTCAGTAGTAAAACTACTGGTCGGGGGTGGGGGGGGGGACTTCAACTCCGGAGTTTATGAAATTTCAACCCTCGCCCTCAGTTCCAGTACAATATCAATCAAAATAACAATAACAATTGGATCCGCATGGAGGCTTTAAATAAGCATAATAGAGCAGATTTAGTCTTAATTTTAGGCGGCCTTAACTGTGGAATTTTACTGTATGTCAACTATACAAAAACAAACACAATTTTATATGAAAAAAGTTATGCCATAAAACACATCATTATGTCAAACGCTTGTCTTATCCTAATGAATATGACATTGTGAAAATAGCTTGACATTCCTAGTAAGGAAAAGTTACCGATGTTCAGATTCTAAAGCATCTTAGGGGTGGCTGGGTGTGGCGAAAGTGTCGTGTATCTTGCGTCACTTGAGCGTACAACTGATATTGGCTTACAGTTGGGCAAGGCCTGCTATCCTTGTAGCAGGTCAGGGTTGGGGGAATGTTGTTAATTCTTCTATTTCTTTACTTGCATTAATTTTCTTCATTCTCCCCTGCCCCTCATTTTCCTCTTCTATACTTTTTCCCTTTCTCTGGGAGACAACACAAAATGACACACAAGGGTTGAACGTGTAGCTAAACCATAACACAATCAATCAATCGAAAGCAATTTAAGGTGAAAATAGTGACAATTACCGTTATCTTTATTGTATATTATGTTGAAGGGCTGTGTATCATTATGACAGAAAACAACTGGCGACGCCAAAGCTTCTACATGACACAAGAGTTCGTCTAATTCTTCTCGAAGTTTGTGCTTTGGCTGTATGAGTTCCTTATACCTGTTGACAAAATCAAATATTTGCATGATTTGCACTGGTTAAAAGCGACTGAAATGAAGTTTCAGTTTGTTCAATACCCCACATCTAGCAAATGTAACAGAATTATCGCACCTTCGTGTATACCTTATTGCACGACCCGCAGAAAAAGCGACCGACTGAAGTCGGTTGATTTTCTAAGAGTGCCCTAAAATCACCTTGTCATTCTGTCAGTCTGTCTGTCCGTCCGTAACCCGTTTGCGAAAATTGGTGATAGTGACTTAACAGCTTGGAATATTTAAACAATTTTTGGCACCCTGATAGATATCAATGAGATCTAACCAATGAACTTGCGAAATATTACATTCCATTTAGTATAGCCTCGACGAGGCGAAAAATGTGACAATTTTCGAACTGCTTCTCCTCGGAAACCGTTGGGCCGATTGAAGTCAAATTTCATATGGAGCCTCAATGGGATGGGGGAAACCAAAATTTGCTCATGGGGTCCATGTCACATGACCAAAATGGCCGCCAAGCCATATATGCTCTGTCTGTCTGTCCGTCCGTAACCCGTTTGTGAAAATTGGTGATAGTGACTTAACCGCTTGGAATATTTAAACAATGTTTGACATACTGATAGATATCGATGAGATCTAACCAATGAACTTGCGAAATATTACATTCCATTTAGTATAGCCTCATCGAGGCTAAAATGTGAAAATTTTCGAACTACTTCTTCTCGGAAACCGTTGGGCCGATTGAAGTCAAATTTCATATGGAGCCTCTATGGGATGGGGGAAACCAAACTTTGCTCATGGGGTCCAGGTCACATGACCAAAATGGCCGCCAAGCCATATATAGTAAAAACCCTTCAAAAATAGTCTTCTCCAGAACCACTGGGCAGATTTCCACGAAACTTGATTATTATTTTTGTTTTGTTATTTCAATCAAACTGAACAAGTTTAAGGCAAAACTCGTCTCGAATTATATACTGGCAGCTTTGTAGTCTATCCTTCATATCTAAAAAACGAACTTTAGTTCCGATATCACTTACATATGTGTATCGTTTACAGCTCTCCCGGAACATGTATGTTTGTGTTCCAGACAGAAAGAGGGAGATTTGCCTTTAAAACTTATCCCTGACTGACCGATACTCCGCAGTAATGAATCGATTACCAGCTGTACTTCGCACTTAATGCCGAGGCTGGTGCACAGCCGAGAAAGAAAAAAAAAAATAACGGTTACTGTGATAACAGAACTCTAATGCTATTTGCCATTTCGCTCGGACGTATGGTGTTAATATTTTAGGTAAAACATTGGCTTAATACTTTAAAATATTAATCGACTCGAAAACTGTTTGTTAAAGCACCAACACAAAACTGATTATTCGAGAAAAATCATACGTGCGTTGGTATACAGCAAGCCATAAATGATCTCTTGGAGCGTAGACCTGAATCATATGCACCGAGTTCTTAGCATCTGTTCTATTCCTCATTGAAAGTATTGACCGGCCCCGATAGCTCAGTTGGTAGAGTGTCCGCTCCGGGGAACGGAAGGTCTCGGGTTCGATCCCGGGCCGCGACATACCAAAGTCGTTAAAAATGGTACTAGCTGCTCCTCGCTTGGCACTCAGATTTACGGGGTAGAGCTAGGACTGGTCGATCCAGTGTCAGGATAATGTGACTGGATGTGGTATCATGTAATGTGTCTGGGACATGATACTTCAGTGAGGCAGCACTATAAACGTGAGCATTGAGCTCCCTGTCGCAACCAGACACCGTCGTGATATGACTGAAAAATGATATTAATAATAATAAAAAAAAAAAACACGCGGATGGGTTAAATATTTTATTTTATACTGAGCAGTAAAAACAATGCATATCTGAAACAAATAAAAGAGCTTTTTTCACTGTGTGAAATATAAATGATATTTTCATACTGTGAAAGATAACAAGACCTTGTTATTTTCACAGTAGCAGTCCGGTCTACATTTTTCGCCAAAGTCCAAAGTTATCGATGAAATAATTCTTTAGAATACATTGAAAAAGCATTCTTTGAACTGTAACAATCCTATATTAAAAATGGCGATCGTTTTATGTTTTGCAACTGACAGTTTTGACGCCACAGCAAAGTCAAAAATTGTGACGTAAGATCCGATTGTTCAATTACAGTAAGTGTCCTAAAATATTATAAAATAAAAAAATAAATATTTTTTTTGCGATAAATATTAAAAATATTCCATCTCGTGTGTTGAAGACATCAAAATTGTCACTCGTGCTTCGCAGTTCTAATGTTTTCAACACACTCGATGAAATATATTTGGTATTCATCTCAAAAAAGTAAATATCCTCTATATACTCAACCGTTTATGTTTCTCTAAATCAGTTGGGAAACCATCAGGGGACAATTCCCAAAACCGGTACAGCAATGTTTTCAAGCCGTCAGGATTTGATGATCGTTTGTCTAGTTTTATTTCATGTACTCGGCACATTTCTCTCGCTACTAGTCTGGAAAACAACATTTAAAATAATAAGCGCATTAAACATACTCCAAACCGATGTTTTTTTTTTTACTTTTTTGCAGTATCGTTCCTATTCTTACTCGAGCCGTTGCATTGTCGTGTCAGTTCCAGTCACAGTGTAAGGGATGTCCGGTCTACCTTTTTGTTGGTATCAGACGCCATTTACTGCCAGGGTTGTGTTGGAGTCAAAAGATGATAACTTGACTTATTTTAGCCCTTGAGTTCATTGAAACGATGTCTTTTTACACTAAGCGGATTTCCATATCTTTGTTTATGATCTTTTAATTTTCATGCATCCTTTACAGAACAAACACACTTGACAAAACATTCAATTTTTCTTAAGTCCACCTCGTGCTCGAATAACTGCTCTACATCTACTTATCAAAAAGAGGTAACGCCGGCTGACGTAATGCGCAATTGCTTGTCATTTTAGATTGACGCAGTTTCAACTGTCATATGTTCACTGGTTTCACAGCCCTTGAACGCAATCGAAACCACGTTCTCCCAGTAGAAGCTCACATCTGGTCGCGGCGACGTCAAAGACGGGGCACCGACGCACGACGCACTGCTGGCGTGGATTCCAGTGGCAAACGTTGCGAAGTGCGGCCCTGCACTGCCTTCCTGAATCAGCTGCAAATTATGCTGTGCCAAGAATGGAACGCCTACCGGCTGCAACAGGTACTGTGGTAAGTTAGTTCATTCAGAATGTAAAATCCTGTTTTCTGCGAACCTATTGAAACAATATACATGAGATGCCAAGTCCTTGTTTCTGGGAAAACTAAAAACAATATTTCAAAATGTTGTCTGCTGAAGAATACCCACAATGCAGTGTTAAATGTATACAGAATATCTTGGTACTGGTCAATTAAGAAACACGCCAATACAAATGCACTGTAAACTTTACACAAAAAGATGAAAAAGTGTGATTTTTTTTTCTTATTTCTGCTCGATATATAGATTGTGGGTGCGCGTGAAAACCGCCTCATCGAGGCGGTTCTAACAAGTACCGACAATCTATATATTTAGAGCAGAAATATGAAATAAGAAAAATAAGGATTACCCCCGTAAACCCCAGTTTTACTATATAAAAGTGGGGTTCAAGGGGGTCAGTATTATATAGGCGTGTTTTCGTGATGATATACTTGTGGAAATGTATTTTTCAAATGTAAATTGTGATATTTTCTTTAGGCGTAAAAAACAATAGCTTTGTTTCTACTAACATGCTGGAAAAATTGGTCGGTAGGTAGAAGAAGCTATTTTATTTTTTTATTTTTCCTCCGAAAAAAGTACAGGGTCGGGCCTGTATTTTTTATGTGTTTTTGTTTTGTACATATTTTTTTTTTCAAAAACATTGTCATGCTGAGACATGCTCATCGGAGTCTAACTGTTGGTTTTCTTTTGCTCCAGCATTTCAGTGGTTTCTTGCTGTCGAGTCCTCACCGTTGTCTCACCTCTGTGGTTCTTTGATTTCTGTGTTCACGGAGATGTTGCACTGATGAGTTAGGAGGCCTTCATGCGGACTGAACAAATTATTTGTCTAAATCGCGACGGAAGTAAGGGCGAGGATTGTGGCCACGTAAAATCGATTTAAGCCCCCCAGTGGAAATCTTCCACTGACCGTTCCAAGGCGGCACTTCTGTGGCGATTTATTTATGTTGGTGTTTGTTACTTACTGTGTGTATCACTTGTGTCTTTTAATTTTGGATGGCCATATGGCCATTTCGTGGGAAAGTAACTGTCCGTATGGCCTTCCTTTGTTTAGGTTTCCATTATGGTCTGGTCGCTTAATGTTTGTATTCCTTTCCCTTTGGTGTCTTTTATGGATGGAGTAAGTTAATTGTATCAATTCCTGATCTTTGTTTTACTTCTACTTTGCACTGTATAGCATAATTCATTTGAGATGCTCAAAACTGTCAGCTCTCTATTTTGGGAGGTACTAAATTGCAGAAGCTTCAAAACTGTACTTAAAACGTGAACTTACTATGGGAAAATGCAAAGAGTATGGTTAGAAATTTAAAATGGAAGGGGCGATGTTTTAATTTTTATTTTGTTCTTTTATTGACAAAAATATTAGAGTCGGGTGGACTGAAGCAGTGTCGGTCTGGTTAGCGAAAACACAGCTATTTTTAGGCCTTATTTCGGCTTCAAAACTAAATTGTGCGCGCAAGAAAAAGTTCAAAGAACATCCATTGTTCTGTGTTTAAGCATGGATTGTAAAATTAATAATACCCATGTACTTTTCTATATAAATTGGGGCTTACTATTGTGTTAGGGCTTGCTAACATACTAAATATATCCTTCTAAAATGAGATTAAAATACCCAAATATCCATCGAAAATGAGCATGAATATTTAATAGTGCAGTTCTTTTTATCTTATTTTCGATCACTGATTGTCTTTAAAAATAGAGGTCATCTCTAGAGTGAACACTATAGGGATTTAGCAGTTAGTCAAACTCCCGTAGTGCTAATCATGAAGAGGCTGCGTAGTGTGCTGTCTAGAATGTGTTCTTTCTTTCTAAAGGCAACTTTTACAACGCTATTTTAACACTTTGCTTGCTGGGTATATTTCGCAGCAGTCGACATTTTGAAATATTTTTCTAATTTTTCCAAGAAAACAGGTCTTCACATCTCATGCAAATTGTCTCCATGGGGGATGTCCACGAGAGACAATTTGCTTGAGATGTCAAATCCTGTTTTCTGGGAAAAATTAAATAATATATCAACTAGTTATCGTCTGCCGAATTCGCCTACAATGTGGTAAAGGTTAAATACATGTATATGAAAATATGAAAATCACAAATATATTTTACACACTAATATTATAATGTATGGATACAGATTAAAATAAGTAATTTGATTCACTTCTTGGTTTCTTTTGTTTGATACTTGTAGTTATGTCTTCAATAAGCATCGTATTATACAATGATATTAAGTTTAAACCAAATCTATAAGGCTCATATTTACTTTCTAACTGTCACTTCTGTAACAGTACTGTGGTCTAACGTTTCACCGTGTATATACCCATAGGCAATCCCATTGTTGAAGATGGCATATAGCGGTGGGCCACAATCCGCAGCGTGCAATGCCTGTAATTTAAGAAAATCTAGAAAAAGTACATGAACAGAAACTACAGTAAAACTTCAATAATTCGAATTCTCCATCCATGTGTACATTTCGAGCGATTTGATTGGTTGAAAGAAAAGTTTTATGTTTTGATAAATACCATGAGCAAGAATCCCAGTACTACTTCACACAACTACAGGTAGTGCAAGCATTGTCAGGCTGCCAGCGGCGTAAAACCAAAAGCCAACCAAAAAAGCAACATTGCACGATGGCGTCGGGTTTCTGAGAGTTTATTACAAAGTTTTGACGATATCCAGTCAGAAGCCTTGTTATATTCCAACGTGCACTAGAACAGGATCCGGTCTTGCAAAATCTGAGATTTCATCCGGACAGATAACTCTCGTCCAATCAAGTTTCTGTAGAAAGATTTTACTATATCAAGTTTTATAAGAACGACGGAAATAACAGATCCCGAGTTTATAAAACGTTTTTAATCATATGACGTCGCGTCTGAGAATATAAAAACGTCATTCAACAAATTCGATAATCCACAATGAATTAAATATGCAAATTATTTAGATACGTCCCGTAACGTTACATGTACGACGTCCTTAACGACGTCGCGTTTACTCATGGCGGAATACTGACATTTTTGTTAAATAACCGTGAATAAAATGCGTTTGAAATGTCATATGATAAGAATTTATTAAACTCGTTGAAGAAAAAGGATACAATGCTTTGCAAAGCCTCGCATTTTATCCCTTTTTCTCAAGTCGTTTAATACATACAATAATACATGAACACTCATGTAAGAGTCTCTATTTATGGTCAACTCATTTGTTATGCTCATAAATTTTAGAACTTTAGATTTTAGAATTTGGTCCAATCCAACCATTGCATGCAATTGTTTTATAACACCGCGGCCTGATAATAGCGTTAGGGCTTTTAAATTACACCGTGGCTAGATAATGTTGTTAGGGCTTTTCTATACTCTCTTCTAAGTCTGTCACTCACAAAGTTCCCCATATGACAGAGTATGGAAATCTTAATTCCATGAAAAATTCTAATAGCCCATGATACTGAGCAGAAATGAGACAATTATGCATTCACCTCAATCCCACTTATCAATCGTGTTCATTCAACAAGTTTCAGTTCTGTGTTGTATTACTTGCTTTAAAAAGGCAGCTTATTTACGGACGATACTGATGGGTCATAATGCTCTTTCTTGCATGTTTGGTCATAACTTTTTTTCTTACTTGCATGTTTTCAATTTCTCTGTCTTTGTCCACCATGATATCTTTTCCTTCACCATCAATTCGAAATAAAACCACGTCTTCGTTGAATTTTCCATCTTCGTAGTAACCATATATGTGGTTTGATATGCCACCACTGAATTCCTAAACACAGGAGATTTACACATCTACGTCAGAACAAATAGAAGCTCACATCCATCTCTGATGCCGATAGAGAAATCTAAGCCAGAGGGTGGACGGATTGACTAGAAAACAAAGGTTTACCCAGTTTCCGACTTCATCAGGAATTGGATATCTCTTTTTGCCTTGGAGATGGGTGTGCATGTATTTATTTTTCTAACCCACAGCATAAACATATATTAAAATAATCGGATGCCCATTTTGCTTTCTTCTTTTTGGCTTTCCGCGATTGATGTTTCCACTAGGAAACATGTTTGTGTTTTTGTTTCATGTTTGTGTTTCTTTCCCTTTGGTGTCTCTGGTGGGAGCTGTGTGTTAATTGTATCGATTCCTGATCATTAACTCCATTTCTATTTTGACTGTACGATTGGAGTGTCATTACTTCCCACCAACAAGAAAACAAAGTGTAGACGGGACTTTGGTTTAAATTCATCGTAGTGTAGTATATATTTTCTTGTCGTTCGGGATCATTGATTCCATTGTATGGTTTTTAAAATTATTTGAGAGCCACTGATGGGGCCTTATTGGCCGAAGCTAGCTACACCTATGAACACAAATCTGTTCAAACTTTGATGAGAAGAAGTAAAACAAAGATCTGGAATTAACTTACTCCACCCATAAAAGACACCAAAGGGAAAGAAATACAAACATTAAGCGACAAGACCATAATGGAAACCTAAACAAAGGAAGGCCATAAGGACAGTTACTTTCCCACAAAATGGCCATATGGTCATCCAAAATAAAAAGACAAAAGTGATACACACAGTAAGTAACAAACAACAACATAAATAAATCGCCACAGAAGAGCCGCCTTGGAACGGTCAGTGGAAGATTTCCACTGGGGGGCTTAAATCGAGTTTACGTGGCCACAATCCTCGCCCTTACTTCTGTCGCGGTTTAGACAAATAATTTGATCAGTCCGCATGAATGCCTCCTAACTCATCAGTGCAACATCTCCGTGAACACAAAAATCAAAGAACCACAGAGGTGAGACAACGGTGAGGACTTGACAGCAAGAAACCACTGAAGGTGGCACTACAGTAAAAAAATCCCCTTACTCACAATGTAAATTGGGGCATATTCCATGTTCTACCACATTTCAGCAGGTCTAACGCTTCCACTATGAGGCATATAATTTGACAGGCTGACCATTTACCTTCCAGAAGCAGCTAAAAATATGGGTGCTGTCCGGCATATTTTGGCCTTTTTGGCAACCAGTGTCAACAAACCCATACCGCAGCGAATAAATCAAGGCATTTCCAGTGGCCAGTCATCACAATTTTCTGGTTCAATTTAAATCAGCTGCATTTTACAATAGCAAATACGTACTAATATTTTTTCTTATAAACAATAATACTTCTCAGAAAAATAATGACTTAGGACCAAATCCAATCAGAAGCAGCAGAATATTCAATTCTGTACTGAAAGCTCTCCCCAAAGCAAGTGCACTTTCATAAAGACCAATTATTTACTGTAGTGCAACTTATACCAAACCCTAATTTCTTTATGATCCACCAAAAGAATTGCCAAACACAAGTTTAGACCATATCTAATAATATAGTCATGCATAAGTAATGTTCAGTGACAAAGAATCTTTAAACTTTGCGAAAAAGTTATCGCTTCCAGATTCTACGATGAAAGCCGAACAAACCATGTTTTGTGAAAAAGCGCAAAGTTTACCTATTTCCAGAATGGAACCACGAAACCGGCTTGCATCAGTGCTTCTTCTCAGATGTCTTTGGAATACTTTAATCCTAAAATGCACTTAATCATGTCCTATTAGCATCCATGCTAGAAATTGTGGCTGTTCTCACACCTATACCCCCTAATTTCAGTAAAAATTGGCATTTTGAGGATATTTTGGGGACAAAACTTTGATGAAAATGATTATAAATGCCTTAATGCTATGAGAAATGGCTGACTATATCTATTCCAATCTTCTAACATGAACCCAACCAATGAGAACTGACATTGGCTGAGAAAACTCATTGCGATATTGCAGCAGGCTGTTCGGAGAGATAATTTTGAAATTTTGCATTGGCTTGAGACCCTTGCCTAATGCCAAGTAACCTCAGTTTTATATTCAATATGGAGTATTTTCTTATACTTGTGTTCCTGTTTATCCATTTACTGCAAGTCTGCTTTCCAAACAGACCATTGACAACTGATTTACATGGCTTTGAAGAACCCCCCCACCCCCCCTCCAATTACATGGAACAGAAGCAAAAACTGATAAAATACACCCAGTTAGTCCTAAATTAGCACTAAACTTACAATTTGTACAGTTTCTGTGACAAAATACATGCCAGGAAGATCCACTTTAAGATACAGAACTGGAGGGAACCTATTATGTGTGAAAATATTATGTAATGAATGAAATTATTAGAGTGAAGCTGATTTTTCTACTTTCGGTTTAGGTGGCACTACAGTAAAAAAATCCCCTTACTCACAATGTAAATTGGGGCATATTCCATGTTCTACCACATTTCAGCAGGTCTAATGCTTCCACTATGAGGCATATAATTTGACAGGCTGACCATTTACCTTCCAGAAGCAGCTAAAAAATATGGGTGCTGTGCGGCATATTTTGGCCTTTTTGGCAGCCAGTGTCAACAAACCCATACCGCAGCGAATAAATCAAGACATTTCCAGTCATCACAATTTTCTGGTTCAATTTAAATCAGCTGCATTTTACAATAGCAAATACCTACTAATATTTCTTCTAATAAACAATAATACTTCTCAGAAAAATTATGACTTAGCACCAAATCCAATCAGAAGCAGCAGAATATTCAATTCTGTACTGAAAGCTCTCCTCAAAGCAAGTGCAGCTTTCATAAAGACCAATTATTTACTGTAGTGCAACCTGAAATGCTGGAGCAAAAGAAAACCAACAGTTAGACTCCGATGGGCCCGACCAGAGACAGAGCATCAGGCACCAACCACCATTACCTTGAATTAGATCTCTCTAATTGTCAATAAGCCTTTACGTTGGAGCCGTCATAGATTCTGAGGCCTGACCCACCGGCGTGCAATTAAAGAGGGAAGCAAAGTTGCAGCCTCATTTCATCTTAATTTGAAAAATATCATTCAAAATAGAAATAGCTTTCACCTTTGGAAACAAATATGTTCAAACTTCGACGATTTGAAACATCATTCAAAATATCTTACAGTCTGCGATCTACCTTCAACATTCTGTAAACATCTCTAAATTCAGCCTCGCTTTCATTCCCCAGTCTTATGGATTAAATTTTACCAGCAGACGAAATTAGTGATCCAGCTCATTAGAGTTTTTATGCATTAAGTCATTTTTGAACTATTTAATATGTAATGTTTGTTTATCTAATAAGGTATTCTTGATAAAAACGATAAGGTGAATAAATTAAACAAGCATTTGTGCACTAATACTTATAGAGCATTCCAGAAAGAAATGAATCTATCTGCTTTTACTGTGACCTGGCAATACACAAAATTTCTGCCTTAGCAGTGGCGTAAGCATAATAGGTTCCCACCCATTATTTTGTATGACTGTTATGCATATTGCATCCACATCGCATTTTAGAGTGTATTGTTTATAATTGCATATGACCCTTATGATATATTTCTGTCATTTTCTCAAATATTGCATGAAAAATTGCCTAAACAACATAATGGCAATGAAAATAGTATGACCTATTTATAAATTTTGCAGAATTTTTGGTACTGATTGACATTGATATTAATGATGTTCAGCATCTCAGGGTGTGTTAGGGAGGGATTATAAGTTTGAATGACATAGTACATGTGTATCTGTATTAAACCAGACATACATGACACATTGTGGGTGTTGTCTTATATTCATCAAAACATGAAGTTAAAATTTCAGCTTGTTATTGTAGGAAATCGGACCATAAGCACCGCATTTTCTTCAAATTTACTGATACATGCAAATGCCAGCCTGATTGAATTTTTCTCTAATGATGATCTACAAGTGTGTATATGCAATGTAGGCCGGGCTGACTGAGGCCAAACTTTTATTTAGCAGAACAAAGATTTCAAGTGGAGCCCATTAGGGAGCAACATCAGGGTACATTAGTGATCTGGCTGTCTCGGAGGTGCTAACCACATTCTTACTTCACATATCACAAGAGGATATAGAGGATCTTACATGAGTGCCCATGTATTATTAAATTTATTAAACTCATTGACAAAAATGGGACAAAATGCTCGGCAAAACCTCGCATTTTATCCCTTGAGTTGAGGAAGAAGGAATAAAAAGCGAGGCTTGCCTCGCATTTTATCCCTTTTTCTCAACGAGTTTAATAAATTTAATAATACATGAGCACGAATGCAAGATTCTATTTATCATAGGACATTATTATATATATAAGCGTATTTTATTCACGATTGTTTACAAAAATGTCAACATTCCGCCGTTAGTAAACGCGACGTCATTAAGGACGTCGTACATGTAACAGCATGGGACGTATCTAGCTAATTTGCATATTTAATCCACTAGTGGATTATCGAAAATAATACATGTCTTTATTACACTCTCAGACGCGACGTCATATGATAAAAGTGTATTTTGAATAAAGTCCGTTTGTCAGCCAAGACTAAGTTTTAGGTAGGAACTAGCCAAATTATTATACCCATGTTTTGCACCTATCTCATTTTTTAAATAACCCAGGATTTGTTTGTATTGGAGTTTAACGGCCCATTCAACACTGTTTTGGGTCATTTTTGAGCCGGGAATAACCAATGAGTCGTCATTATGCTGATAGAACTAGGTAATAACCATATACACTATTGGTTTAATGCTGTTGTGGGGAAAAGTATAGATGGACATGTGATGGAAAGCGATAATATGAAGGACCGCATTAAATATCTTTATGATTGCTTTCATTTCATTTGCATTTTACAAAGTATATACCATGTTAACTGACTTCCTAAATCATTTTAGCCATCACCAGCCACCATAGTGTTTATCATAGTTACTGCAATCAAAGCGAGGCTGAATTTAGCTTCAGTTAAGGTGATGGGTTACAATAAGCAGCTGTAGGTTTATAACTGTTAACATCATGTCAGTCAACTGCCAGCCTGAAATAAATTCAGAACACATAGTGGTGTTCCATTTCATTGCGGACTCCAGCACTGTCCCATCAAAATACATATCAAATATTAATCAGACCTAGAAATGGATAAAGTGCTAGTGAAAATGAGACCAACCAATGTTTGATCCAGTTTTAGAATTCTTATATGAATGACATTTGCTTGTCAAACTAACATAATGTAATGGAATAAATTGAAAGGAACTTCATAAGAGTTTGAACAGATTTGTGTCCACAGATGTAGCGTCATGTCAATCAACTGTCAGCGAAGAATAAAATCAAAACCCATAGTGGTATACCTTTCATTACAGACTCCAACACTGTCCAATCAAAATACATCTCAAATGTCAATCAGAGCTAAAAATGGGAAAAGGTGCTTGTAAAAATGAGACAAATCAATGTATATTGCTTGATTCAGTTTTTGAATTCTTTGATGAATGACATTTGCTTGTCAGACTAACTTCATTCAAAGAGATTAACTGAAAGGTACTTCATAGAAGTTTGAACAGATTTGTGTCCACAGGTGTAGTCTGACCTAGAAAATTTGTACTCCATATTTTTCATTTCTAGGGTGTATTCCTTCCTTCCAAAGGATAACCCTTTTATAGAACATAATTAAAGGCTTATCCGAAAGTCTTGAAAAGACCGAAATCGAGCTCACGACCCCTAGTTTATAAGGCGAGTAGCTTACCCATTACACAACGGCGACTTACCAGGATGAGCATTGGTCACGTAATTTATGAAAGAAGAAATTCTGACTTCCAGAACTGATAAAAATACATTAAACTCGGCCTCGTGGATAGGAAAATAAGAAGCGTTCATGGGAATGGGCTCCATATTGGCGTTTCCAGCCCAAAGGATGCGCAGGCCGATGGGAGCCGATGCTAAACCGATGTTCCCCATCGGCCCAGGTTCTCCGACGGTTGGAAACCACGACTATAAAGAGGATCTTACATGAGTGTTCATGTATTATTGAATTTATTGAACGAGCTTGGGAAAAAGGATAAAATGCGAGGCTTTGCTTTGCCGAGCATTTTATCCTTTTTCCTCAACGGGTTAAATAAATTCAATTATACATGTGCACAAATGCAGGATTCTATTTATCATGTGACAGTTGAAACGCAATTTATTAACGATTGTTTACAAAAAATGTCAATATTCCGCCATTAGTAAACGCGACGGTGTTAAGGACCGCGTATATGTACATGTAACGTTACGGAAAGTATCTAGCTAATCTGCATATTCAATCCACTAATAGTACTTGGCGTTATTATAGTCTCAGAAGCGACGTAATGTGGATCTCTTTCGTCATTCTTTGCTGTAACAGAAAATTGGTTCAATCCTCTTTCGCCATTCCTTACTGCAACAGTAAGTTGCCTTTTTGCTCCTTTTAACCGTAAAGTGGTAGGGGTGGATGTCGCGTATTTAGCGCCATTGGAGGCATCCAATCTCGCAATGGCTTACAGTTGGACACGGTATGCTATCCTTGTAGCAGGAAAGGGTAGATGGGAAATGTTTTGTTTTTTGTTGTTGTTGTTGTTGTTGTTGTTGTTGTTTTGTTCATTCACTTTTATTCATTTTCCTATTTCTCTCCCGTCTATCTTTTTTATGTCCTTTACCACGCCTACGGAACGATAGAATGCGTAACCATTGGTTAAGAACGTGAAGCAATTAGAGCGACATCCGGTTAGGAATTAGATCGCTAAAAAAGGTAAAGAAACTGTGCAGTTTCTGTGTTTCATAAGTTATATAATTTTTACGAGGAAGTTATTTAAAAAACGGGGAATTACATTCAGGAGCCCATTGATTTCGGCATCTTTGGAGTAAATACCAAATCCCGTACTTCACACATTTTGGCTAAATTTAGTTTCTCCTGCTGAAGGTGAACTCAAGCCTTAGAAAACGAGTGGTTTTTTTAGGTGTTTGTTGCCTTTTATTTATTACTGCGCTTTGCTACAAGTTCAGCGTATTAACATGCACACACAATAAACATATATGGTTGTATGTGTTGTGGATATTTTGCTTGTCAATGCAGCACTAGCGAGAAATCACCACGGAAAAGGTCGAAAATGGTTGGTTACGCATTAGATCTATAGAAATGATAACAAAACTTGCAACTATAAAGCGGATCTGTTTTCATCTCCACGGCCCCAGAATCACCCGCACCTTGTTCTACGGAACCATTTTTAGCCAACCTGATAAGCAGTGCGCTATTGATTCGATAATGACATAGTATTTTATGGAAACATTTTCAGTCTCCAGAATCATAGTACCGAATGATTTTCACTGACTTTTACGCTGTGTTTGTTTTATCAATGGTCCGGTAATTGCCTGAAATGAAATTAAACAGGTTTTGGAGTTTTAATTTCTGCGAAGAACTCCTCATCTGCCAAAATTTGCTGGTTAAGCATTAGATCGTCTGGTTGAGCATTCGATAGCCAGAGAGGAGAACATCTCACAAGTTGCTGCCTAAGTAAATGCCAGCAGCTTACTACAATAAAAGGTGGTCTACATATGATTTCTAAATTATGTTAAAATCACCAGAGAAAGAAAGCCGTGATGAAAAATACTTTTCTGGACAAGACCATTAAATGTCTGAGTATCATGCTTATCTGACCGAATGACGCACAGATTCATAAATAAGAGGTCATTACTTGCTTTTGTAGAAAACAAAATGGCCAGCTTACGCTTTTTAATGGCGATTAAATCTATATCGTGTTTCTATGGTCAAGCATTAGAGAGCCAGGTTGAGCATAAGACACTCATGATTATAAACTTGGTGCTTATAAAAAGTAGAAGTAAAGCAATGATCAGGAATCAATACCAGCTGGCTATCCAAAATGCGATACATACAATCAGTGACAAACAATAACATAAATAAACCGCCAAAGAAGAACCGCCTTGTAACAGCCAGTGAAAAGAATTCCACTGGGAATTGTCTGTCAATCGACCCAAAGGTGCTCAGAAGAAAAGCTGTTCTATGCTTAAGTGCACGTGAGTATCACTGACTTGTCGGGAAAACTATTAGAATGAAAATAGTCGCAGTGAGGTCAGAGTGTTGTGAAAAAATAAAGAGGGTTATCTTGGAAACATAGGATGGGCTTGGCAAAGAGTGTAGACCCTGATCAGACGCTGCAGAATCCGGCGTCTGGTGAAGATCTACACTATTTGATTGGACCCTGGAATTTAAGAGATTAATGAAACAGTTTAAGACTATTTCTCCTACCTACACTCGGAGGCAATAGACCCACCAGTCCTTTGTTGTTGTTTTTTTTTAAATCACATTATATTTTGTGCAGAAATGAGAAAAATATCACAATTTTTCATCTTAAAATTTTCGTCTTTTTTTTTTTTGGCGATAAAGGTTACATTGTATTTGTATAGGCGTGTTTTCGTAATGATTATTCAAAGAAACAAAATGTTGTGGAGAAAACAAATGTCTACAACCTTTTTAATACTAAATACAATACTATCAACAGTCGGTCGATAGTGAACAAAAAACTGGACTTTTGGATTAATGTAAACTGCCTAATCACTGCCTAGATACATCCGTGAGAAAATATTGCTCCATATTCAAAACGGTTTCAAAAGTTCCTCATATCTAAACATGATACTGTAGATGGAAGAAAATATTATAACTTGTATGTTCTATCAATTTATTATATCTATTTTTTTCCTCATATCTAAAAATGACACTCCCGATGAAACAAAATATTATAGCGTGTATGTTTTATTAAGAAGGAAGATTAGATCATGGAAGATTAGCTGAGGGCCTCGTGGAAGATTAGCTATTACATGTATTTTTGTATGTGCTAAATGTTGCTACCCTCACTAAATAAAGTCCTTACTTACTTACTGACTGACTGACTGACTTACTTACTTACTTCTCTTAATTTATTTAATGAACGCATCTGTCCTCCTGTTTAATTAAAATTTATAAATTTTACAAATGGATTCTAGTTCGTCTTGATTAACATGATTAAGAATACATGGTGTGTCATTCTTGCGCTGTTTGTATTAATAAGAAGTTGGTTTTAGACAATATCTTTATCTTATCGTTTTGACAGTTAGCATAGAACTCACGGGATCTCCGATCTGGGTTATCGATCATGATACAGACATATATTTTGGGGGCATGCGCAATCCCAGGACTAGGCTATTCCGACTACCTATTTGCTTTGCAGAGGCGAGCTAAAACAAATACGCCTTTCTTTTGCGTTACTATGCCTTTTTTCGCATTACTACGCCTTTTGATTCGCGTAAAAACGCCTTTGATTCGCATCACTGCGCCTTTTTTTGCGTTACTACGTCTTTCTTTTGCATTAGTATGCACTTTTTCGCGTTACTACGCCTTGTTTTTGCGTTACTACGCCTTTTTTGCGTAGCTTCGCCTTCTGATTGGCGTTACTGCGTCTTTTGTTTTGCGTTTCTACGTTTTTTACGCCTTTACGGTGTGATATATTAACATATATTTCCTTTGAAAGTCTGCAGTAGTTCAAGTTGAAGTTAATATAAACATTCCCACGCCATGGTAAACAGTACTGCTACCTTATCTGACCATAGAATCACATTAACGAATTTCTAATTGGTTGGTCAGTGTGAGAAAGTATTTTGAGAGAAGCTTGGTTCCACATGTTAGGCTGGATTGGAGAAAAACTTCAGTTTAATTCTTTCGGCTTGTTTGGCAACATGTATTTAGACTTTTAACATCCTAAATTATTCTGAAACTGTAAAATGGAAAATTAACTCTTGTTGGAAATTATCACTATATTATATAATGTGTAAAAGAAATTAAAAAGGAACTTGTGAAATAAAAGAACTGATTTGAATTGTCGTTATTTATTATAATAATTCCCCAGAAAAACAAAAAGGCTACATAAATACTACAACGGTATTTTATTTTCTCCTACATTAGCCAAATAGGCTTTCGTATCTGCAGTGTTAACGATCTTACCCTTAGCCTTTCACGCCTGAGTTTCTTAAACGGGTTCTCTCCATTTTTTTTATTTTGGGCAATTCTTGTTAATAGGAGATTTAGTCAAATTCATTTACAGGATGGCGAACAGCTTTCATTCTCGGATGAGACGGTTCATTAATGGCCGTCCCATCCGAATATAGATTTAATCGCCATTACAAAGCGTAAGCTGGCCATTTTGTTTTCTACAAAAGCAAGTAATGACCTCTTATTTATGACCGGCCCCGATAGCTCAGTTGGTAGAGTGTCCGCTCCGGGGAACGGGAGGTCTCGGGTTCGATCCCGGGCCGCGACATACCAAAGTCGTTAAAAATGGTACTAGCTGCGCCTCGCTTGGCACTCAGATTTACGGGGTAGAGCTAGGACTGGTCGATCCAGTGTCAGGATAATGTGACTGGGTGTGGTATCATGTAATGTGTCTGGGACATGATACTTCAGTGAGGCAGCACTATAAACGTGAGCATTGAGCTCCCTGTCGCAACCAGACACCGTCGTGATATGACTGAAAAATTGTTGAAAGCGACGTTAAACCCGAATTCACACACACACCTCTTATTTATGAATCGGCGCGTCATTCGGTCAGATAAGCATGATACCCAGACATTTAATGGTCTTGGATGATTTAGATGATTTATTAAATATTGATAATACCTATTTTGATGGTTTGATCAGTCAGATTTACCCCCTAGAACTTCAGTTAAATAAAGCAAATTCTTCTGTACCGAGACCCCGTTTTTGGATTTACATCTATCTATTGTAGATGGATATGTTTCGTGCAAAATTTATGATAAACGCGATGACTTTGATTTTGAGATTGTAAATTTTCCTTTTTTGGATGGTGATGTTCCTCGTGCGCCATCCTATGGCGTTTATATTTCGCAATTAATTCGATTTGCTAGAGTGTGTAGTCATGTAACTGACTTCAACACTCGTAATAAATTATTAACGGCTAAACTTCTTAATCAGGGTTATCGGTACCATAAACTACGCAAAGCCTTTTCAAAATTTTATAGACGCCATTCTGATTTAATTTCAAAATTCAATATTGGACTTAAATCTCTTCTGCAACAAGGTCTATCGGAACCCGAATTTTATGGTGACTTAGTATATAAATTCAGAAAAATATATAACCGCAATGACTTCAGCACCCAATTTCGTAAAATCATTCTTCGATATAAAAAGATTGGGTACAACATGGATGTTATACGACAGACTGCATGCATGGTAGTTAACCCAATCACGGTTGGCAACTTTGCTTCCCTCTTTAATTGCACGCCGGTGGGTCAGGCCTCAGATTCTATGACGGCTCCAACGTAAAGGCTTATTGAAAATTAAAGAGATAATGTTGGTTGGTGCCTGATGCTCTGTCTCTGGTTGGGCTCATCGGAGTCTAACTGTTGGTTTTCTTTTGCTCCAGCATTTCAGTGGTTTCTTGCTGTCGAGTCCTCACCGTTGTCTCACCTCTGTGGTTCTTTGATTTCTGTGTTCACGGAGATGTTGCACTGATGAGTTAGGAGGCCTTCATGCGGACTGAACAAATTATTTGTCTAAATCGCGACGGAAGTAAGGGCGAGGATTGTGGCCACGTAAAATCGATTTAAGCCCCCCAGTGGAAATTTTCCACTGACCGTTCTAAGGCGGCTCTTCTGTGGCGATTTATTTATGTTGTTGTTTGTTACTTACTGTGTGTATCACTTGTGTCTTTTAATTTTGGATGGCCATATGGCCATTTTATGGGAAAGTAACTGTCCATATGGCCTTCCTTTGTTTAGGTTTCCATTATGGTCTGGTCGCTTAATGTTTGTATTTCTTTCCCTTTGGTGTCTTTTATGGATGGAGTAAGTTAATTGTATCAATTCCTGATCTTTGTTTTACTTCTACTTTGTCCAGAAAAGTATTTTTCACCACAGCTTTCTTTCTCTGGTGATTTTAACACAATTTAGAAATCATATGTAGACCACCTTTTATTGTAGTAAGCTGCTGGCATTTACTTAGGCAGCAACTGGTTTGATTTTCTCCTCTGGTTATCGAATGCTCAACCAGACGATCTAATGCTTAACCAGCAAATTTTGGCAGATGAGGAGTTCTTCGCAGAAATTAAAACTCCAAAACCTGTTTTATTTCATTTCAGTCAATTACCGGGCCATTGATAAAACAAACACAGCGTAAAAGTCCGTGAAAATCATTCGGTACTATGATTCTGGAGACTGAAAATGTTTCCATAAAATACTATGTCATTATCGAATCAATAGCGCACTGCTTATCAGGTTGGCTAAAAATGGTTCCGTAGAACAAGGTGCGGGTGATTCTGGGGCCGTGGAGATGAAAACAGATCCGCTTTATAGTTGCAAGTTTTGTTATCATTTCTATAGATCTAAAGCGTAACCAACCATTTTCGACCTTTTCCGTGGTGATTTCTCGCTAGTGCTGCATTGACAAGCAAAATATCCACAACAAATACAACCATATATGTTTATTGTGTGTGCATGTTAATACGCTGAACTTGTAGCAAAGCGCAGTAATAAATAAAAGGCAACAAACACCTCGAAAAACCACTCGTTTTCTAAGGCTTGAGTTCACCTTCAGCAGGAGAAACTAAATTTAGCCAATATGTGTGAAGTACGGGATTTGGTATTTACTCCAAAGATGCCGATATCAATGGGCTCCTGAATGTAATTCCCCGTTTTTTAAATAACTTCCTCGTAAAAATTATATAACTTATGAAACACAGAAACTGCACAGTTTCTTTACCTTTTTTAGCGATCTAATTCCTAACCGGATGTCGCTCTAATTGCTTCACGTTCTTAACCAATGGTTACGCATTCTATCGTTCCGTAGGCGTGTTTACTATCTCTTCTATCTCTCTTCTCCCTCGCTCTGAGAGACGACATAAAATGACCAATAAGGGTTGAAGTGTCGTTAAACCCGAACACAATCAATGAAAAACAGTAAATTGGTTTCTTATGTATATGTGTTATTTGTCATTCTTCACATGAACAGTATAATGTTGTTTTGTAACTCTTTCACCATTCTGTTCTATTCACCTTATTTGCATTATCTGCTGGTTCCTAGTCTGAAGGTTATCAGTGTTGGAAAAAAAAACAGTTAACCAGACCCCCTGACCTTGAAAGGTAAGGGGGGTCTGGTTACCTGTTTTTCCAATATTGACAATGTGCAAGCTTGGAGCCAGCAAATAATGCAAATATGGTGAATAACAATAAATGGTTTGGTTTATTTCGTTATTATTTGCTGTAACAGTAATATAGGGCTCATTGTTCTTTCGTTATTTTACTGCAACAGTAAATTGGCTGTATGACAATTAGCTTTTTACTCTTTCGTTACTACAACAGTACATTATCCGTGTACTCTTTCGTCACTCCTTACTGTAACAGTAGGAACAGTAAATCGGCTGTTTACTCCTCCGTTATTCTTTATGGCAACAGTAATACATAAATATTACATTCCTGAGAGGATGATAGTGAAACATATCACCCTTAGGAATATGAATATCAAACGAGTCGCAGCCGAGGTTGACATTCATATTTCGAAGGGTGACATTTTTCACTATCACCCTCTCACGAATGTAATACTTATTCTATTATGCCGAACAAAACTAATAATTTTGGTAAGGGGTTTTAATGAAAAATACAGGACAGCTCACAAGCGGCTTTTGACGCAATGACGTTCCAAATTATCGGATAACGTCGGCTTTCTACATAAGCGACGTTAGGTTGTGAAACAGAATTCAGAAGTTCAAATGCTTATAACTGCGTTATTTCTGATTAAACCCTAAAGTGTAGGTCTGTGTTTTTTAATTAAACCAAAAGAAACATTTTGGTACCAAAATTTCTCGACTTTGTTACAATTTTTTGTTTAGACTTATTTTTCCTCCAGCTTTCCTGAAGAACCGAACCTTATGCGCACCCAATTCCGCGCATGTGACAGTCGAAATTATCGCAGGGCGATGGTATATGAATATTACATCCCTGAAAGGGTGATAGTATATAATTATTACCCAACCTACTATATAAGAAGTTATTAAGCATTTTCGACTATCTAACACCTTTTCGCATGAAATCGGATTGAACCGGTTTTCAGAGAACTATCACACGGAGCACTGAACTATTGCCCGGTGCAGATAGTTTTAACTATCTCATGGTCACGTGATCACCTAGCAACTTGTTGACCAATGCAATGCTTTGACCAATGCATATATTTTGTTTCAACTTGCCAAGAAGTAATTGCTTATTGTGATCAAAATAACTCTTTATACGAGTTGGGTAATAAAACAACTATTTCATACGTTTTTGGGCGCTGATAGTTTTGACTGTCGCCAAAGAAGGTATGAAATAGTTGTATACTATCTGCACCGGGCAATAGTTGAGTGCTCCGTGTGATAGTTCTCTGAAAACCGGTTCAATCCGATTTCATGCGAAAAGGTGTTAGATAGTCGAAAATGCTTAATAACTTCTTATATAGTAGGTTGGGTAATAATGAAAAATGTCGCACTTTTCACTATAACCTTCTCAGGAATATAATACTTATTTTATTATACCGAACACAACTAATAATTATGGCAAGGGACTTTTAATAAAAATACAGGACAGCTCACAAGCGGCTTTCGACGCAATGACGTTCCAAATTATCGGATAACGTCGGCTCTCTACATAAGCGACATTAGGTGGTGGAACAGAAATTCCGAAGTTCAAAAAATGGGTGACATTTTTCACTATCACCCTCACAGGAATGTAACATTTAATTTATTATACCGAACAAAAGCAATGAATAAGGTAAATGACTTTAATGAAAACTACAGGACATTTGACGGGATGACGTTCCAAATTATCGGATAAGTCGGCTTTTGCTTTTGCTGGTTGTCTATGAGATAATGAACCTTTTCTCATGAACTTTCACAAATACTTGCAAATTTTATTAGTATGTGCAAATGACCTACTGCCACGACTCGACTATACACAACCACTTGTACAAGTAGATCATACATGGTTAGAATGTCGCTTAGCGCATCGTAAAACGAATATGATGTATTAAATGGGCCCCGTCAAGCGACTTTGGTACTTATCACCTATGCGAGCAGCGAAGGTTCAGGCGAGCCTGCGCATCCGCGCAGTCTCGCCAGAACCTTCGCTGCTCGCTCATACAAGCAGTGAATCAAGAGGAACCTTCAGACAGAAAGCCATATCCCTGGCCCCTCTGAATGGCTGGGCATGCGCAGTGAAAATTTGTCATGACGGAATGCTCGAAGACATAAATGCGCTTGGCGGGGCTCAAATAATTACATGTAGGTTTTTTTTTCTCAAAAATTAAAGCTATGAACAAAAGAAGTTTTAATACAAAAGCAAACACATCTGCTATGGGCTTAAAATATATATTTAAAGGGAAGACTGGGCCACTCAGAAATACCTTTGAATACGTGTTAAAAAAGTTCATCTCACTGTCGGGTAAAAGTCCCACAAAATTGGAAGCAACGTCTCCAAAATGACCTTTACAGTGTTGACGGGGGGCGTTAAACTTCAAATCAAACAAACAAACAAAAACATGCTAGAAATATGTGATGCCCTTGGATATTTTGACACTGAGATTTGGGTCGTAGAACGCAATGCCAGAACGCAATGGCGCCTCATTAACGAGCACCCGCAATCTATTTAAAGAAGCAACACTTTAGTAAAATATCGAAAAAGATATTGGATAAAATACTCTCTTTGGAGACAAGAACAATTTCACGCAGTCATGGTCCTTGTGATATCGCATTACGATAACACATGTGTGCAACAAAGTACTCAAGGTTTCATATTTCCGAAATGGTTCACTTTTCTAATGAAAATAATTTATATTTTTCTTATTTATACTCAGCCCCCGCCCATAGGGGCTTGAAGAAACACATGGGCTGCATGATGCTTCTACGCAGAGCTGAATCTGGCCTGCACTCTAGTACTGGTAAACCGCTTAGAGGATCTAAGCCTGTCCAGGATCCGCGGTGCGAGGTGGACCGTCCATGCTAATCAACCCTATTGGTTTCATTGGGGGACAGGGCTTGAGATGTCATTTCATCTCAATGTCGGGTAAAAGTCCCACAAAATTGGAGGCAACGTCTCCAAAATGACCTTTACCGTGTTGACGGGGACGTTAAACCTCAAATCAAACAAACAAACAAACTTATTTACTATTTATACTACAAACATGTCATCACGAAAACACGCCTATATAAATTTCACCCCCCTCCAACCCCACTTTTATATAGTAAAAATTGGGTTTCCGGGGGTAAACCTTATTTTTCTTATTTCTGCTCTAAAATATAGATTGTGGGTACTCGTTAGAACCGCCTCATCGAGGCGGTTCTAAGGAGTGCTCACAATCTATATTTTGAGCAGAAATAAGAAAAATATCACAATTTTTCATCTTAAAAATCTTCATTTTTTCGGCGATAAAAGTGGCAATGTATTTGTATAGGCGTGTTTGCGTAATGCCCCATCTTTATGAAGCGGTTCTAGATAACGAGCTACTCACAACCTATGTCTTGGATCAGAAATAAGTAAACTAATGCATACCGCTGTAAACCCCTGTTCTCTCGTTTAGGGTGTGTTCATTACCCGGTGGAAAAGATATAAGCCTACAGTTCAGCAAAACTACTCACCTTAGCTCGTATACGGTCGGATTGCCATTCTGGTCGAATTAGGTGAAGAATATGTAAAACTTCGAGTGAGAATGCGTTTTCTTTCAGTTTGTCAACATCGATCACGGTATCGACTTTATGTGTGGTGTGCTCCATTGTATTGTATTTACTAAGTCAAGATAATTTTACACCCGTCAGGATAAGAGCACTCTTTGTACTAGGTTATATCTAAAGCTTAAACTGCATATTTCCTCAGGAGCCGCATGACGTAATTGTGATGTCACATCGACGTCGGTGCAACGTCATGACGTTTATGCAACGTCACATCTACGTCGGTGCAACGTCGTGTTGATTTGGCGTTGCCCTAGCGAAATTCGCCTGCTGCGACCTTTGTTTGTCGGTGATTCGGTAAAATACCGATCCTATAAATAGAAATGAATCACTTTTTTTTACGTTCATTAAAGTATTTTAACAATGGGTCAGGAGCAAAGTCAGCTTTGTTGTCCGCTGTTATTCATATGTCGATGAACGTTAAAAAACACCTTCTACGCCTGACCCCCGCCCATCGGGGCTTGAAGAAATATATGGGCTGCATGATGCTTCCACGCAGAGCTGAAACCGACCCGCACACGAGTACTGGTAAACCGCTTAGAGGATCTAAGCCTGCCCAGGCAAAGAGGTGCGTATCGACCCGCCCATGCTTACAAACCCTATTGGTTTCATAGGGCGGCTGGGCTTGAGATGTCGGGTCACCTCAATGTCGGGTAAAAGTCCCACCAAATTGTAAGCAACGTCTCCAAAATGACCTTTACAGTGTTGACGGGGACGTTAAACCACAAATCAACCAAAATCAAACAATTATTTCTACGCCCATGCATTATAGACGTTGGATTTAACACGGAAGTAGAGCTATTCGTTACCCACAATGCAGATAATGTAACAACAAGTATAAGCTTTCACAAGAAGTAAAATCGACCCCTAACAGGTATAAGCATTCACACAAAATAAGGCCCACGGGCAGAGCTTTGAAACAGAATTGCTATCACATTTGTACAAGCCCAAATTTGCTGTCATATTTGCACAGGCTAATGCAAAATACACATCCACAAACTCTCGACTACGACGGACCTTTGCCTAGCCTGTCTGCTCCCTAGAAGCCTTTGGTTCTGGTCAGCTAAAAATATCTTACCTTGCTGTTTCCAAAGTTTTTGTGTAAATCTTCAGTTAGTCTGCTTTAATGTGTAGGAAAGTTGTCTTCTTAACGTCTCCAACATTTTCAAGCATTCAATTTGATACGATTTTACAAGCGTACGGAAGTTTCACATGTGCCTTTTTAAAGATGAAAAGTACGTTTTGACAAAAATAACAGCATTTGCAACTTTGACATTTCAGACGTTATACTTCAATCGGCAGGATCCTGGGTGCAGACTTGCAATTAGTAAATTGCCAAAGGCCGATTGTTGTCTGGTATATAACTCTAGACAGTCACATTTAATATGTGCTAAGCGTAGTCCTAGCTTTATGTAAAAGCAATACTTGTTATTATTTTTAACATATTTGGGTCGATCGGTTTACAATGCCGTTATTGACCCTCCTACTATAATATTTTGGAAAAACCTCCACCATCAAATGCGAAACTGTCCCCTGATGCCTTAAGTTTGGAAGTTTTCTTTGATTTTCAGCCATTGGTGATCCCACATGGTAATTTGGCTTATTTGTAATAAAAACATATAAAAAAGCGTTGACTTAAATACATGTTGTTTCTTTCATAGCCCTTTTGGAATTTCATTAATACTGAAGAGCGGCCAAATGCAATTCGGATAATTGGGCACTAAGTCCATGATGGACGATGCTTTCTGGAGATGTTATTTGATAATACACAGCAATGTGGTTAATAGAGATGTAAACAGTGATGTTTGATGTAAAACATGTAACTGAAAGCACTGGCCCTAAATGACTGAATTGGTGGAAATGGGCCGTAAACTTAAGAACCCACCACAATCCCTATTTTTTTATAAAATGACTGGGCCTTTGAGATATTCATTATCTCCCCTTTTCTACTGATCAGAGTCTAAAGTGGACACCCACTGCAGGTAAGAAAAAGGGAGAGAACAAACCAATAAAGTCAGTTGTGTCATTTCTTATCTGATAACTGGCTTAGATAAAGATACTGACAGGCTCTAAAACAATCAAAATCATAAGATTTCTACTGAAGCTGAATTTCCACCAAAACAGAGTCTACAGGTTATGATTAAACAGCAACTATGCATACCAGAAACTGCAAAAAAGGGTATTTGAGTTCTGAATGTGTTTGAGAAAGGTTCTACTTTGTTGTTGTTACAGTCAAAGCACTTTTTTCTGAGTCTGGGGCATACTACAAGGTAAGAACTGAGTCCCACACTAAAACAATCTCAAATAAAGAATCAGGGAGGAGTGTAAAATTGCACTAGCTTTGTCATTCTGCATTATATAAAATGGAGTCAGCACAAGAAAACACTTTCTGGCTGCAAGAAACTACACTTACTTAAATAAGAAGAACTTCTTAACTTGCACATGTGCTGTCATCAGCAACTAGCAGCTAGACCTGGTGGGTATTCTGAGGTTACTAGCTACAGACTGGAAAAGAGAAAGAATGGTATCAGAATAATGGATCCAAAGTACATTCTTGGACACACAGAAGGTCTTACAGTGCTGAAAAGGACATTGCTGTCAATATTGAGAAACTGGAGAGGCTTTTTGGACATTTGCACAGCACAAATTTGAGATCTGTTTATGAGGCAACCTGTGCATCTATAGTGGTCATTGCACTGTCCATCATTTTTACTGAATTACCTATTATTTATTCACAGAATGTGGCTCATGAGACAGGTCGTAACATTTACACACAGATGGTTAGGGCAAAAAATGTGCAAAATATCAATTACTCCTGTGATAAATATTTAAATGGTCTCGTGCAAAATTAATGCAGTGTAAATTCAGACAAGCGCACACATTGCGATGCCGCACAAGCTTTTTACCAAAACCGATATCATCCCTGCACCCTTGCCAAGCTCGACAACTGTTTTTGTTTAAAATATCCCTGTTGAACTGTCTTGGAATGCTGTTAATTGCTTTTTTCTGGTAGATTTTAATGTTAGATAGAATGCCTGTGCCATTGTGGTGTGAATTAGAGCCAAATTTTTTATTTCAGTAAAATTTTGCCCATTTCCCCAATGGAAAATTAATGGAAAAATGACCAAAAACAAAGCCAAACTAGCTAAAATTATACTCTTTAAGGCCATATTTAGGTGTAAAACATTCAGACCCTTGAAAATTAACAATATTTCCATCCCCAGTATGTGAATTAAATGTTTAAGGGCACAGACTGCAGTAAGAAAACTGTTTGCCGGCGGAAATAAGGGCGAGGATATTGTGCCCCCCCCCCACCCCCCTCCCCCCCCCCCAGTGGAATTCGTTTCCGCTGACCTGATTTATTTTTGTTATGGTTTGTCTTTGGGTGTTTGTTGCGCTTGTGTTATTTTATTTTGGATAGCCTATTGTAATTTTGTGGGAAAGTAACTGTCCTTTTGGCTTTCCACTGTTGGTGTTTCCATTAGGTCTGTTGTTGCATGTTTGTGTTTCTTTCCCTTTGGTGTCTCTGATGGGAGCTATGGGTTGATTGTATCGATTTCTGAGAATTGCTTCCACTTCTGTTTTAAATCGGACAACCATACGGTACCTATAGCGTATCACTTCCTGCGTAAATATGGATTGCGCCATGCACAAAAACATTGCCGGTCCTCATTCGACAAATAATAAGCTTTTCAAAATGCAGTGAATAAGAACCCAAAAGATAACTTGAGTATTTTGCATTTTCCCTTAAGGCATCAGGGGACAGTTAATCGCAGCACTTTTTTGTCCGCGTCACACCAAGTTTTTGAATCGTTATTGACAACTTCTGGAGAAAGCGATAACTTCTGTTTTGGTTCTAAAGTGCTCCACACATGCATGAAATCAAAACAGAATACCAGAGAAACACTTCTCTTCTTGCATAGGCTGACAGCAGCATCATTTCAATTACCCCACCCACTATTTTTACATACCAAAAAGCATGACTCCACCTCACTTTGACAGATCCTGTGAATTTACTCCCCAAAACCCAGTACTTGGCACCTGTTGAAATGTCATGTTCACTCAATCACATGCAATGAAATAGGGAGAAAAGTATACCTCAACCAGTAAACTTTTTCAGGAATCCTCCTTGAAAAACATACACTTTTTAGTGCCAAAGCTACCTTCGTGAATTCAGATATGCCGCTGCACCTTGAACTTGTACAGCATCCAGACAGCTGGAGTGTTAGTTTCGTATTCCATTTCATAAAAGTACAGATACTCAGCAAATAAGCCCACATTGGCAAATATATCCACATATCACAATTTCTATGAGCAACCATGCCATTATTGACCCTCCTACTATAATATTTTGAAAAACGTCCAACCTCAAATGCGAAACTGTCCCCTGATGCCTGAGTAAAACAAATTTGGTTTTAGGAAATAAATTGAAACAAGGAAACGATTGCACGCAGTTTTCCTATTAACAGTGAAAGAGCGTCGTTGACGTCATAACGTCAATATCATCCAATCATATTGGAGAGAACCATGGTTTTATGTTGACGTCAATTAATGATCATGAAACGTCGCGTGGATCGACGTATTAATTGAAATGAATTTTATTTTTCTGCTGTTCATGAAAGTATGGACGCAGTGGGTCGCCTGCAAAGTAAATGACTCCCAAAGATGTCCATGTAAACTTTGCGAGCGACCCGATGCCATTCAAAAAAGAAATATTTCCAATATTTACATTCTTTGCCTCTCATCACGGGGCGAAAACATGCTTAAAGGTGCATTATTGAGCTATCCGGAAAAAATGCTTCCAAAAATAAAATACATATAGCCGGTATTTTTCTTTAAAACAATACAAATGAATGCATTTTATGCAAAAATGCGAACAATTATGATGATAGGTAAACGAGTTTGACAGGGATTCCCTAACTAGGTTTCGAACACTAGTTAGATCTATTTTTAGTTCGTGACAAAAATAGAATTCCCATATATGACGTTATGCGACATTCATTTTTGGCCTTGTTTGCTTAGCCCATGCCTGAATCGGAAAAAAATATGAAACTGAATACCATGCCATAAGTAACGACACTCAGAGACGATACTGTCGCCATGTATGTGTAAAGTGACAGATTTATTTTCAGAACAGAAATTCCGAACACATCTTCAGAGCGAAGGGTAAACACGAATGAAAACGACCATTTTCACAAAGTTCTGAAGCTATATTTGGCTCCAAAAGTGTACATATGACTAAGGAGTATGCATTGAAGATAAAAACCAGAAAAAAAAATGAGACCCGGTAGCTCAATAATGCACCTTTAAAGGGCAAACTTTTTGAGCTAAAACATTTACACTCTGATTTGCAACAAAGAGCAGAACAGCTTTGACGTCGCCAACACCTAATCAGATCAAACAGAACCATGATTTAGACTGACGTCACATGACGTCATATGACGTCACTGAAAATCTTGTAACTTGATGCGCTCATGGAAGTATGAACTGCATTGGTTTCTATAGGTTTACAATAGACTTTACACTGGAAATATAAATATTGAGATATGAACAGCATTGCGTACTAATAGTTGAATGTAAATAGTCGGCTTGTATCATTTAAGCTAGATAGTTTTCGGGAAATACACATTCTTTCCCGCCCCCGCCCATCGGGGCTTGGAGAAATAGATTGGGCTGCACGATGCTTCCACGCAGAGCTGATACCGACCGCACGTGAGTTCTGGTAATCCGCTTAGAACGTCTAAGCCTGCCCAGGAAAATTGCTGCGAGTCGGTCCGTCCATGCTTATAAACCCTATTGGTTTCATTTGGCGGCAGGGATTGAGATGTCATTTCATCTCAATGTCGGGTAAAAGTCCCACAAAATTGGAAGCAACGTCTCGAAAATGACCTAAATAGTGTTGACGGGGACGTTAAACCTCAAATCAAACAAACAAACACATTCTTTCACATATTTTGACACATATAGCGTGACCGAAATAAAAGACCTACTTATCATTTATTCATTCATTTTTCTCTTTTCTATATAAACGAAATGAAGTCGTATTTAATTTTAATTTGATATTCTAGTTTACAACCAATATCATTGTGTGTTTGTTTGATTTGAGGTTTAACGTCCACGTCAACACGGTAAAGATCATTTTGGAGAAGTTGGTTCCAATTTTGTATGACTTTTACCCAACATTGATATGAAATGACATCTCAAGCCCTGTCGCAACAACCAATATCATACCCGGTAGACAACATGAAAACGAAAACACGCCTAAACAAATATATTGTAAATTTTACCGTTGTAAAAAAGACAATTTTCAGATGAAACATTGTGATATTTTTCTTATTCCTGTTCAAAATATAGATTGTGGGTACGCGTTAGAACCGCCTCATCGAGGCGGTTCTAACGAGTACCCACACTTTATATTTTAGAGCAGAAATAAGAAAAATAGGGGTTTCCCTGTAAACCCCAATTTTACTTTATAAAAGTAGGCTGGGGAATGGGTTAAAGCACAAAGATTAAGAAAATATGATTTGTTTCAGTGTAATAGCAATTTTATACCATCGCCAATTTTATATTTTACACCAAAGGTTGTATTTTCACTCGTGGCTGCGCCACTCATGAAAATACTTCTTTTTGTGTTCATCGGTAAAATAAAGGCGACCTTACACCGAATCAAATATCCTCTATACATCTTTGTAGGCTGATTTTGTGCATGTTCCAAGTCTGCATATTGAAATTATTTGAAAATTAAATGTACCATAGGAAACGTTTCCATTTTCCTTTGACAGCCACCTAAGCTTCATACATCATTTTGGATGAGAAGTGGACCGAAAACTGAGCGTATGTCTGACTTCACTTACTCAAGCACCTTTCGATACATTTAGGGTTAACCTTTCTCCTGCTGAAAATCAGTTTAGCCACACCTATTTCTGACTTTGAACCAATCAGATTACTTAATGTAATTTATTCCTACAAATTCATAAATTGAATGTCAAACAGTGTAGATTTAAGCCCCCCAGTGGAAATCTTCCACTGACCGTTCCAAGGCGGCTCTTCTGTGGCGATTTATTTATGTTGTTGTTTGTTACTTACTGTGTGTATCACTTGTGTCTTTTAATTTTGGATGGCCATATGGCCATTTTGTGGGAAAGTAACTGTCCATATGGCCTTCCTTTGTTTAGGTTTCCATTATGGTCTGGTCGCTTAATGTTTGTATTTCTTTCCCTTTGGTGTCTTTTATGGATGGAGTAAGTTAATTGTATCAATTCCTGATCTTTGTTTTACTTCTACTTAGATCCTGATCAGATGGCTTCTTCAGAAGCCATCTGATCAGGATCTTCACTGTTTCCAAAGATAGGGGTTGTGGTGAACAGCATGATAAGAGTTAGTCAGAGCGCTATGCCATTGCGAAAACACGCCTATACAAAATTTATTGAAAATTTTACCCAAAATATGTTGTTTTGTCTTCTTTCTTTCAGATTTAAAAATCCTTACATTTTTCATATTTCTGCACAAAACAGATTGATGGTACTCGTTAGTGCCACCTTGGCAATGGGGTTCTAACGAGTACCCACAATCTAGGTTTATGAGCGGAAATGAGAAAAATAATGTAAATCCATGCAACCCCAGTTTTGTTATGTTTTACTATAAAATAATGTAAACTTGTAAGAAAAAGGTCACTCAGGAAAGGCAACAATCCAAAAAACGCAGCCGTCTCAAGTCACCTATCGGTGCAATCAGTGTTAAAACAGTGTAAGCGTAAAACAATTCTATATCCTTTCTCATCGTAAAGCAGTAAGTTAAGGGCACAGGGTAGGTAACATGCCACATTCCATAAGGATAACACACCCGTGTGACATAGTATATTTTTCACCACATTCCGCTAGCTCACCTGAGCAATGCTCAAGGTGAGCTATTGTGATCACCTTAAGTCCGTCGTTCGTGCGTCGTGCGACGTGCGTCATCAACATTTACCTTGTTCACCTTCAGTCTTTTTTCAATTTTTACCAGAATGTTTGTCTTGTCTGGACCAAGTTCGAACGTGGGTCATGTCGGATCCAAAACTAGGTCACTAGGTCAAATTTCTTGAAAACCCTCTAAGGACCACAGTTATGCTTCAATCCTCATGAAGCTTTACCAGAATGTTTGCCGTGATGATATCTAGGTCAAATTCGAATAAAGGTCATATCAGATGAAAAACTAGGCCACTAGGTCAACTTTTTTTAAACCTTGTTCACCCTCTTGAAGTCATAATTTTGCTTCAACCTTGATGAAGCTTTACCAGACTGTCTGCCTTGATAATATATGGGTCAAGTTGGAATATGGGTCATATCATGTCGAAAACTAGATCACCAGGTCAAATTGCATTAAAACCTTATTAACCCCAGAATGTTTATCTTGATAATATCAAGGTCAAGGTTGAATATGGATAATTTGAGATCAAAAGCTGGGTTACCAGGTCAAATTTCTTTGAAACCTTGTTCACCCTTTAGAAGTCATAGTTTTGTTTCAATCTTCACGAAACTTTACCAGAATATTTGTCTTGATGATATCAAAATTAAGTTTGAATATAACTTCATGAAACTTCACCAGAACGTTCGGTTTGATGATATCTGGGTCGAGATCTAATATTGGTCATGTCGGCTCAAAAACAAGGTTACCAGGTCAAATTGCGTTAAATCCTTGTTCACCCTCTAGAGGCCATTATTTTGCTTCAATCTTCACGAAATTTTACCAGAATGTTTTTCTTGATGATATCAAGGTCAGATTCAAATATGGGTAATGTCAAGTGAAAAACTAGGTCACTAGGTCTAATTTCTTCATGTTCACCCTCTAGAATCCAACCGTTTTCTTCAATTTTCATGAAACTTTACCAGAATGTTTGCTTTATTGATGATATCTTGGTCGAGTTCAATTATGGGTCATGTCGGATAAAAAAACTAGGTCACCAGGTAAAACTGCGTTGAAACCTTGTTCACCCTATAGAGGCCATAATTTTGCTTCATTTTTCATGAAACTTTGACCAGAATGTTTGCAATGAAAATATCAGGGTTTGGTTTGAATATGAACCATGACAGATCAAAAACGCAGTGACTAGGTCAAATTGTGTTAAACATTGTTCACCCTCTAGAGGCCGTATTTTTTTTTTTCTACAGTGTTCATGAAACTTTACCAGAATGTCTGCCTTGATAATATCTGGGTCTAGTTTGAATATGGGTCATGTTGAATGAAACACTAGGGCACTAGGTCAATTTTCTTTAACACCTTGATCACCCTCTAGTGACAATAATTTGGCTTCAATCTTCATGACACTTTACCGGAATGTTTTTCTTGATACTATCTGGGTCTAGTTTGAATATGGGTCATGTTGGGGCAAAAGTAGGTCACATTTTTAGAATGCGTTAAAACCTTGTTCACCCTCTAGTTTTATATAGACTTATGGCAAAACATTTAATACACTTGTTGTCTGAAAACAGAAGTCCCAGGCCTTTGTGTAAAACTTTGTCTAGTGGATCTTTGCCAGTATTGTTCAGCTTACAGCCCTTCGGCAAAAATGGCCCCGTGCAGGGGCCCAGGTCTTTGATATTTGGTATTTAGCTTCAGTTAGTGGACCTCTACCTAGATTGTTCAAATTATAGACCTGGAGGGACCCACATGTTAATCTCTTAGCTCAAGTGAGCGATACAGGACCATCATGGTCCTCTTGTATACATTCTGCATGGTACTTACACTCTCAGCAGCAGGATTCAATATTTTTGAGGTTTAAAAAACTTGGCACTAAAAGGATGTTAGTGCACTTTCCATCACAAAAACACGCCTATATACTTTTGACCCCCTCGAACCCCACTTTTGTATTGTAAAACTGGGGTTTACAGGGGTGTACATTATGTTTTTGATTTCTGCTTAAAAACATAAATCGTGGGTACTCGTTAGAACCGCCTCGATGAGGCGGTTCTAACGTGTACCCGCAATCTATGTTTTGAGCAGTAATAAGAAAAAAATCAACTTTTTTTTCGGAAAATTTATAATTATTCGGCGGTACAGTGTATTAGTATTTTTAGTGTTTTCGTAATCGCCATGGAAAAAGTTTCACCTCTGCGGTGGCAGCTGACGCTTTAGAACTGCTACGCAAAGCCTTTTCAAAATTTTATAGACGCCATTCTGTTTTAATTTCAAAATTCAATATTGGACTTAAATCTCTTCTGCAACAAGGTCTATCGGAACCCGAATTTTATGGTGACTTAGTATATAAATTCAGAAAAATATATAACCGCAATGACTTTAGCACCCAATTTCGTAAAATCCTTCTTCGATATAAAAAGACTGGGTACAACATGGATATTATACGACAGACTGCATGCATGGTAGTTAACCCAATCACGGTTGGTAACTTTGCTTCCCTCTTTAATTCCACCCCGGTGGGACAGGCCTCAGATTCTATGACGGTACCAACGTAAAGGCTTATTGAGAATTAGAGAGATCTAATTCAAGGTAATGTTGGTTAGTGCCTGATGCTCTGTCTCTGAACGGGCCCATCGGAGTCTAACTGTTGTTTTCTTTTGTCCAGCATTTCAGTGGTTTCTTGCTGTCGAGTCCTCACCGTTGTCTCACCTCTGTGGTTCTTTGATTATTTGTGTTCACGGAGATGTTGCACTGATGAGTTAGGAGGCCTTCATGCGGACTGAACAAATTATTTGTCTAAATCGCGGCGGAAGTAAGGGCGAGGATTGTGACCACGTAAAATCGATTTAAGCCCCCCAGTGGAAATCTTTCCACTGACCGTTCCAAGGCGGTTCTTCTGTGGCGATTTATTTATGTTGTTGTTTGTTACTTACTGTGTGTATCACTTGTGTCTTTTAATTTTGGATGGCCATATGGCCATTTTGTGGGAAAGTAACTGTCCTTATGGCCTTCCTTTGTTTAGGTTTCCATTGTGGTCTGGTCGCTTAATGTTTGTACTTCTTTCCCTTTGGTGTCTTTGATGGGTGGAGTAAGTTAATTGTATCGATTCCTGATCTTTGTTTTACTTATACTTTTAATGTTAAGTCCTGTGTAACCTTGACCTTGAAAACCAATAGAGTTCATCCTCTCTCGATGGGAACATTTGTGGAAGGTTTAATGCTTCTGTGATGATAGCTTTGTCTTCTTTCCTATTCCCAAGGTTCCGGACACACACACACACACACACACACACACACACACACACACACACACACACACACACACACACACACACACACACACACACACACACACACACACACACACACACACACACAACACACACACACACACTTTGCTGCGAGGAGATAAATAGTTTTTAATGCGATGTTTTATCAGAAATACGTTAGACAAACACACCAATGTAAGAAAGTGCTGTCCTTCAATGCCCTAAAAATGACTTTTTTCTTTCTGTTTAAAGCACAGGCACTTGTATCATAGTGAACAAAATATACTGAAGAGGGTAGAGACTTTTTTCACTGTGAAATAAGTGCTTGTACTTTAAAGTATACGAGGGCTGATTGATATGTTGTGAGCCTCGTATTTAAGGAGGTACGCAGTGTTGTTCTTTTTAAGTCCTACTATTCTCTGACTATATAGGGCCGTGTACCCAAGGACTGGTCTCATTTGGTCAGTTTATATCGACGAGGTAGCACTCTAAGTAAACAAGACAAGCAGCTTTTGCAAAATGGACAACATCGGTGAAAGAGCAGTGATCCAATATCTGCATAAAATAAGTTTAACAGCTAAGGATATCCATAATGATATGGCAGCAACACTAGGGAAAGATATCCCTTCATATGCTACAGAGAAAAAGGTGGGTGGTGGAATCTAAGCGCGGCAGACAGAGCCTTGAGTATGACCCCCGTCCTGGAAGGCCTGTCAATATTGCAACCCCAGAAATGTTCAATAAAGTCCATGGCATTAATATGCGTGACAGACGAGTTACGGAAAGGTACATAGCCAGTAGAGTTGGCATTTCACAAGAAAGAGTACATTCCATTCTGACAGAGGATCTTGCAATGGGAGAGCTTTCTGACCGATGGGTACCAAGACTTCCGACAGTTGATCAGAAGCACACCAGGCGCACATTATCGCGTGCTAATCTTAACCTTTCTGAGCTTTCGGCAAAGTTTTGTCACTCTGGATGAAACATATGGGGCGCCGTTTTACTATTTAATCCGTATTTATAGATATCCATAATTAATTATGGATATCCATAATTCGAATTATGGATATCCATAAATCGAACTGAATTAATGATATCCATAAATCGAATAATGGATATCCATTATTCGATTTGTGGATATCTATAAATCGAATTATGGATATCCATTATTCGGCTGATTTATGGATATCCATAAATCAAATTATGGATATCCATAAATCGAATTATGGATATCCATAAATCGATTTATGGATATCATTAATTTAGATCGAAATATGGATATCCATAAATCGAATTATGGATATCCTTAATTCGAATTATGGATATCCATTATTCGGCTGATTTATGGATATCCATAAATCGAATTATGGATATCCATAATTCTCCTCTGCAAATACACCTAATGAATAATGACTAGGTTACCGATTTAGGTGTGTAATAAAAGCCGGGATGGAGGTGGAGGTTATGTAGGGTAGGCTTAGTGGTGGCCTATGGTGTGGGAGAGAGATGTTTTGTTTGATTTTAGGTTTAACGTCCCCTTCAATACTATTTAGATCATTTATGAGACATTGCTTCCAATTATGTTGGGCATTAAGCCTTCATTGAGATGAAATGACATCTCAATACCGCCGGCCTCTGTAGCTCAGTCGGATGCGCGTCTGACTGGTGATCAGGAGGACGCGGGTTCGAGACCTGCCAGGGTCGGAAACATTCTTTCGTGGAGATTGATAATGAAATCTTTTCTACGGTCATTCTCTCCTTTCCGCTGACTCAAGAAGGGCAGTTGTCAGTTTCTGGCGAAAGAATGTGCACTGTACTGGTTAACTGCTTACGAATATGCCTGTCCAGGAAAAGTGTGGATTGGAAAACTGACCGGCCCAAAAATAACCTTAATTAGTGTTGACTGGGCCGTTAAACTCAAATACAAACAAACGGACAAACATCTCAATCCCTGTCGCCCATTGTCTCGCACGACTTTGTCAGGACAGGCTTAGACCTTCTAAACGGTTTACCAGTACTCTCAGCTCATGCAGCCAAATCTATTTCTCCCCGCCCCAATGGGCGGGGGCCAGGAGATATATCTGATTCTGCCTGGTACTCCATACACCTCAAGTAGAGTGTTATATGGATATATGTTTGTTTGTTTGTTTGTTTGTTTGATTTGAGGTTTAACGTCTCCGTCAGCACTGTATATGACATTTTGGAGACGTTGCTTCCAATTGTGTGGGACTTTTGCCAGACATTGAGATGAAATGACATCTCAAGCGCTGTCGCCCAATGAAACCTTTGTTTGTTTGTTTGATTTGAAGTTTTACGTCCCCGTCAACACTGTAAAGGTCATTTTGGAGACGTTGCCTCCAATTTTGGGTGACTTTTACCCGACACTGAGATGAAATGACATCTAAAGCCCTGCTGCCCAATGAAACCAATAGGATTTATAAGCATGGACAGGCCGACTCGCACTGCATTGCCTAGGCAGGCTTAGATCCTCTAAGCGGTTTACCATTACCCATGTGCGGTCGGTTTCAACTCTGCGTGGAAGCATCATGCAGCCCATCTATTCTCCAAGCCCCGATGGGCGGGGGCCGATAGATATATGTTAATACTATATGTAACGAACATGTGCATTTTTTTCCAGAAAGCATGCACGGATTGCCTGTTTGGATCATTATAATCTGACGTCCGACTTTCAGTGTCCTTAGGTGCGCAGTCCTCATAGAGGTGATTCCAGAGGGCCTGAATTTCCAGATCTTACGGCTGGTTCCGATATTTAACTGCACACATGGCGGGCGTTCTGCGTATGAAGTCCGTTGCTTTGAAAGCCTTACGGGCTGACAAGGCTGCACGGCAGAGAGGTCCCCTTGACTGGCCATCATCTTCCAGCGATGATGAAGACCTTGAAGATTTTGAAGATTTTTACATTAAACAATCACGTGTCTTAGGGAGAAATCATTAAACGAAAAGCTTTGGTGGTGATTTATGGATATCCATAATTCGAATTATGGATATCCATAAATCGACGTGAATTATGGATATCCATAAATCGAATTATGGATATCCATAATTCGAATTATGGATATCCATAAATCAGAGGAATAATGGATATCCATAAATCGAATTATGGATATCCATAAATAGATCTGAATTAATGATGTCCATTAATCGATATTATCGATTTATTGATATCCATTATTCGGCTGATTTAAGGATATCCATAAATCGAATTATGGATATCCATAATTCGATTTATGGATATCTATAAATACGGATTAAATAGTAAAAGGGCGCCCCATAGAAACATGTGTCCATCATTTTATCCAAGAGGCCGAACAACAATCGAAACAATGGAAGCATCCTGCCTCACCCCCGCCAAAGAAGGCATAGACTGTTCCAACAGCTGGGAAGGTTATGGCCTCGGTTTTCTGGGATGGAGATGGTATTCTGCTGATAGATTATCTCCAAAAGGGACAAACAATCAATGGCACATACTATGCTTCATTTCTGACTCAGTTACCGGAAAATATTAAACTTAAGCGCCGCGGAAAGCTCACTAAAGGTGTGTTGTTCTATCAGGGCAATACTCCTGTTTACAAGGCTGTCATTGCTATGGCTGCCATTCACGATTGTGGCTTTAAATTGATTGAGCATCCGCCCTATTCACCTGATCTCGCTCCATCAGACTTTTATCTATTTCCAAAACTGAAAACGGCCATTTCAGGCACCCGCTTTCAATCCGATGATGACGTCATATATGCAGTGAATTACTTTCTGGGCAGCCAGGAAAAGGAGTTCTATAAAAGTGACACTGAAGCCCTTAAACACCGCTGGCAAAAGTGTATAGATACTGAAGGGGATTATGTTGAAAAATAATACAATATATCCGACAAAATTCAAATCCTTCAATATGTGGCTCACACTGGGGTTAGTTGTATCGATTCCTGATCATTGCCTTCACTTCTATTTCACAACATATCAGTCAGCCCTCGTATCTGTGATATTTTTATATACCATAAAAAGGTCATATGTTTTCTTTACCACCGCTTCAATGGCAGGTGTAATGACTACCAAAAACCTATGACTTAGGCATCAGGGGACAGTTTCGCATTTGAGGGTGGACGTTTTTCAAAATATTATAGTAGGAGGGCCAATAATGGCATGGTTGCTCATAGAAATTGTGATATGTGGATATTTTTTGCCAATGTGGGCTTATTTGCTGAGTATCTGTACTTTTATGAAATGGAATACGAAACTAAAACCCCGGCTGTCTGGATGCTGTGCAAGTTCAAGGTGCAGCGGCATATCTGAATTCACGAGGGTAGCTTTGGCACTAAAAAGTAGCTGTTTTTCAAAGAGGATTCCTGAAAAAGTTTACTGGTTATGGTATACTTTTCTGTCTATTTCTTTGCATGTGACTGAGTGTACATGACATTTCAACAGGTGCCAAGTACTGGTGTTTTGGGAGTAAATTCACAGGATCTGTCAAAGTGAGGTGGAGTCATGATTTTTTGTATGTAAAAATTAGTGGGTGGGGTAAGTGAAATGCTGCTGCTGTCAGCCTATGCAAACAGAGAAGTGTTTCTTTGGTATTCTGTTTTGATTTCATGCATGTGTGGAGCAATTTGAAACCAAAACAGAAGTTATCGCTTTCTCCAGGAGTTGTCGATAACGATTCAAAAACTTGGTGTGACGCGGACAAAAAAGTGCTGCGATTAACTGTCCCCTGATGCCTTAAGGGAAAACGCCAAAAATTCAAGTCATCTTTTGGGATCTTATTCACTGCAATTTGAAAAGCTTATTATTTGTCGAATGAGTACCCGCAATGTTTTTGTGCATCGTGCAGTCCATATTTACGCAGGAAATGATACGCTATAGGTACCGTATGATTGTCCGATTTAAAGCCGACAAACAGTTTTCTTACACCAGACTGCAGCCTGTGCCCTTAAACATCTAATTCACATACTGGGGATGGAAATATTGTTTATTTTTAAGGATTTGAATATTTTTACATCTAAATATGGCCTTAAAAAGTATAATTTAAGCTAGTTTAGCTTTGTTTTTGGTCATTTTTCCCAATTTTGAATGAATTTTCCATTGGGGAAATGGGCAAAATTTTACTGAAGTCAAAAATTTGGCTCTAGTCCACACCACAGTGGCACAAGCATTCTATCAAGCATTAAAATCTACCAGAAAAAGCAATTAACAGCATTCCAAGACAGTTCAACAGGAATATTTTGAACAAAAACAGTTGTCGAGCTTGGCAAGGGCGCACAGATGATATCGGTTTTGGTGAAAAGCTTGTATGGCATCGCAATGTGTGCGCTTGTCTGAAATTACACCGCATTGATTTTGCACCAGACCATTTAAATATTTATCACAGGAGTACTTGATATGATATTTTGCCCATTTTTGCCCTAACCATCTCTGTGTAAATGTTATGACCTGTCTCATGAGCCACAGTCTGTGAAAAAATAATAGGTAATTCAGTAAAAATGATGGACAGTGCCATGACCACTATAGATGCAAAGGTTGCCTCATAAACAGATCTCTAATTTGTGCTGTGCAAATGTCCAAAAAGCCTATCCAGGTCCTTAATATTAACAACAATGTCCTTTTCAGCACTGTAAGACCTTCTGTGTGTCCAAGAATGTACTTTGGACACATTATTCTGATAGGATTCTTTCTCTTTTCCAGTCTGTAGCTGGTATCCTCAGAATACTCACCAGGTCTAGCTGCTAGTTGCTGATGACAGCACATGTGCAAGTTAAGAAGTTCTTCTTATCCAAGTAAGTGTAGTTTCTTGCAGCCAGAAAGTGTTTTCTTGTGCTGACTCCATTTTATATAGTGGAGAATGACAAGGCCAGTGCAATGTTACACTCCTCCCTGATTCTTTTATAGAGATTTTTTAGTCTGGGGCTCAGTTCTTACCTTGTAGTATGCCCCAGACTCAGAAAATAGTGCTTCGATTGTAACAAAAACACAGTAGAACCTTTCTCAAACACATTCAGAAATGAAATACCCTTTTTTGCAGTTTCTGGTATGCATGGTTGCTGTTTTATCATAACCTGTAGACTCTGTTTTGGTTGAAATTCAGCTTCAGTAGAAACCTTATGATTTTGATTGTTTTAGAGCCTGTCAGTATCTTTATCTAAGCCAGTTATCTGATAAGAAATGACACAACTGACTTAATTGGTTTGTTCTCTCCCTTTTTCTTACCTGCAGAGGGTGTCCACTTTAGACTCTGATCAGTAGCAAAGGGGAGATAATGAATATCTCACAGGCCCAGTCATTTTAGGAAAATTTGGGGATTTGGGGTGGGTTCTTAAGTTTACGGCCCATGTCCACCAATTCAGTCATTTAGGGCCAGTGCTATCAGTTACATGTTTTACATCAAACATCACTGTTTACATCCCTATTCACCACATTGCTGTGTATCATCAAATGACATCTCCAGAAAGCATCGTCCATCTTGGACTTAGTGCGCAATTCTCCGAATTGAATCTGGCCGCTCTTCAGTATTAATGAAATTCCAAAAGGGCTATGAAAGCAACAGCATGTATTTTAGTCAACACTTTTTTATCTGTTTTTATTACAAATAAGCCAAATTACAATGTGGGATCACCAATGGCTGAAAATCAAAGAAAACTTCCAAACTTAATTAAGGCATCAGGGGACAGTTTCGCATTTGAGGGTGGACGTTTTTCAAAATATTATAGTAGGAGGGCCAATAATGGCATGGTTGCTCATAGAAATTGTGATATGTGGATATTTTTTGCCAATGTGGGCTTATTTGCTGAGTATCTGTACTTTTATGAAATGGAATACGAAACTAAAACCCCGGCTGTCTGGATGCTGTGCAAGTTCAAGGTGCAGCGGCATATCTGAATTCACGAAGGTAGCTTTGGCACTAAAAAGTAGCTGTTTTTCAAAGAGGATTCCTGAAAAAGTTTACTGGTTATGGTATACTTTTCTGTCTATTTCTTTGCATGTGACTGAGTGTACATGACATTTCAACAGGTGCCAAGTACTGGTGTTTTGGGAGTAAATTCACAGGATCTGTCAAAGTGAGGTGGAGTCATGATTTTTTGTATGTAAAAATTAGTGGGTGGGGTAAGTGAAATGCTGCTGCTGTCAGCCTATGCAAACAGAGAAGTGTTTCTTTGGTATTCTGTTTTGATTTCATGCATGTGTGGAGCAATTTGAAACCAAAACAGAAGTTATCGCTTTCTCCAGGAGTTGTCGATAACGATTCAAAAACTTGGTGTGACGCGGACAAAAAAGTGCTGCAATTAACTGTCCCCTGATGCCTTAGAGCAGACATAAGATAAACTATGTATACACTGGATAACCCCAGGTTTCTCTAAACAGATATGAATGTTGGAATTTTGTGTACAATGCTTGTTAATGTGAGTAAGAAGTAGTTCGATCACGAACCGTGGTTAACCATGGTTAAAAGTGTGATCGAACTCAGCCTGGCATCATGGCGGGAAAGTCGTGACGTCACTCTGGTCCAACCAGACTAAAGCGTTGGTATCTCTGGTAAACAGTGTACGAGATGGCGGCGAAAAGGAAGAAAATCTGTTGACCCAAGGAAAATACACATTTTAAGTGTTGTTAAAGCATGTTTATTTGTAAAAATATGTAACATATGCACAATATGAACGATAGAATTGGAACTGCTATTTCTGCAGTGTTCAAAATGGTGATATTCCTCGTCGTCCAAAAATTCCAATCGTGACATGGGGGTTGCCATGTATGTTTACCAAAGGTCTACCAGAGGTCCTTCAATCACACCGGTGAAAGAATATGCGCAGTTTGACTTCCGCTACCATAGTATGGTCGATGAACGAACTGCCTCTAAATGTTTACACTTGACTGCTGTATCATACATATTCTGACCAAAGACTACAACAAAGCAGTAGTGCGCAGTAGACAGCTGTACCAACTTCAGCTTCTTTTCTTTGTAAATTCTTATTGATTCACAATTCCATATATCCTTGGCATGAGCCTATTAGTAGAAGAATATTCATACAAGCTAAGTTAACAGCAGAAAAACACACATCGCGGAAACACGCCTATATAATTTGGACCCCCTGAAACCCCACTTTTATAAACTTACAGCGATTTACCGGAGTATGTATTATTTTTCTTATTTCTGCTCATAACGTAGTTTGTGGGTACATGTTAGAACCGCCTCGTCGAGGCGGTTCTAACGTGTACCCACAATCTATGTATTGAGCAGAAATACACGGAATATAAGAATTTATCTGAAAATTGCCATTTTTTTGGTGATAAAATTATCAATATATTTGAATAGGCTTGTTTCGTAATGTAATAGTGCCATGGAAGATAGCATTTCCTCATATGGGAAATTTTACCAAATTATGTACCGATAGTTACATGTATATGCAACAAGAACAAGCAACATGACACGTCAAGTTCCATCAAATTGAAGTTTGACCACTTCATGATGGGCCTGTAGCCTGAATCATGTGTGAGTTTCTCTGTATAAAAGCGGCCTCCAAACACAAGCATCGTTAGATTAATTAATTTCACGTCGCCTGAATGATGTGTGAGTTTCTATGTATACAAAGCGGCCTCCAAACACAAACATCGTTAGATTAATGTGCCTGTTGCCCGAATGATGTGTGAGTTTGTCTGTATAAAAGCGGCCTCCAAACACACACATCGTTAGATTTATTAATGGGCATGTTGCCTGTATCATGTGTGTGTTTGTCTGTATAAAAGCGGCCGCCTTGAAACACAAACATCGTTAGATTAATGAATGGGCCTGTAGCCTGAATTATGTATGAGATTCTCTGTATAAAAGCGGTCTCCAAACACAAGCATCGTTTGATTAATTAATTTCACTTCATGATGGGCCAGTAGCCTGAATCATGTGTGTGTTTCTCTGTATAAAAGCGGCCTCCAAACACAAACATCGTTAGTTTAATTAATTTCACTTCATGATGGGCCTGTAGCCTGAATCATGTGTGAGTTTCTCTGTATAAAAGCGGCATCCGAACACAAGCATCGTTAGTTTACTTAATTTAATTTCATGATGGGCCTGTAGCCTGAATCATGTGTGAGTTTCTCTGTATAAATGCGGCCTCCAACACAAGCATCGTTAGATTAATTAATTTCACTTCATGATGGGCCTGTAGCCTGAATGATGTGTGAGTTTCTCCATATAGAAGCGGCCTCTAACACAAAGATCGTTAGATTAATTAATTTCACTTCATGATGGGCCTGTAGCCTGAATGATGTGTGGGTTTCTCCATATAGAAGCGGCCTCTAACACAAAGATCGTTAGATTAATTAATTTCACTTCATGATGGGCCTATAGCCTGAATGATACGGCCCCCGCCCGTAGGAGCTTGAAGAAATATATAGGCTGCATGATGCTTCAGCGCAGAGCTGAATCCGGCCCACACACTAGTACTGGTAAACGGCTTAGAGGAACTAAGCCTGTTCAGGAACCACGGTGCGAGGCAGACCGTCCATGCTAATAAAGTAGAAGTAAAACAAAGATAAGGAATCGATACAATTAACTTACTCCACCCATCAAAGACACCAAAGGGAAAGAAATACAAACATTAAGCGACCAGACCATAATGGAAACCTAAACAAAGGAAGGCCATAAGGACAGTTACTTTCCCCCGAAATGGCCAAATGGCCATCCAAAATTAAAAGACACAAGTAATACACAAAGTAAGTAACAAACAACAACATAAATAAATCGCCACAGAAGAACCGCCTTGGAACGGTCAGTGGAAAGATTTCCACTTGGGGGCTTAAATCGATTTTACGTGGCCACAATCCTCGCCCTTACTTCCGTCGCGATTTAGACAAATAATTTGTTCAGTCCGCATGAAGGTATCCTAACTCATCAGTGCAACATCTCCGTGAACACACACACAAAAAAAACCTATTGGTTTCATTGGGCGACAGGGCTTGAGATGTCATTTCATCTCAATGTCTGGTAAAAGTCCCACAAAATTGGAAGCAACGTCTCCAAAATGACCTTTACACTGTTGTCGGGGACGTTAAACCTCAAATCAAACAAACAAAAAGCCTGAATGACAAATATAAAAGCGGCCTCTAGACACAAGCACCGTTGGAGAAATTTAGCCGTCCACCTACGAATTTAGGCAATGGCTAAATTTGACCGACTCAGTATATGAAGAAAGAGATAATGACTTACTCTTTGTTAGTGGTGGGCAAATAAAATATTTTAGCGAATGTAGTAAATTAGGAGTGAAAACAATGATTAGGAATTGACATCACGAAAACACGCCTTTATAATTTTGACCCCCTTGAACCCCTTTTTATACAGCAAAATATGGGGTTTTCAGGGGTAAACCTTATTTTTTCTTATTTCTGTTCTAAAATATAGATTGCGGGTACTCGTTAGAACCGCCCCGATCTATATTTTCTCGATGAGGCGGTTCTAACGAGTACACATAATCTATACTTTGAGCAGAAATAAGAAAAAATATCACAATTTATTATCAAAAAAAAATCGAATTTTCGGTGGTAAAGTTTACAATGTATTTGTATAGGCGTGTTTTCGTAATGATACAATTACCTCAAACCTCCGAAAAGGATAGTTACTTTCCCATCAAATGACCGAACAGCTATCCAAAATAAAAAGATATTAGCAAGCAATTCGTACACGCAAAGACACTATGATCTATAACAATAAATAACCACAAACGAAGAACCGCATTGGAATGGTCAGTCAAACTATTTTTACTTGGGGCTTAAATCGATTTAACTTATTTACTGGAATTTTGCTTAAAACAAAATACTGTTTTGGTGCATAAGTTTTCACAGTATATTTATTAAGAACTTCATTAGCACTGAGCCGGTCCCGGTAGCTCTGTCGGATGCGCGTCTGACTGATGAAAATTATTCCTGATTCTAGGATAAGGAATATAATTTGTAAAGGACCGAAATATCGGTTTCCTTCTAAAATTGATTTCAGTAAATGTAGAGATGAAATCGCTGCTTCCTTGAATGAATTCGGTAATCGATGGTGTAAGCGAGAGTATGTTGAGCATAAAACCCTTAAGAACTGGAAACTAAGCATTTTAAAACTAGTGAATAAACGCATTTTTTTCTATTCTCAAAATACTAACTTATTACCTCCTAAGCTTAAGACGTCTTTACGTCATCTTAAACTAGGTATTCAAGAATTTCATAAGAAGTTTGTTTTGGCCCCTGCAGACAAGGCCGCTAACAACGTCGTCGTTGTGTGACGGCTCCACTATGTTAACACGCTTAAGCAGGAGCTTGGTGGTACTAAGGCCTATGAACTTCAGCCTTTAGCTGAAGAGAGAGTTATAGTAGATAAACATATTTGTCATTCAGCCACCAAGTTTGCTGTGTGTGTTACCGAAGGCCAAGACAAGCTTCCTACGCTATACTGGTTACCAAAACTTCATAAAAGACCTTACAAAGCACGGTTTATTGCAAATTCTAGCTCTTGCACTACCACTGAACATTCTAAATTATTAACTTCCTGTCTTACTGCTATTAAAACGCATGTGATTAAATATTGTGATAAAATCTTTGAAAGATCAGGAAGAAATCTGTTTTGGTCTATAAAAAATTCGAATGAGGTTTTAAATGAATTGAAATCCAGACATTTTCGTGCTTCAAGTCTGTCTACTTACGATTTTTTCCACTCTTTACACTACACTTCCCCATAATCTTATAAAAGAAAAGCTTAATGATTTAATTGAATGGGCTTTTCACAGAGAAGATTCTCTCTATCTTGCATGTAATGTCAAAAATGCATTTTTCACTTCTAAAGAGCATAAGAATTATACACTTTGATCATGTCAGAAAGTGTGTGATGCCCTCACCTTTCTACTTGGCAATATTTATATTAGATTCGGTACTAAGTTATTTAGACAAATTGTGGGCATTCCGATGGGTACGAATTGCGCACCTCTTGTGGCTGATCTATTCTTGTATTGTTATGAAAGAGACTTCATGTTGTCGCTTTCCATTGATAACCAATCTGAAATTATTGAAGCTTTTAGCTCCACTTCTAGATATTTAGATGATTTATTAAATATTGATAATACCTATTTCGATGGTTTGATCAGTCAGATTTACCCCCCAGAACTTCAGTAAAATAAAGCAAATTCTTCTGATTCCGAGGCCCCGTTTTTGGATTTACATCTATCTATTGTAGATGGGTTTGTTTCATGCAAAATTTATGATAAACGCGATGACTTTGATTTTGAGATTGTAAATTTTCCTTTTTTGGATGTCGTGCGCCATCCTGTGGCGTTTATATTTCGCAATTAATTCGATTTGCTAGAGTGTGTAGTCATGTAACTCACTTCAACACTCGTAATAAATTATTAACGGCTAAACTTCTTAATCAGGGTTATCGGTACCATAAACTACGCAAAGCCTTTTCAAAATTTTATAGACGCCATTCTGTTTTAATTTCAAAATTCAATATTGGACTTAAATCTCTTCTGCAACAAGGTCTATCGAAACCCGAATTTTATGGTGACTTAGTATATAAATTCAGAAAAATATATAACCGCAATGACTTTAGCACCCAATTTCGTAAAATCATTCTTCGATATAAAAAGATTGGGTACAACATGGATATTATACGAGACTGCATGCATGGTAGTTAACCCAGTCACGGTTGGTAAACTTTGCTTCCCTCTTTAATTGCACGCCGGTGGGTCAGGCCTCAGATTCTATGACGGTACCAACGTAAAGGCTTATTGAGAATTAGAGAGATCTAATTCAAGGTAGTGTTGGTTGGTGCCTGATGCTCTGTCTCTGGTTGGGCCCATCGGAGTTTAACTGTTGGTTTTCTTTTGCTCCAGCATTTCAGTGGTTTCTTGCTGTCGAGTCCTTACCGTTGTCTCACCTCTGTGGTTCTTTGATTATTTGTGTTCACGGAGATGTTGCACTGATGAGTTAGGAGGCCTTCATGCGGACTGAACAAATTATTTGTCTAAATCGCGGCGGAAGTAAGGGCGAGGATTGTGGCCACGTCAAATCGATTTAAGCCCCCAAGTGGAAATCTTTCCACTGACCGTTCCAATGCGGTTCTTCTGTGGCGATTTATTTATGTTGTTGTTTGTTACTTACTGTGTGTATCACTTGTGTCTTTTAATTTTGGATGGCCATATGGCCATTTTGTTGGAAAGTAACTGTCCTTATGGCCTTCCTTTGTTTAGGTTTCCATTATGGTTTGGTCGCTTAATGTTTGTATTTCTTTCCCTTTGGTGTCTTCGATGGGTGGAGTAAGTTAATTGTATCGATTCCTGATCTTTGTTTTACTTCTACTCTCTATTTTTTTCTATTATTTTCTACTAGCTAAAACATCACATTATTTAAACACATCTATTCAATGCAATAAAATATTCATTACCAAAAGACGTCTATTCAAATTTAGTGGAAAATTTACCACCAAATATTTCGATATTTTTCATATTTCTGCTCCACATAGATTCTTAGAACTAACGAATACCCATAATCTATGTTTTTTTGTGCAGAAATAAGGAAAATAATGTATGCCCCTTTAAATCCCAGGTCTACTATGTATTACACTAAACCATGCCTAGGTGTCTTCGTTAATTTAGATATTAAACAACAACTTCAGTCTGGCTGAGCAATCATTTTTATTTCCATGCAAAATATTTGTTACTAGTGAGTTCAAGCAGTGGTTTTCAGTATGTTGCATGTCTCTGAAATGGAGTTGGGATTACAGAGATTACATTATTTCTTCTGATTTCTGTTCTAACACTTAGGTCGTGTATACTCGTATGAAAGCCACCAACATATATATGTAGTCCGTGCCACAAATAAGGCAGATTCCAGCGTTTATTCACCCAGCGGGCACATGCCGTCTAGGTAACGTCGCACAAACGTCGATGCAACGTCATGTCGTTACAAAGACGTTGCTATGGCGTTGCATTCACGTTGTGTGTCCAGTGGTTATGTTTGAAGATGACTTTTTAAAACGCCATTCCAGGCTAAATAGTATCCATATCTATGTTTGAAACAGCAATTAGAACAAGAGCTGTCACTGTAAGCGACCAATGTCCCCCCCCCCCCCACCTGGGAGCAGCTGACAGACAAAGAAACAAACAAACAGACAGACAGGGCAAAACCTATATTCCCCCCCACCCAAATCAAAGATTATCGGGGGGGGGGGGGAGGGGGGCATAAAATAGAATTAGAAAATTGATGCTGTCCATAGCAGAAACAATCAGAAAAATTATCAACATCTTCCCAAAACGAGGTGATTAAAATACTAAATTAAGTCAACAATGCATAACATATTACAAAATATGGAACTGCTTGGTCATACAGGAACGATTCGTATCTTAGTCGAGTTACACAAGACCAACCACTCTATAACAAGCATTTGCATGTATGCTTTTACAGTCTTAACAGTGTTTACTTAAAAAGTAATGACGGGAATGAAATAATTATGCAAGCCAACTGGCAATAGCGGTTTTACGTTAAAATTGCTATTGCCAGTTCACTGGTAATGGCCATTTTAACGTAAAACCGCTATTGCCAGTTAACTGGCAATAGCCATTTATACGTAAATCCGCTATTGCCAGTTAACTGGCAATAGCCATTTATACGTAAAACCGCTATTGCCAGCCCTTTCCATAAAAAAAATATGAAATATGCACAAGCAAGGCTGGGCTGGTATATTTTGAAAGCCAAAAAGATGGCAAAATTTTCAATTCTGGTCAAAAAAGCAGCTGTTTGTTTATTTGATTTGAGGTTTAACGTCCCCGTCAACACTGTAAAGGTCATTTGGAGACGCTTCCAATTTTGTGGGACTTTTACCCGATATTGAGATGAAATGACCTCTCAAGCCCTGTCACCCAATGAAACCAATAGGGTTTATTAGCATGGACGGTCCGCCACGCACCGCCGTTCCTGGACAGGCTTAGATCCTCTAAGCGGTTTACCAGTACTGGTGTGCGGGCCGGATTCAGCTCTGCTCGGAAGCATCATGCAGCCCATATATTTCTTCAAGCCCCTATGGGCGGGGACTACCAAAAGCAGCTGAGGGTAGAGGTAAAGTCATGGAAAAAGAACATACCATATTTGTGAATGACCAAACATTTTTATTGATTTGTTTTTCTGTGAATGTGTGTCTTTTCATTAAACGTAATTTGAATATCACCATAAAACATTTATGAAACAAACATTCCGTGTGTGTTGCTGACTCAACTCGAGTTAAATCACTCTACTCCTGCAAGCACGTTTTGACGTATTCTTGGTCCTGATAGGTCAACTGAAAGTGCTCAAGAGCTATTTGCGTTCTGTCAACTGCATGGACATACACTTGACTCGACGTTGTACCGACGTTGTATATCTCAATTATTTTTAGCTCACCTGAGCACGAAGTGCTCAAGGTGAGCTATTGTGATCGCCCTTTGTCCGGCGTCCGTCGTGCGTCGTGCGGCGTCAACAATTCACTTAAATGACATATCCTCCTAGTCCTTTGGTCCAATTTCAAAATACTTTCACAGAAATGTTCCTTGGGTGACCCTCTACCAAAATTGCTAAAATGGTTCCGCTCTGCTGAACAAAATGGCCACCAGAGCTAAAAATAGAAAAAAAAACCTTTAAACGATATCTCCTCCTAGCCCTTTGGTCCGATATCAAAATAATTTCACAGAAATGTTCTTTGGACGATCCTCTACCAAAATTGCTTAAATTGTTCCGCTCCGCTGAACAAGATGGCCACCAGAGCTAAAAATAGAAAAACCTTTAAACGACATCATCTCCTAGCCCTTTGACCCGGTTTCAAAATAATTTCACAGAAATGTTCTTTGGACGACCTCTACCAAAATTGCTGAAATGGTTCTGCTCCGCTGAACAAGATGGCCGCCAGAGCTAAAAATAGAAAAACCTTTAAACAACAACTCCTCCTACCCCTTTGACCTGATTTCAAAATAATTTCACAGAAATGTTCCTTGGATGACCCTTTACCAAACTTGGTGAAATTGTTCTGCTCCGCTGAACAAAATGGCCACCAGAGCTAAAAATTGAAAAACCTTTAAACGACATCTACTCCAAGCCCTTTGGCCTGATTTCGAAATAGTTTCACAGAAATGTTCATAAGTTGACCCTCTACTAAATTGCTAAAATCGTTCCGCTCGGCTGAACAAAATGGCCACCAGAGCTTAAAATAGAAAAACCGTTAAACGACATATCCTCCTAGCCCTTTGACTCGATTTCAAAATAATTTCACAGAAATAATTCTTGGATGACCCTCTACCAAAATTGCTAAAATTGTTCGGCTCGGCTGAACAAAATGGCCGCCAGAGCTAAAAAATAGAAAAAAACATTTAAACGACATCTTCTCCAAGCCCTTCGGCCTGATTTCGAAATAATTTCATAGAAATGTTCCTAAGTTGACCCTCTACTAAAATTGTTAAAATGGTTCCACTCGGCTGAACAAAATGGCCACCAGAGCTATAAATAGAAATAATCTTTAAAAGACATCTCCTCCTAGCCCTTTGGCCCGATTTCAAAATAATTTCACAGAAATGTTCCTAAGGTGACCCTCTACCAAAATTGCTAAAATGGTTCTGCTCCGCTGAATAAAATGGCCACCAGAGCTAAAAATAGAAAAACCTTTAAACAACATCCCCTCCAAGCCAATTGGCCCGATTTCAAAATTATTTCACAGAAATGTTCCTTGGGTGACCCCTACCCGAATTGCAAGCAAATTAAAGGCCCTTTGGTTTTACATAGACTTATATTGGGAAATCTTTAAAAATCTTCTCTGAAACCCCAAGGCCGAGGTCTTTGATATTTGGTGTGAAGCTTCATCTAGTGAACCTCTATCAAGATTGTTCAAATAATAGCCCTGGGGCCAAAAATGCACCTGCCCCGGGGCCCTTTAGTTTTTCATAGGCATATATAGGGAAAATATTTAAAAATCTTCTTCTCTGAAACCACAAGGTCCAGGTCTTTGATATTTAGTATGGAGTTACGTCTAGTGGACCTCTACCAAGATTGTTACAATTATAGCCCAGGGGCCAAAAATGTCCCCGCCCTTGGCCTTTTGCTTTTACATAGGCTTATAACGGGAAAATCTTCAAAAATCTTCTCTGAAACCCCAAGGTCCAGTTCTTTGATATTTGGTATGAAGCTCATCTAGTGGACCTCTATCAAGATTGTTCAAATTATAGGCCTGGTGCAAAAAATGCCCCCACCTGCAGGCCCTTTGGTTTAACATTGGCTTACGCAGGAAAATCTGAAAAAAAAATCTTCTTCTCCGAAACCGTATGGCCCGGGTCTTTGATATTTGGTGTATAGTGGACCTCTACCAAAATTGTTCAAATCATAGCTCTTGGGCCAAAAATGTCTTCGCCCCGGGGCCCTTTGGTTTTACATTGACTTATATAGGGACATTTAAAAAAATCTTCTACTCCGAAACCGCAAGGCCCAGGTCTTTGATATTTCATAATTTGGTGTGAAGCTTCATCTAGTGGACCTCTATCAAATTGTTCAAATTATAGCCCTAGGAAATAGAAGTCAAGGCAATGAAAACATTTGAAAATCTTTTTGTCTGAAAGCAGAAGGCCAAGGTCTTTGATATTTGGTATGAAGCTTCATCTTGTAGATTTCTACCAAGATTGTTCAAATTATAGCTCTGGGGCCAAAAATGGCCCGCCCCGGGGACTCCAAGATTTATATAGACTAATATAAGGAAAACCTTTAAAAATCTTCTTGTCCGAAACCAGAAGGCTCCGGTCTTTGATATTTGGTATGAAGCTTCACTTTTTAGACCACTACCAAGATAGTTCAAATTATAGCCAGGGGCCAATAATGGCTCTCCCAGGGGTCCACTTGTTACCCTGTGGATCAGTTGAGCGATCCAGGGTCATCATAGCCCTCTTGTTTGTATATCTGTTTGTTCATTAACATGTTTGTTCATACATTTATATTCTTGTTACATGTTCGTTCATTTATACTCTTGTGCACTGACTTTGACTCCTGACAGTGAATCTCATGTGGACATATATTAAAGTGAGATATATATTAAAGGAGCTTTGCATGTCTCTTCCTTCCAGTGCTGTGCTGCAACAAGCTGATAATGTATATAGGTGGGAGAGTCCTGCCTGCAAATGAAACAATCTATAATTCAATGCAGGCTCTGCCCTCACTTCTATTTTCTTCTTCTTTTTTCGCTTTCTGAGGTCAAGTGAATGCCGTCAATTAAAGCTTTATTTTGTTTTCAAAACCATGTCTCTTCTTAACTTGTCTACTGCATAAGTATTTACCACAGTACTTTCTTTCGGCTGCTTCTATCTCTCCGCCTAACTGGTGAAAATCATTTAACTATGTATTATGGAAGCATGATGTCTATTTATATATCACTGTACTGTATTGATGTACTCTATATTACCCTCTGTCAATTGTGGTACCCACGGAGAGGGCAAATATAGACCTAGCCTACGCCCAATCCGAGCCATATATATATGTCTGTATTATGTACATTTTTATGTTGACTGATATTTGGAATAAATAAATAAATTCAGTGTGTCGGGGGGTGGGGGGGGGGGGGAATCTAACCATCAGTCGGAAGCGCGTCTGACTGGTGATCAGGAGGACGCGGTTCGATACCCGTCAAGGTCGGCAACATTCTTTCGTGGAAATCGATCATTAAACCTTTACGACGGCCATTCTCTACCTTCTGCTGATTCAAGAAGAGCAGTTGTCAATTTCGGGCGAAAGAATGTGCACTGTACTGGCTTACCGCTTTGGTATATGCTTGCCCAGGAAAATGTGGAAATGTGGATAGGTAAACTGGCCGACTCAAACATGAGCAGTCGAGTTTACCTAAACGTACATTCTTGGTCAATATCCAAGAAAGAACTTTGCCGATCCCGGCAGGTATCAATCCCACGTCCAGTCAGACGCGCACGAGGCCGGCCTAGAGAGACAGGGGAGACAAAATAAAATAAAACAGAAAATACTCAGATACCTTCAATTCATTTACTATACAGTCAAACTAAATTGTGTCTGTTTCATTCAAACTTGTGTGTGCAGAGTGATCTTGATACACACTGTTTGCAAACATTAATTAAAACATTGTTGTGGGTACAGGGTAAACTGTTGCCTCATCCGAGGCGATTATAACGTGCAGTCACAACATAGAAATAAGGGCGTTTATCCCAAATTAACTTTGGAACACATCCTAACAAGGGTTTATTACAAAATCCTAAACATATGATGTCTGTCCATGTTAAGAGTTAATGAAAATAATCACAATGTATACACAAACAAACGAAACCAACACTTTAAGTGTGAAAAAGGTAATTAAAAAGCAAAGAAACATGGCCAGTCAACAAATCAGTCAGCCAGTGAACCAAGTGCTAGTTGATCGTGTCTTCAAACAAGTTTAAACAAAATCATTAAATGTATCTATTGTTTGGTATAGTTATCAATTATTATGTCTTTGCTACTAACGATTTTGGCCAGTCATAATATCACAGGCATAAAATTAAAATAAAATTTCTAATTGATTTTGATTAAAATCTTCTTTAAAATGTTCCTTCCACAAGCATTACTGAAAATAAACTCAAAACAATAAGTTGTCAATTTGATTTGTTTGATTTGAAGTTTAACGTCCCCGTCAAAGATCATTTTGGAGACGTTGCTTCCAATTTTGTGAGACTTTTACCCGACATTGAGATGAAATGACAACCCAAGCCCTGTCGCCCAATGAAATCAACAGGGTTTATAAGCATGGACGGTCCGACTCGTGCGCACCGCTTTGCCTGAGCAGGCTTAGATCCCCTAAGCTGTTTACCAGTAAATGGTCAGTTTGAACTGGACATTATGTTAACCTGGCCAAATTGTCCTACCAAATATTTTTTGGTATATAAATTGTCCTAGGCCGAATTATCCTCGGTAAAATCGTCCGTGCCAAATCTTCCTAGATTCATAGTGGGGGTGGGGGTGGGATGGAGTTTATTGCTACAACCAGAGCAATACACATGCCAAGACAAGGCACACAAACTTTGAACGTTTCCTAAAGTTCACAACTGGTGCTTTAAACTACATAGGACTAGTTATTAATATCGGAAAACGTAATCTGAGATGGAAATTTACTAGTGCTACGACCATACAACTACTATTTTTCCCGGAACAAATTGTGTCTTATCATACGCGTTGTACCCCATTTCCTTGCCCGTGGGTGTTGTATTGAAAATGGAACTAGGATTTCTCACTGTGGGCCTTCCAATTTCAAATTTTTCCTTAAATCGTATTTGCAACCGTCCGATTTATCATGTTTATGTTTACAACCAACAAACAAGTGCATGCCATATTCCCAGTAGAGCGGTCCATGTAAAAGTATGAGATTTCGATAATGGTTGAGTAGCTCCACTGTGTCCGGTTCTCCGTGTGTGTGTGAACTCGGGTTTAACGTCGCTTTCAACAATTTTTCAGTCATATCACGACGGTGTCTGGTTGCGACAGGGAGCTCAATGCTCACGTTTATAGTGCTGCCTCACTGAAGTATCATGTCCCAGACACATTACAAGATACCACACCCAGTCACATTATCCTGACACTGGATCGACCAGTCCTAGCTCTACCCCGTAAATCTGAGTGCCAAGCGAGGAGCAGCTAGTACCATTTTGGTATGTCGCGGCCCGGGATCGAACCCGAGACCTCCCGTTCCCCAAAGCGGACACTCTACCAACTGAGCTATCGGGGCCGGTCCCGGTTCTCCGTTTGTCTGGCTGTAGTTGTCGAATTCGGACCATCGAAGATAAATTTGTGAATAATATGTGTCTTCCGTGAAGCTAATGTAAACAGCCGTATTGATTAGTCACCATAGCACGAGATCTAGAACAACAACAAACCTGCAAATGTGATGCCAATTCCTTATACTGAGCGAAAAAAATCCTTATCCTGTGCGTTTTTTCCTTACCCTGCGCGCTTGCCTTTACCAGTGTGATATAAGATCATACATGTTGAGTCCTGGGGAAAAATCCGATAACTGCAGATTATAAGAATCTTATATGGGTGTGAGGGGTGGATGTAAAAATCCGTCCCGAGGGTGACTGTCTGGCATTACGATGCTGCCGAGTGATGCCAGACAGTGATCCCGAGGGACGGATTTTTTCTATCCACCCCTTACACCCATATATGATTCTTGTTCTTGCATACTTTCTTTATCTTAGCGCGGATTTCTAATGCTGTTGTCTCTTTGGTTACCGACATCCGCCATATTGTGATGATACTATAGGAATGTTTAGTGACGTCACGTAACGTGCTGTGGCGTCAACCATAATGACGGCGCATATGAGGTCGTATTCAATCAGTACATTTATCAAACACGCGATAATATTCCAGAAGAACACCAGGGTTAGAACAGAATTTCTATCCCAAGCTAAAACTATGAATTTCCTAAACTAGTGTGCAAGATATTAGTTAATACTAATTTATAGTCTATGAATTAAAAAATCACTCTTTTTCAAATTTTCGGCCCTTGACAGCATCACAAGATGGATGTCACTTAGTTGTTCGACGAATTAATAGATTCCTGAAGAAGGCCAAGGGCCGAAAATTTGAAAAAGAGTGATTTTTAATTCATAGACTATTTGTTATTTTCCCTGCGGAAATATAATTTAGAAGAATTTGTATACTAATTTATTTACGGCCCGTCCATGCTTATAAACACTATTGGTTTCATTGGGCGGCAAGGCTTGAGATGTCAGTTCATCTCAGTGTCGGGTAAATGTCCCACAAAATTGGAAGCAACGTCTCCAAAATGACCTTTACAGTGTTGACGGGGACGTTAAACATCAAATCAAACAAACAAAACTAATTTATTTTAGTTCGAGTGCGACGAAAGCTTCAGTCTTATTGAATCGTTATCGAACACTCATTCCGGGTGTTTTCACGCGCGCGCGAGAAAGAGGCAGTGTCTTTTACACCATTGCTACCCATTTACACCTGGTTGGAGTGGGGCAGTGTCATTACGTGTCTTGCCGAAGGACACACCTCGATACGGGTGGCCCGATTCGAACGCACAACCTCTTGCGTTAACCACTGCGCTGTCGAGGCTGAAAACTGCAGATATTTATGTATTTGTGATTATTTAGGGAGAATATTCTTATTTGATCTTGAAAACACGCCTATGCAAATACATTGTAAACTTTATCGCCGAAAAGTCGAAGATTTTAAGATGAAAAATTGTGATATTTTTCTTACTTCTGCTCAAAATTTAGACTGTTGGTACACGTTAGAACCGCCTCAATGAGGCAAACAGTCTATATTTCAGAGCAGAAGTAACGAAATTAGCCTCACCCCCGTAAACCACAGTTTTGCTATATAAACGTGGAGTTCAAGGGGGTCAATATTATATAGACGTGTTCTCGTGATGGCTTAGTGCAATAACAGTGTAACTGACATTTCGGCCATTTTTGTTTTACAGCTGGATTCTGCCTAAACCATGATTTTTTTTTGTCAGAGTTTTTGCTCTGACGTTTTGAAAAAACAAATCACAGTTGAACAAAGACAATTTAGTACTAGAATAGCTGGATGGGTGACAAATAGTACAGACCCTAATACGATGCCACGTCTGAGTTACAAAGTTTGCTCAAGCTTGTCTGTCCAAATACATAAGGTAAAAGAGCCGGTGCACATTTCCTATAATTAACATGTGGGCACAGCGAAGAATCAGATCAGTAGGCGCATCCATATAGACTGACCAGAGACTTCTCTTGCTGCATGAAGGCGCATTGGGCCCTTAGCTATTCGTAGAGCGCACAACGAAGACTGATCGCACTGCACGGATGCGCAGGTTGATCTGAGTCTTCGCATGGCGCACATGTTAATTGTAAGAAATGCTGTGCCCCGGCTCAATAAAGGAACTCGCACTTAGCTTATACCGTTGTCTTTAAAACGTCACACCATCCAGCACTTGTTATTGGTTTGGTCGCCATGAGGCGGGCAAACCGAGTCTAATGACCAGATTGTAACTGTTCCATGGATGGGCACGTGACGCGATCAACCAATCAGCTTTAACGATGATGCAATACTATACTGCAGTTACAGGAAACAGCCTGTCTGAATAGCGAAACAGACTGAAAAGCAAGCGTTTAAACTCCAACAATAAATATCTTAAGGGAAATGGATACACCTGGCAGGCGTGGCTGGTAGTCTACCATTTTTACCGTATTTCGAACACACCTATAAAAATACATTGTCAGTTTTTGGCCAAAGAAAAAGAAATTTTAAAAAGAAAAATTGGAATATTTGAATTTTTGCATAAAACATAGATTGCGGGAAGTCGACATAAACGCCTCGACGATGCGATTCTATCGAGTACCCACAATCTAGTGTCCCAGAGCATGAATACGGAAATTAATGTATACCCCTTCAAACCCGAGCTTTACTATATAAAAGTGTAGATTATATTTTCTTGTCCTTTGGGATCATTGATTCCATTGTGGAATTTTGAAAATATCTGAGGGTCACTGATGAGGCCTAATTGGCCGAAACTAGCTAGTCTGGCCCAGAAAACATGTACACTCCATATTTTTCAGTTCTGTGGTGTATTCCTTGCTTCCAAAGGATAGCCCTTTTATAGAACATATTTAACTTCACTATAACTGCTGTTAGGGAATGTGTGGCGGCGGTAAAACGTCTCCCTGCCCTACATCATAGTGTAGATTATATTTTCTTGTCCTTTGGGATCATTGATTCCATTGTGGAATTTTGAAAATATCTTAGGGTCACTGATGAGGCCTTGTCGGCCTAAACTAGCTAGTCTGGCCTAGAAAACATGTGCACACCATATTTTTCAGTTCTGTGGTGTATTCCTTGCGTCCAAAGGATTACCCTTTTATAGAACATATTAAAGGGGATCACAATTCTATAGGCATGATTTCGTGATGGAAATACAATTTTAAGGACCTTATGGTTGCTACTCTGTTGGCTCTGTCCAACTGTAAAAGGGGTCTACTCTGAAAGGGGAAGAATTTGCTCCTCAAAGGGTCTACTCTGAAAGGGAAGAATTTGCTCCCCATCTTGCAATGCCATTATGGAGTAAGTCCATGGGGCCATGGAAACGAAAAACCACAGAACATAACTACTACTACTCACAAAGTGTGGCTGGCTGCGGTAGCTCAGTCGGATGCAGTCTGACTGATGATAAGGAAGACTCGGGTTCGATACCTACCAGGGTCAGCAACATTCTTTCGTGGAGATTGATTATGGAATCTTTTCTACGGTCATTCTCTCCCTTTCACTGATTCAGGAAGGTCAGGGGTCAGTTTTTGGCGACAGAATGTGCACTGAACTGGTAAACCGCTTACGGATAAGCCTGCTCAGGAAAAGCGTGGATAGGTACACTGACAGGCCAAAACATGACCAAAATCAGTGGTGACTGGGCCGTTAAATACAAATAAACAAAACTTGCAAAGTTTACTTTACACAGATAGGAACAGATTTATATATTCTGAACATCTTTCGCTACGCTGATAGCTCTAATAATACGTATATGTAAATGTTGGAAAGACAGAGGACGTTATTTTACCTCATTTATAAAGATCGCTTGGTGTAACGGGCCTCCGTGGCCTAGTGGAAAAGAGTGCTGACTCTTAATCATTAGGTCTCTCAACGCTGTAGGTTTGAGCATGGCTCAGGTCACATAATGAGAATTTCTGCAACGGAAGGTCAGGAGGTTTTTCATCGGGTACTTTAGTTTTCGCTCACCTCTGATTATCGATCGGCTTGATGTGAGTGAAATAATCTTGAAAGGATCGTAAAACCAAACATAAAAAAGATCGCTGAGTGTGTAAAACATTTTCATGTCTTTGCTACTAGAATTAACGTCAGTGCCAAGGTCGAAGGTTCTAACTCTTCCAAATATATAAAATATTTCGGGAGCGAAACAAAGTCATAACGTTGATGGGTCGTTGTTTATTGTTCTTGAGCCCAGCACAGATAGCAATAGTTTCTGTTCAAAAACTTCATGACTGCGAAGTGACCTGCCACCAGTTACTGACTGAGTTGTTTTAAAAAAAAATTGGCGCATTCGATGGGAGCTATTGTATCTGATAAGCCGAGAGTGGTGTTCTTTATTTCCATTCAATACTTGACGTTTTACTAATCAGTTTCTTTTATAATTAAATTGTGATCCAGAAAGATATACAAAAGGATTGCAAAGGGGGTCTTTCAAGGTATAGGAAATTTGCATTGATTTCTGCCCACGCTTGGATTTTGATGAAATTATGCACAATAATTGCCTTTGGGTATAACCATTATAATTACGATGCATTCACTTTTAAATTTTATTTCCGTAGTAAATTTATTACATATTTATGAAGTCTCTATCACAACAGAGAGTACTCTCATATAAACTTGTCTACAGTATTCAGAGTTTCATATATCTAATGCTGCTATATTTTATAGATTAAAGCCATAATCGGTGAGATAGTTGATACTATGAATGACCTCATATGTCTAGTAATAGTGGCTGGGCATTCGGTTTTCTTTGATGGTGTCCCCATATTTCAGCTCCTATTTTTGTATTCAATAAAATTTTATATGCATTTTTACCATGTTCCAAATTTTGTCAAGACACCATTTTAGCATAAAAACTACCCACATATCTTAGAAACATGTTGATGAATTTTGATGGAAATTGAGGACCGGTAACATTGTGTTTTAACACAGACTGAATACTGATAGTCTTGATTCAGCAAAATGTGAAATTATATGATTATCAAGTTTTGGACATGCTGTTTAATAATACTTTACTATTGCTTTCAGTTTGGATGGCTATAGTATAGTATGGTTTGTGTAAGTAGTTCATAGCATAACTATAAGTATTATTTCAAAACATCCATTTTGGTAAATTTGCCCCCCCCTATGGAACAAAGTATTTTGTCTACAGAACTATACCGCAAAGGTTTTTATGACAAACGTCATCAAACGCATCCATGTAATCATGTGCACAGTTTTCTTTCTGTCATTCTTGTCTAATTTAGTAATGGTGCTAAGGTGATGTTTAGATTTAACATTCAAATCCACAACATACCAGTCACTGTAGATGTTGCTTCAGATTTTGTGAGATTTGTTATCCGACTCGAGATAAATGACTCTCAAGTCAAACTGTTGTTTGTTTATTTAACCCTAACTGTCCATTTAAAAAGGTTTACTCTAGGGAAAATCAATAACACTTGAGATTACTTTTCCTGGACATTAAGTTTTCAGAATTTGTATCTGCATAGGCACTAGCCAATCTTTCTGTTTTGTATAGTCCCTATGAACGAAATGAAATGGCTTCCTGAAGCTGTATTCCAAAGCCAATTGAATTTGCTTTTAGAATTCACATGGTCGTACATTTGTCAGTGTTCCAAAACTTATGTGATCATGATTGTGTTGTCTATATATTTGTATAGGTCTTTCACTTCATTTACCTATCTCAGCAGTTGTTGCAGTAATTACAAAACACATTATGTAAGATATCAAGAGGCATTTAAACTGTTGATAATAATTATTCAATCTGTGAGTAGTTATCGCATTAGTCATAGGATTTTAAATTATTTTCAGTAAATACATTGTGATGCTTTTTTTCTGTCCAAACACTGCAATGCTCTTTCTAAGCTAAAAGATACATTGCACATAAATGTACTGATAATTATTAATGAACAAAAAGCAAGCAAGAACAGTGCTTAAAAAAACAGTGAACTTGCATTCAGCAGAAACATTCAAGAAGTGGTTGAAAGTTTTACAACTAGAAAAAATACTAAAAGCTCGCTTTCGATAAATTAACCACTATATTGACAAAGTAAATAGAAGAAAATAAGACACTAAATAAACGCCAACAATTACAATACCAATGCACAAAAGAGACATATTTATGCATGTGTACTATAAGGAAGGAAACTGTTTATCTCCCTGTCTAATAGCAAAATTTCTCTAGGTCATGGAACAGCTTTGGTTACACCAAAATATTCTGCGCCTCATTCATCAATGATATCTTTTGCAACAGAAACTCAATATCAGTGACATTTCGATTTTTTTGAAATACTAACCAATAATTACTGTAACTTTTTTGTTAGGATAATAATCTAGCGTTCATAAAGACAGAATATATCTAATTATGTTCTATAAAAGGGTTAGGCTTAACCTGGCCATGGATTTATCAACAGAAGTGTTTTTACTAGTAACAACAGACCACTGACCATTTCGTCCTTGCATACCAGCTTGGTATGGAAATGAAAATAATGGATTTCCTTGCCTTACACCTATTTGAGTAACATGACTTATGCAAAGTCATTAAATAAAGTTGCACATGTTCACAATAATTTTGCTGCTAATAAAAAAGCAATATATGTTGTTAAGCCTAATTTGTTGATTAGAATACCTTTTGATTTAGTGTTTTACTGTCTACTATTTTGGATATATCATAGTGTATAATGAAAGGAAAATATCAGAAATTCATGATATTTTAATAGTGTCTAAGGTAGATCAGCTCAATATGTATTCATTTTGATTTGTATAATCTCATTTTTATTACGTAAGTGTTACAAAATGCCTTTTTTGTAAGGTTCTTGGATGATTTCATTAAAATAGAAAATTTTGCAGAAACGACTTACATCCATTAAAGGTGTAAAACTACAGTGTTACCGGTTTCGGATTTTCATGAAATTTGGCATAGCTAAAGAAAATACATATGGCAAGTTTTCCAAGCAAAATGAAATCTTGACAAAGACTAGAAGATATTTATCTTAGGGATTGAATTTTGATAAATTTTTTAAAAATTTTAATTAAAAAATGAGATTTTTGATAATTATTTTATCAGAAAATGTAAACTTTAATTAATTCAAAAGGTTTTTTAGTATAAATGGAATGCCTATGGAGTTCGGCATTCAATCCATTTCACAGATCTTGAAACTAAATAAAACATAAGATTTAAGACGCACTTATTTAGAGACAGACACCAGCTCATGGAGGGAGTCTGTTAGAGTGGCCTCCTGAGTCCTACTTGGATTTATATAATTTATTAAATATATTTTTATAGGTTGTATATGCTAAGTTATTAATATATAAAGTTTAAAGGAAAAACATGCATGGGCACAGATGAAAGACCCCCTTTCAGGTTTTTGCGGAGGTACCGCTCAAAGAAACTGCCGAGGTTTAAGATACAGTCTGATTCGCAGCACTTTGTCTGGGCAGGCTTAGATCTTCCTAGGCGGTTCAGCAATACTTCAAAGTTCGGTCGGTTTCAGCTCATGCAGTCCAATATATTGCCCCAAGGTCTAATCGGCCCCCGGCCATCGGGGATTGAAGGAACAGATTTGGCTGTATGATGCTTCCACGCAGAGCTGTTACCGCCCGCACATGAGTAGTGTTAAATCGCCTAGTTCTAAGCCTGCCCAGGAAAAGTTGCTCGAGTCGGATCGTTCGTACATTTCAACCATTTAGTTCCATTGGGCGACAGAGCTTGAGAAGGAGTTTTGTCTGCCCGTTTTATCTCAGTACTGAGTAAAAGTTCCACAAAATTGGGAGCAAAGTCTAAAAAAAGTGTTTACAGGGACGTTAACAACAAATGAAATAGATAACCAAGGCCCTATAGAAGGCCTGATGACTTAGGAAAATCTTTTTATATGCCCGTTTGAAAAAAAAAAAAAAAAAAAAAAAAAGGCATTAAGTTATGGGGTTGGTCCGTCCGTTCGTAAACCTTTTTTTCGTTTCCGTATAACTCTTATACTATACTATACAGTTTTCATCCGATCAAGCCTAAAATGTGTATGTAGTAAGGCTAAGATGTGAAGATGTGCCTGAAGTTTCGATAATTACTGTCCACCAAATATTAACAGAGTAATGACCCTTTGAAAAATTCGGTTCACATTTTCGTTTGGTTAAGTTTTGTGCTCTACATGTGTAGACCATATGTAAGTTACATTTAGTTTATACTTGCCATGGCGTTAAACAATTTTCCACAGACTACTCATCACCACCTACCCCTTCTGATACGAACGTCACAGGCTTCGAAATTTTATATACACATTTTGTATTAAAGTTTATTATTTGTATTCCAAAAATGCATTAAGTTGGACAATGATATCAGCTGGCTCAAATCAGAATGTAGACTGACAAGACCAAACCTATTGGATGCTTTTTGAAAGCAGCCAACTTGTTTTAAATTCAAGTGCAGCTAATGCAATTTTACATGAGACTCATGACCTCTTTTACTATAATTTCCCACCCGACTGAATGCATATATTTATCTTCGCCGTTTTCCGAAGATATCAATATTGTTATTCAATGCATAGAGGTCGATAAATGCGTCGCCATTCACGAGATGCCGTAAATTTACGATACATTTGCGAAAACTGACCTATTAGGCGGTACTATCGACTAATTTATTCTTTGCAGAGGGGTCAGTCTCATGTCAAATTGCACCAGCGCAATACACATGGTATATTTCTCTTAACCCTTGTCCTGCTGAGCCCGGATTGCCTTATCTTTCAAACAATGCAGATCCAGATCAGAATGACATTGTGAATTGGTTGCAATTATTTGCACCAAGTAAGCTGATTGGTTGATAATCGGTAGTGGGTGTGGCAGATTAAGATATTCAGCAGGAGAAGGGTTAAGAAGCACACCCGACTTCGACTTAAATTACCAGCGCAGACCATTGTTCACATGGTGTTCTGCTGGTGTGCACTTCACGCGCTCACCATGTGCACAAGTTTGCTTCCTTAGTTTCAATCTTCACTTGTTTGAATCACAACGGGAAATATATGAACATCTATACCATCTTGTATAAAATAAAGGCATGCAGTTTCGTTTATTAGAATCACCCTCACAGCTGGACTCCTGCCCCTGTCACACTATGCCGCGTTTTCACTGCGATGGGACGGCGTTGTTTAATTTTTCAGAACGCCGCGAGATCGCAAGAAATATGGGATATTTTTGTGAACATGGACCTGTCATGGCGTCCCTACAGCGACCAAGACGTTGCTACGGAGCTTACATGGCGATCTATCGCGATCCTGCGGCGTTCTTGATGGCGATTGTATGCGCTCTCACGGCGCTTCCTCTGCGCTTTTACGGCGCTCACAATGCGTGCACTGCGCTTTTACGGCGCTCTCAATGCGTGCACTGCGCTTTTACGGCGCTCACATGATGAAGACGTTCTCAAAGTGTAAACAGACATCTTCATCAGTCGAACAGTTTTGTTTGATTTGAGGTTTAACGTCCCATCAACACATTATAGGTCATTTTGGAGACGTTGCTTCTAATTTTGTGGGACTTTTACCCGACATTGAGTTGAAATGACATCTCAATGTCTGTCACCCATTGAAACTAATAGGGTTAATAAGCACGGATGGTCCGACTCGCGCCCCTTTGCCTGGGCAAGCTTAGATCCCCTAAGCGGTTTACCAGTACTCCTGTGCCGTCGGCAGTAAGTCCACCGCAATCACCGCAAGCAGGAGCAAGTCCACCGCCATTACCTTACCCGGAATGAGTCACCTCAGAAGTAGGTTTTTCGGGACAGTACACAATAAAACTCTACTCTAGCTACTGTTTATACAAGCGGGCGGCCCCCTCCCATCGGAACAGGAAGAAATAGATGGGCTGCATGATGCTTCCACGCAGAGCTGAAACCGACCTCACACGAGTACTGGTAAACCGCTTAGAGGATCTAAGGCTGTCCAGGCAAAGCGGTGCAAGATACGTTTACACTCTATTGGTGTAAACATGCTTATACGTGTAAACTCTATTGGTTTCATTGGGCGACAGGGCTTGAGATGTCATTTCATCTCAAAGTCGGGTAAAAGCCCCTCAAAATTGGAAGCAACGTCTCCAAAATGACCTATACCTATATGACTTGGACGTTAAATATCAAATCAACCAATCAGTTAATCAATTTTACAAGCGGAGCTGATATGGCGTTGTAGGAGACCTCTGTGCGCCCCTGCCGAGCTCCTGTAGCGTTGTAGGAGACCTTACTGCGCTGCTATGGCAACCTTACGGCGACCTCACTGCGCTCTGATCAGAACGCCGAGCGACGGCGTTTGTTTTGAGCATGGTCAAAATGCGCGCCGTCGCTTAGCGTTCTATGCGATCCCAACACGTCCACTGGCAACGCCACTGCGTTGCTACGGCGATGTTTGCGATCGTACTGCGCGCACCTCGGCGTTCTGCATTTTTCTTGGACGCCGTGAGAACGCAGTCGTGTTGTGACAGGGGTTTAGACACGAGGCATGAGGCACCAATAGACGTACTTAAAAGCCGTCATAAAAACCATACACAACTATGATGGCATTGAATCAGGGCCGTTAAATTTAAGAACGTACATCTACTACTCTGTTAGCTTCGCGGCAACTGCGACAGACCGATACCCAAGAAGTGTGAAACAGTGGTCGGAACCAGACTGGTACGAACTATCACAATCGCCTTGTTTATTCTAGAATTGGCAATCACTGAAACACCAACCATATAGATGTAAAGTGAAACATCTGCTGCGGTTTATATTTGCTATTGTTTGTCTTTGCATGTATGCCCTGGTAATATATATATTTTTTTGGATTACTGATTGGAAACTCAAAGTTGCCATAGCAGCCAAACTAAAGAGCCGAATTTCATAAAAAAACATGTAAAGGAATATGGTGAATAATTCCATAAAGTCTCAGCCTCAAAGAGCATATGGTTTCTGAGGAGATGGGTTTTTAGCTTACCAAAGTCGAAGGCTCCATGGCAGCTTATAGGATAGGCGGTTGTCCGTCGTCGACGTCGTCCGTCGTTGTCTGTCAATACTGTCAAACGACATCTCCCCTGAAGCCACTGAGCAGATTGAGCCCGAATGTTATCTGTAGCATCTTTGGGTTGGGGGATTGAAAGTTTGGGTTTCTACGAAAATCGACTCATTAGTTTGGTTGTTTTGGCATACTTATAGTGGGGGAAATTTAAAAATAGCATTTACTGCCAAGCCTTTCCAGATATTTTGACAAAACGTTCATAGAATTGTTACCCAAGCAAACATGCTATCTGCTATATGATATTTGGCCTACTGCTCGTGTTAACTGGTTGCTGGTTGCCATGGAAACCAAAAGAAAAAAATCATAATTGCTTCTACATTGTTTTTCGTTTTTATAAAATTAAGTTCTTTAGTTTGGCTGCTATAGTAACTTAAGAGTTTCCATAGAATTATAATTGGGAAAATTAGAAAAATACACTTACTGCCAAGCCTTTGTTGATATTTTGACAAAACTTTCATAAAAATGTTTCTTAAGCAATCTTCTATCTGCCATATGATTTATGGCCTGCTGATCATTTTAAGTGCACCAAATTACCATATTAGCCTTTACAGGTTTCGTGTTTTTGGTGCAATTCGGCTCTTTAGACTGGTTGCTATGGTAACTAAGAGTTCCCATAGACTTATAATGAGGAAACTTGAAAAATGGCTTCTACTGCCAAGCCATAACAGATGTTTTGACAAAACTTCTGTATACATTTTCCCGGAGTAGCGTTTTGTCAGGCATATGATATTATGTGCACTGCTCATTTTTATTGGTTGCTATGGAAATCAAAATGCCAAAAAAAACAAAAAAAAAAAACACAGTCAATTGTCATTAAATCCCCCGACCAAGGTTGCTACAGATGAATTTAGGGCCAATCTATCCAGCGGCTTCGGAGGCTTTTGTTTGAAAGTGTTGACGCCAGACGACAACAGACGACGACATGCTACAACGACGGACACCTGCCTTTTCTATAAGCCCCTCCGGAGCCTTCGGCTCTGGTGAGCTAAAATGCGTAGTGTGTTAGCATCAAAGGGCCGTTTGTCCTTAATTAAATAACGCTATATTAAAACCAATGTCCATTACATGTGTTCCTTGGAAGACAAACAACATTCCTATATATATTCAATAATTCGTCTAATCTTGGGCTTAACCCTTGTCCTGCTAATCCCGGATATGCCTTATCTTTGAAACAATGTAGATCCAGATCAGATGGCTTCTGATCAGGATCTACATTGTTTGTCATTCAGATTGTAAATTTGTTGTAATAATTTGCTACAGGTAATCTGATTGGTTGATAATCGGTAGTGGGTGTGGGATATATGAATATTCAGCAGGACAAGGGTTAAGTTTCATTCCATTGCATTGCAATTATAGCGGGTTTTGCCATTATATCAAATGGCCGTATAGTGAGGATTAACTGCACATTACGAAAAAACGCCTTTACAAATACATTGCCACCTTCATCGCCGAAAAAATGAAAATTTTAAAATGAAAAAATTGTGATATTTTTCTTATTTCTGCTCAAAATACAGATTGTGGGCACTCGTTAGAAGATGAGGCGGTTCTGACCATTACCCACAATCTCTATTTTAGAGCAGAAATAAGAAAAATAAGGTTTACCCCTGTAAACCCAAGTTTTACTATATAAAACTGGGGTTCAAGGGGGTCAGAATTATATAGGCGTGTTTTCGTGACGAATAACGCTCAGACCGGAATAGGGATCTCATCAAATACAAGTCATTTATTCTTAACAGCAATAAGTCAATTATCAGCAAGAAGAATTTTCATGTGACACTGCGAAGGAAAATGCAGATACAGCGAATATCTGAAAAATGAATCATTTAGGAACTTGCAGAGCGAAAAACTCCCGTTTTCTTGAAAAGTATTCCCAAAATCTGATGCTTGCATATCTGAAAGAGAATATTCAGAGGTATTAGCTTGACAGCGTCTTTTCGATGTTATTGAATTAAAAGTAAAGAGTTGGTTTGTTCAGGTAATCAACATGACTTATGAATTAGCTTAGGAGAATTCATTGCAGCACTTCTAGTTATTAATTTATTTGTACCAAGTATTTCTTTAAACAGTAAATTTGTATAAATCTATATTAAGTTTGAAACCGATAAGTTGAATTGTAAAGGTAAAATTAAACAAAAGAATTGCTGATGTTTTTACCATGCAATACAGCCATCTGAATGAAAAAAAAAATAAAAAAACATAAAATGCAAATTAATAATTTCTGTTTAGAACATTACGTAAACACGCCTATTCAAAGTACATGTATATTGGTAAAATTTTTCCACCAAAAATGATTTTTGGAGGCGGCTTTAACGAGTACCCACAATATATGTTTTTGAGCAGAAATAACAAAAAATGTATACCCCTGTAAACCCCAGTTTAACCAATAAAGTGGGGTTCCGTGGGGGGGGGGTCAAAAGTATATAGACGTCTTTTCTTGGTGAGCTCTTGTGTAATGATCTGTAGAACATCTCCACGTTCTTTGCCATATTTTTATTTCCTTTGTCATCATTAAGGTCATATGTGAACAGAAAACCGCAACTGTGTATGCTAGAGGGGACACGTAAGCCACAGTACCGCTTATGAATTATTTACCATACTTCAAAGCTCGCAACCTTTAAACCTGGCAATTAACAAAACCATGCGTGTGCTCAAAAGTCGTTAATATTTCAATAGTACCGCACGATACTTATACTTAAGACTAGGGCTGGCTAATCAGAGTTGAAAGATAATCGATTACAAGCGGTGTTATTGCGATTGATAATCGATTTGTAATCACTGAAGGTTTTATCATAATTTTACCTATCAAGCTTTCTGCCTGAGCATGACTCTTACCATATGTTATACTGTACTGTATGTTTTCGGACAATCAGGCCTGAGCAAACAGTGTAGACCCAGATGAGACGCGGCGTTCTGCGGCGTCTCATCAGGGTCTGCACTGTTTGCAAATCATTCTGCTATTTCAGACACATCATTTGGGTAGTAAATTATACTTATCAAATAATCGATTATTACCAAATCAGTAACGATAATCATTTTTGTAGAATGCCTCGATCGATTAATCGATTATCCGATTTATCACGTCCGCCTTACTTAGGACCTTGGGCAAAATTGTCCTTATATATTTCTATAACCATTTTGTGTAAGGCCAAACTCAAACTCCATAATGCCTAGGCAAGCTTCGGACACTTGTCTTCGGTCATCGAGCTCAGCATAAACTCAAATAAGCTTACCTCCACAATTAAGTCAGAATACAACTTTTCCTAAAGAATCTGTGATCCACCATCCATTCGCAGGCTGATCTGATTGTTGTTGTATGCAAATTTATCATATGACGTCGCGTCTGAGAAAGTAATAACGTCATGTAATATTTTCGATAATCCACTAGTGGATTAAATATTCAAATTAGCTAGATACGTCCCGTAAAGTTACATGTACGACGTCCTTAACGACGTCGCGTTTACTAATGTCGGAATATTGATATTTTTGTAAACAATCGTGAATAAAATGCGTTTTTAATGTCATATGATAAATAGAATCTTGCATTCGTGCTCATGTCTAATTGAATTTATTAAACTCGTTGAGGAAAAGGGATAAAAATGCCTCGCATTTCATCCCTTTTCCTCAACTCGTTTAATAAATTCAATAATACATGAACACTAATGCAAGATCCTCTCTGTCAAAGGCCAATTTCTTCTAATGCGTCTCCAATGTGGCTTTTGCTTTCCTTTCCCTTTGATGTCTTGGACAGGAGGTGTTAGGTAATTGTATCGGATCCTGATCATTGCATTCATAGAGGATCTTACATGAGTGCTCATGTATTATTGAATTTATTAAACGAGTTGAGGAAAATGGATAAAATGCGAGGCTTTGCCGAGCATTTTATCCCTTTTCCACAACGAGTTTAATAAATTCAATAATACACAAGCACGAATGCAAGATTCTACTTATCATATGACATTTAAAGCGCATTTTATTCACGATTGTTTACAAAAATGACAATATTCCGCCATAAGTTAACGCAACGTCGTTAAGGACGTCGTAAATGTAACGTTACGGGACGTATCTAGCTAATTTGCATATTTAATCCACTAGTGGATTATCGAAAATAATACATGGCGTTATTACACTCTCAGACGCGACGTCATATGATAAACTTCTTTTTTCCATAGTTTTTAACCCTTATCTTGCTCTTCACGACAAACCCTATCTTTGCAAACAGTGTAGATCCAGTTTATGCATTTGAAGTTAATTACATCAAATAATTTGATTGGTTGATAGACAGAAATGGGTGTGGCTGAAATGAATATTCAGCAAGATAAGGGTTAAAATGCTGATGCCCACGAAAACATTTCACAGGTGTTATATGCAGAAATATGATCATACATCAAGTCCTTTTAGAAACCCTTAGAAACAGCAATACCTAAAAAGCGATACCTACTCTAGAAAATCGAATTCAATCTTAGAAAATTTGGCTTGAACCAATCCCCATAGGCCACAGGTAAAATGCGACACCTGAAATGCAAACTGGGTTTCAATCAAAAGAGATATAAGTAAACGAATGATACTGTGTCATGTCCAGGACTGCAATGACTAGTTATTTCAGGTGAGCCTGTGACGCATGTTTTAGCGAGTAAGTGGAAAGATAATAATTATTACACACTACTAAAATTCGACTATAATCCCAAAAAGGGTATACCATATGTTTTCTGCCCGCAATTAAGAAAGGGTTTCCAACCTTCACGCGGAGATGCAAATGTTTCTACACGCCAACCTTAAAAACTAAACGATGTTCGGGCAGTTACTGAATAGATATGTATTTAGATTTACTGAATAGGTATGTATTCAGTTTGATGGATCCCATTGAAGTAATTGCAATGGCTGTCGTTAGTAGTCTAATTTTATTCCACATGATATTGCATGCAGGTTTTAGAATGATGACATAAACCCACAAAATAAAACTTCTCAGAAATAAAGAGCCACGTTAAAATAAAACAGAATGCCAATGGCAATACAAGGGAAAGGAATTCAATAAGTATGATGCTTTCATTCCAATCCCATTTGATGTGTCATATGCATGTAAATATCATGTACATGTCAATTGATTGATCAGAAATAAATATGTTTAAGAGTCAGTACTCTTACATATTAGACCACGGATGCCTGTCACGATTGTTACAATGTATAAAACTAACTGAAACTAACGATGTTTTTTTACGGTAAAATTTGTGATATTTTGCTTATTTCCGTTTCAGAGATAGTTTGTGAGTGTTTGTTAAATTGATACTTTGTCGCCGGTCTATCCAGTGTTTTCAGCCAGACTTAAAAATATTGTATACCTCACAAGTCCTATATTTTCTAGTCCTTCGGGACCATGGTTCCATTGCAGAATTTTGAAGATATATGAAGGTGTCTGATGAGGACTAAATGGCTGAAATAGGCTATTCCGGTCCAGAAAAAACTTTTGAATTTCATTGTTGTAGTCCTTGCTTCCAAAAGATTAGCCTTTCTACAGAGATTTTTCAAGGGCATTTGTGACTAGGACGTGTTAGCGTGATGGACTGCTGAAGTTCAGAATGATTTATCTTGCAAAGTATCTCTTCAAAATAGCTGTTATCAACAGTAAGAAAATCTTTGTAGCGGGGAAATGAAATCGTTTTGTCATTTGATGGCTTGATACAAGTATTCATTCAATTCAAAAACTGCATGACAAACAGTGTAGATCCTGATGTGGATCTACAATGTTTGCAAATGGAGACGCTATGTACTTACTTGTGTTTTATTTTAATTTTATCATATGACGTCGCGTTTGAGAGTGTAATAACGCCATTTATTACATACCTTCTATAGGAAAATTACATTAGAATCTTTCAATACAGGCTCACTTTTTCGCTATTTTGATGGCACAGTCACGTGACGGGGCCAAAAAGCCATATAATATGGATTTTTGGCACTGCCTTTCCATATTGGCACTGCTCCACTCTGTTACTATAGCAATAGAACGTTAATGCCGTACTCCATAAGCTTCAAAATGGCCGCAGAAAAATGATCACTTGAAGCAATGTCAACCCGACTGCTGGACCTAGACAGAGCGATAGAAGACAGTGATAACAATAGATTTTGAGAAAAGTCTGATATTTCGTGGCAAGCATGAAAAATGAAAAACAAAATATTTTTAAAAGAAGTTCACTCACGATTGGGAAGCATTGTGAAGGACGTTGCTTTCAAGCACAGCAGGGATGTCCCAACATTTGAAACAATAAGGTCTTGCCAACAACCTTAAACGAACAGATCCCTTCACTTATGAGGAGCTGGAAATTATGCGGAAGAAATGTGTGGGAGGGAAAAATGTCCCTAAAAATTGTCTTGTATTTTAACGTAAACAACCACCGCGACCGACTGCTACACACGAAATCGATTAAGCATTAGCTTGATGAATGACACTAAGAGCCTTTAAAATTAAAATGGTCTTCAAAAAGCACAAAATATTCTGTAAAATACCTTAAAAAGCATTCTTTGAACTGCAGAAATTCTGTATTTAAAATGGCGATTTGTTTTTGTTTTGACACTTACAGCTGCGACGTCACTTGTGACGTAATTTGCTGCGCACTACTGTGTTACTGTATTACCGTGAGCATGGTTAGTGTAGGCCTACTAATCAGTTACATAACTGAAAAAGAATTTCTTGTTTTTTTTCGGCGGATACCGAAAATATATCCTCAATACACTCGATGAAACGTTCCCGGCATCAAACTTTAAAAAGTAAATATTCTCTTTGCCTTCATTTCTTCACGTTGCAATATAACTATGCTATATAAATGATGTAATAAAGAGGTTATGATATGGTGAAGGTGTGCCTCTAAGTCATATTGGCACCGGAAGTCATATTGGCCCTCGGGCCAATATGACATACCGTTGCCAATATGACTTAGAGGCACACCTTTACCATATAATAACCTCTATGTAATATTTTCGATAATCCACTAGTGGATTAAATATGCAAATTAGCTAGATACGTCCAGTAACGTTACATGAACGACGTCGCGTTTACTAATGGCGGAATATTGATATTTTTGTAAACAATCGTGACTAAAATGCGTTTTAAATGTCATATGATAAATAGAATCTTGCATTCGTGCTCAAGTATTATTGAATTTATTAAACTCGTTGAGGAAAAGGGACAATATGCTCGGCAAAGCCTCGCATTTTATCCCTTTTCCTCAACTCGTTTAATAAATTCAATAATACATAAACACTCATGTAAGATCCTCTCTATATATAGGATCTCATATGAATGGTTATTTCATATGAAATTTATGATGCGAGTCTTCGGCGAGTTTCATAGAATTCATATGAAATGTCCACTGATTCGAGAAAGACAGTTTCAGTTCTTTGCGTAAGAGAGTGCACTCTACTGGTTAACTGTTCAAGAAACGGTATGATAACGTAAAGCGACCAGATAGATATTTCCCACAGTTAAGCTAGTAACTGCCCCGAAAATCTCTTTATCAGCCAATAAATACCAAAGAAGACAAAATCGATAGCTCAGCAGGATGCGCGTCTGATGTTGATCAGGAGGATGCAGCGGTTGCCATTTACATTCTTTTGTGAGATTGTTAATGAAATCTTTTCAACGATCATCCTCCATATTTTGCTGATTCAAGAAGGGTAGTTGTCAGTTTTCGAAGAAAGAATGTGCACTGAACTGGTAAACCGCTTACACATGAGCTTGCCAAGGGAAAGATTGGATAGGTAAGCTGCCTGACTCGATATGACGTTACAGTGTTGACTGGGCCGTATAAAACAAACAAAATATATAAGTAAGGCATCGGTTACAAAACATACTACTTCGAAACAAATTACCAGAGCAAACTTGTTGGTCCTCACATAACAGTCCTCCACGTCTTTTTGTGTAACGTCTTCTGCGCAACCGCCTTTGAACTCTGCTTTGCACTGAAGATAATATCTTATCCAGTCAAGCTGATAAGGCCTATCTGGGTATCTTGAGACATCTGTATCAGTCCCTGAGGATGGTAAGGTAAAATGAAGGTGAGTGCGTTTGTTGGTCTAGTGTTCAGAATTCCTGCTTTCGAAAATTATCAAAGAAATACAATCATCGTCGATTGTCTCGGAATGTAGGGTAGAAAAATGGTCCTGCATGGGGATAGACTAAGACTGTTTCATTTAACCCTTCAATTTCTGTACTATAAGCTAACAGCCTGAACAGACGCAGTGTTTCTACACTGTCTGCCAAAACCAACACGCGATTTCAGTCCAACCCTTTTACGCAACGGCCTGATCTCCCTACGGTAAGATCAGTGTACCTATTTTCTATAAATAACCGTTATAATATGTGATAGTCATGTGGACATCAACTCCGAAAAGTTACTTGGTCAATTTACAAACAGTCGACCCATAAAGAAAATTAAATGAGTACATGGTCGAATCATAGCCCAAAGCCTATTCTTACTGTAACATGAAAGGTAAGACGGACAAAACATATTACCAAACAACAAAACCACAGGCGACAAGCCGAGTTAGCAACTCTTTCCCAAACAGATATTAACTCAGTTACCTCTACTGAACTGTATGATTTGCTTGTATAAAAGTTGCCATCCTTAATTGAAGCTATCGAGTTTCACATATATTTTCTTACATGGGTTTAATATGCGAGGCTTAATATTTTTAATAGTACATAAGCACGAATACAAGATTCTTTTTATCATGGCATTTCAAACGTATTTTTGACGATTTTTCTGCGAAAAGTCAATATTCTGCCGTTAGTAAGCTCGACGTCGTTGGACGTTGTATATGTAACGCTACTGGGCGTATCTAACTCATTTGCATATTTAATCAACCAGTGGATTACCGAATTTATTACATGGCGTTATTGCACTCTCAGACGCGACGTCATATGATAAATATATATATTTACATAAATGAACAATCTTAAATCGCACATGTTTGTCAGTTTCATAAAATTCAAGTGACTGATTCAAATGATAAAGAACAGTTTAAAGGCATTTATTATTGTAACAGTAGGACACATCGGGTGTTCATAATTGTTTTATTGCCCCCTGTGATGTACTGTCTATAGCAGATCAAAAACGACCCTTAATAGGGTGATCAGTAGCTTGTTGAATCCCGTGAGGCATTTAAGGGGAAAATCAATAATGTACACTCCAGTCAACAGTTAGTAAACTATTGACTTTCCCTAAGGAGGCCCCTTACCTGTTGAAGACAGAGGACTTCTCTTCAATCAGCACTGAGGGCAACATAATATTATGTAATGCCTATAAGTCAGGTAGACCAAACTGCATAAGTACAATTAATAATCATCTTCTTACCTAGGTACTCACAAAAGTGACTTCCAAGATCATAGTGCTCATAATTGAACATGGCAAACTCGTAATCTATGAAATGCACAGATCCTGTAAAAACAAAAATAGTCCAGACTGAACTTATAAACAAACATTTATTTTAATTGTAAAAGTTCGTTTATGCAAATAACCAGAACAACTCGCTCCAAATAAAATAAGGTAAACCTGTGAATATAGTTTTCTGCGCTAAAATTGTAGATAAGATAGGCATATAACAAACAAAACCACAACCAGGACTAACACACAATCCCAGTTTACATATAAGAAATTGCGAAGGTAAGGCACTGAGGGGTCAGTGGAAAAATACTTTTGGGGTTGCTTCAAGTCTGGAGTTAACTAATAAAATGCCATCTCAACAATTGTCGTCTGTTTTGTCGACTGTCGATTACTTTAAAAATAGAAGTGAAGGTAATGGTCGGGAATCTATACAGTTACCACAGAACTCCCATAAGAAAGTAAGTGACATGGCGGCATACACAAAAACAGACGAAGCATGAACCAACGGCACAAAGCTTAAATCGATTTTATCATCACGAAAACGCGCCTATATAATTTTGACCCCATTAAACCCCACTTTTATATAGAAAAACTGGGGTTTACAGGGGTACATCTTGTTTTTCGTATTTCTGCTCCAAAATATAGGTTGTGGGAACTCGTTAGAACCGCCTCGATGAGGCGGATCCAACGAGTACCGACCATCTATATTTTGAGCAGAAATAGGAAAAATATCACAGTTTTTTATCTTAAAATTTTAGTGTTTTTTTTCGGCGGTGTAATTTCCAATGTATTTGTATAGGCATGTTTTCGTAATGTCATGGCAACATTCCTCGCTCTTGGTTCTATCGTGGTGTTGCAAACAGTGTGAATGCAGATTTAGGAGCAGTCTGATCTGGGTCCACAATGGTTGCCTGTATCCAAAAATATTTGAGAAAGTTTGAAAGAAGATTCAACAGACGACATAAACAGACGTCATTTTCAGATTCAGTTTTTCTTTGTTTATTTTTATGAAATTTCAGTGCGATTTATTATTTGATGTCGTCGCCAGATCGTAAAAGGGGCACTGATGAGGCTTTACTAGCCGAACCCGCGCAGTTTAACCCACCTCAGGTCGGAAGAATCTGTTGATACACATTCTATTCTGTTCTATTCCACAACAAAAATGTAAGCGATACACACACTCAAAGACAAACCATAACAAAAATAAACCGCGACAGAAGAACCGCCTCGGAACATTCCACTGTGGGGGCTTAAATCTTTGTGGTTGTTTGATTTTTATGTTCACGGAGATGTTGCACTGACGAGTTAGGAGGCCTTCGTGTGGACTGAACTAATTATTTGTCTAAACCGCGAAGGAAATACGGGCGAGGATTGTGGCCACGTAAAATCGATTTATGCCCCCCAGTGGAATTCGTTTCACTGACCGTTCCAAGGTGGTTCTTCTGTCGCGGTTTATTTTTGTTATGCCTTGTCTTTGAGTGTGTGTATCGCTTATATTAATTTGCTTTGGATAGCCAATTGGCCATTTTGTGGGAAAGTAACTGTCCCTTTGGCTTTCCGCTAGTGATGTTTCCATTAGGGTCTAGATGTTTCGTGTTTGTATTTCTTTCCCTTGGTGTCATTGATGGGAACTTTCGGTTAATTGTATCGATTCATGATCACTGCCTTCACTTCTACATTTATAACTAGTAAGAAAAGGTCACTCAGGAAAGACCACAAGCTAAGAACGCAGCTGTCGCAAGTCACCAATAGTACGTGACACAGAGGCACACACCAAAGCAGACGAACTATGGACCAACGGCACAATAAGACACTGCAAAAGAACAAAAGAACGATCGCCTTGGGACGGTCAGTAGTAAAACTACAATAACAATTGGATCCGCATGGAGGCTTTAAATAAGCATATTAAAGCAGATTTAGTCTTAATTATAGGCGACCTTAACTGTGGAATTTTACTGTATGTTAAGTCAACTATACAAAAACAAACACAATAATTGGGGTCAGTGCAAGAAGGGGCCTAAGTCCATTTTTGGAAAAATCTGGGATAATATAATTTTCAGATACATCATATCAAGACCTACAATCTGATATATAGTTTGTTATACCTTATTTCTTTACTGCATTAAAAATGACGGTTAATAAAATTTTTGGTAGGGTCCTAAGTCCAGTGTCGTATCTTTGGTGCAAGAAGGGGTCTAAGTCCGTTTTACCACTTTAAGCTTTGAGTTTCAATTGTATGTATTGTTCATTTGTTTCAGATTTTTGTTATAATTAACTAATAAAGAGTCGTGATACGATAAGATATAAATATTCAAATAAATGACATAGGTTCCTGCTTTTAATAGTGAAAACTTTGTTGTATTTGTTTAGTGCAAGAAGGTGCCTAAGTCCAATAAATCCTGGACTTAGGCCCCTTCTTGCACTAAACCATTACTGTAACAAATGAATATTTGCGATATACTCTTGACTATTTATGCGTTTTCTGCACCATTTCAGATGACAGGATAACACATCAGAAGAATTTATTTAAATTCAAGTATGAAAAATATGAAAATTTTGCAAAATATTTTGTTTTTCGCGTTTTTCTCGAAATTATAAAAATGTGACTTAGGCCCCTTCTTGCACTAACCCCTTCAATTTTATATAAAAAAAGTTATGCCATGAAAAACATCATTATGTCAAACACTTGTCTTATCCTTATGAATATGACATTGTGAAAATAGCTTGACATTCCTAGTAAGGAAAAGTTGCCGATGTTCAGATTCTAAAGCATCTTAGGTATCTTGCGTCACTTGAGCGTACAACTGATATTGGCTTACAGTTGGACAGGGCCTGCTATCCTTGTAGCAGGTCAGGGTTGGGGGAATGTTGTTAATTCTTCTATTTCTTTACTTGCATTAATTTTCCTCATTCTACCCTATCCCTCATTTTCCTCTTCTATCCTTTTTCTCCCTTTCTCTGGGAGACAACACAAAATGACACACAAGGGTTGATCGTTTAGCTAAATCCAACACAATCAATCAATCGAAAGCCATTTAAGGAGAAGATAGTGACAATTACCTTTATCGTTATTGTATATTATGTTGAAGGGCTGTGTATCATTATGACAGAATACAACTGGCGACGCCAAAGCTTCTACATGACACCAGAGTTCGTCTAATTCTTCTCGAAGTTTGTGCTTTGGCTGTATGAGTTCCTTATACCTGTTGACAAAATCAAATATTTGCATGATATGCACTGGTTAAAAGCCACTGAAATGAAGTTGCAGTTGGTTCAATACCCCACATCTAGCAAATGTAACAGAATTATCGTACCTTCTTGTACCTTATATTTATGTTTGTTTTGTTATTTCAATCAAAATGAACAAGTTTAAGACAAAACTCGTATCGAGTTATATACAAGCAGCTTTATAGCCAATCCTTCATATAAAAAAAAACGAACTTTAGTTCCGATATCACTAACATACATGTCTCGTTTACAGCTCTCTCGGAACATGTATGTTTGTGTGCCAGACAGAAAGAGAGAGATTTGCCTTTAAAACTTATCCCTGACTGACCGATACTCCGCAGTAATGAAGTGATTACCAGGTGTCCTCCGCACTTAATGCCGAGGCTGGTGCACAGCCGAGAATGAAAAAAAAAAAAAAAAAAAAAAAAAGGTTACTGTGATCGCAGAACTCTAATGCTATTTGCCATTTCGCTCGGACGTATGGCGTTAACGGATATTATGTTAACATTTTAGGTAAATTATTGGCTTAATACTTTAAAATATAAATCGACTCGAGAACTGTTTGTTAAAACACCAGCACAAATCTGATTATTCGAGAAACATCATAAGCGCTTTAATATTCAGCAACTCATAAATGATCATTGGAGCGTAGACCTAGACCATATGCAGCGAATTCTTGGCACCGGATCTAATCTTCATTGAAAGTATTGAACATACATTCCGACCAATGTAAATAATAATAATAATAATAATAATAAATAATAAAAACACGCGGATGGGTTAAATATTGTACTCAACCGTTTATGTTTCTCTAGATCAGTTGGGAAACCATCAGGGGACAATTCACATAACCGGTACAGAAATTGTCTCCAGCCATTAGGAGTTGATGATCGTTTGTCTGGTTTTATTTCATGTACTCGGCACATTTCTCTGGCTACTAGTCTGGAAAACAGCATTTAAAATAATTAGCGCATCAAACATTCTCCAAACCGATGTGATTTTTACGTTTTGCAGTATCGTTCTTGGCTGTTTTCCCAGGATAGTCGATTGAAACGATAGTGCACCGCCAGAATGGGTACCCTGGCAGTTCTTCTGGAGAAATTCGGCAGCGAACACTCTGTGAGCTAATCCGGCGCATGTGAGTGCCCATAACGTACCCTGCAGTTTCCGTTGACGTCTCGTATGTTGTAACGGAAAATAACGATCCTAGTAGAGCAGAAGATATTCAAATGCTTACCCTTGCTGAAAACGTCTTCAGAGATTATAAAATGTCTGCTTTGACTTGCAACATGACGTTTAGACGAGCCTCCTGAAAAATGTCTATGGCTCTGTTTCGGGTCGCAGAAAAGGCGTTTCCTTGGCACTTTAGACAGAGAATTCGTTAGTTTAGTGTCCAAGAATGTATGCCTGTTCTTTCGTTAAAACAATTCGTTAGTATAAACAGTATTGCAAACTGCACATTTTGAAAATGGATGCATTTATGCAAAAACCCACAAGCAATCGTCAAACGGTTTTGATTTTACTCAATAGATAAAAAAGCTGCGATGTATTGTTTAAAATTTGCGATTTACAAAGCGACAACATTAAGAAATATTGACAATTAAAACTGTAAAGCAACTTGGTTTTAAGTATAGTTATTAAAACTTTGCTGAAAAGAAGTTGGCCAACATATTTTTGCTTTTAACGTTTACGCTGTCTGGGCTAATTCAACGGACGACAAACTGTTGATAGTTTTCTTATTTTATCCCGAAGCCAGGACTTGACAACTCATGCAAATTGTCTCGGTGACAATTTGCATAGAGTGTAAAATCCTGTTTTCTGCAAACCTATTGAGATATTAATAGGAAAGTTATAATTAATGTAACAGGGAATACATATCCGACCAGGCAGCGTTAGCGCTAGCTCTTTCTGCTTAGCGTCCGCAGGCCGCAGATGCAAGAAAACTTGCGTCCGTGACTCATTTTTTGCCTCCTTGGGCCATTGGCGAAAACTCTTAACTGGAGGCTTAAAAACTTGTTTATTGCCGTTTTCTGACACGTGTATGTCGGCGCCTTTGATTATTGCATCATGGTGACACGATTCAAGTATATATCTACCGAAAAATATTATTTCCGTCGCACCTGTTGCACTGGAAAACAACCTGTAAATGGACTGGGGAATCAAGTATTATTAAAATTTGTCGTTTGTCGCGGCATGCTACGATTGCACATCACAGTTTTTGTGTCTGGTTTTCACGGGATTACCAGTATTTATCCATAGTTTGATGCAGCGCATATATCAACAGCAAATGATGTTATAATTGAAACAGTTATAATTTATTTAAACTTTTTATGAAAATAAACGAAACAAATACATAAAACAGTGTTCATACTTTTATCATCCCGACGTATTTTTTCTCGCAACATTGTCGTCAATGCACGTCTGAGATTGAACCACTGCTGCACAGACCGATCTCTTTGTCCGCCGTTTTCCGTATACATTTAACCAAAATTATATTTATTGAGTCCCAGTTTGCAGGATTAGCCTGCTTTACTTCTGTATTTGTGAATTACAGGTGGTCAGCACGCAGCCCATGCTTATTTACCGCTATCTATCAAGTAGCCGATTAAATTAACGCCCTAAGATGTCTCGTCGACGTCTTTGAACATTAAGCAGAATGACTGGCAGCGCATCATAAAATAACGCAAACACAGCAACCAGGGAAGACGGATTAGCTTTCACAGCTGCGCTGGATGATCTGAGTCTTCACTAGTCGCACGTTTTATTCTATTTTTGCCGAGCACAAAATTTCCCGCCTTTTACCAATCGCACGCAGTTGCTACAATTATTGGAAATTTCCCGCCTTTTAACGCGTAGCACATAAGGCCGCTGCAGATAGAAAATTGGGAATACAAAACGTGTGAAAACGTTTTGATGACAATATGACCTGTGTGACGGCTGAGGACTCCGACCAGCCTGCACACTCTGATCAAAAAGAGCCTTCAATGGCGTCTGGGATATTCCAAGAACACATGCGAAGAATACGACCACATTGGTTTTTGCTGATCTGACACTTCTTTAGAAGAAAAAGTAATGTTTCATTTTGCTGTCCGCCAGCTTATTCACATGAAAATGTATACCGCTATGTTACCATGATAGAATATGTGTTTAACGTTTTTTACATATGGCCATTTCCACGTCTGACATTAATATAAGTGCACTTAGCTGCCATTCTGTGATGACAGAAGAAGATACGACACTAGTCTTGATTTTAGGAGTACCGATACTCTCAAATAATCACAGGATACGCCTATAGTCTTTGGATGAAGGAGTGACAGTACTCCCTGGGCAAAAGCTTATCAATAACACTGCCACGATGCAAAGAGGTAAATATATGTATATACAGAATACCATGGTACTGATCATATACTTGTGGAAATGCCTTTTTCAAATGCAAAATGTGATATTCTCCTTATTTCGGCTAAAAAGGTACATTGTGCATGCAAGAGAAGGTTCCTAATAATATCCGTTGTTCTGTGTCTAAGCACGGATAGTGAAATTAATAAAACCATTGTACTTTTCTTTATAAATTGGGGCTTACAATTGTGTAAGGTCTTGATAACATACTAAATATGTTCTTCGAAAATGGGATTGAAATATACATCGAAAATGAGCAAGAGTATTTAACAGTGCAGTTCTTTTGATCTTAGTTTCGATATCCTGTTTTCTTGGAAAAATAAGAAAAAAAAATCAACTACTTGTCGTTTCCTTATTTCGGCTGCAGAGTGGTAAACGTTAAATATATGAAAAACTGAACATCACAAATATATTTTACACACTTATATTATAATGTATGGATACGTATTCAAATAACTCATCTGATTTACTTCTGGGTTCCATTTGAATGATACTTGTAGTTATGTCTACAATATTTAGAGTTTGTGTTATACAATGGTATAAAATTTAAACCAAATTTATAAAGTAGAAGTAAAACAAAGATCAGGAATTGATACAATTAACTTACTCCATCCATAAAAGACACCAAAGGGAAAGAAATACAAACATTAAGCGACCAGACCATAATGGAAACCTAAACAAAGGAAGGCCATATGGACAGTTACTTTCCCACAAAATGGCCATATGGCCATCCAAAATTAAAAGACACAAGTGATACACACAGTAAGTAACAAACAACAACATAAATAAATCGCCACAGAAGAGCCGCCTTGGAACGGTCAGGCTCATATTTACTTTCTTACTGTCTCGTCTGTAACAGTATCGTGGTCTAACGTTTCACCGTGTATATACCCATAGGCAATCCCATTTTTGAAGATGGCATATAACGGTGGGCCACAATCTGCAGCGTGCAGTGCCTGTAATTAAAAAAATGTTGAAAAAATACATAAGCAGAAGCTACAGAGAAATCGGAAATAAACTATTGGTTTGGACTCATATTCTAGACAGGTTTTTAATTATTTAGACCCCATTTTGATTTATATCAGTCTTTGTATCGACTGCCTATTCGAAATTCGCAAAATTGCAGTATGTTTCCTCTGGCTTTCTTTGCCGGATCATTACAGGGTCACTGATGAGGCTTTATTAGCCGAAACTACGTAGTATGACCCATCTTCTTTCTTATGAATGTTTTCATTGCTCTTAAAGGAACTCATTTTTTATTTTTATTTGCCTCTACTGCAGCTGGTGTTGTGCCTTGTGGCGGCCGTAAAACGTCTCCCCGTACATCAACCATAGTGCAGTTTATATTTTACTTTTGGTCCTTTGAGATCAGCGTGAATATTCTGAGAAATCAGAAATAAATTATTGGTTGGGACTCATATTCTAGACAGGTTTTTAATTATTTAGACCCCATTTTGATTTATATCAGTCTTTGTATCGACTGCCTATTCGAAATTCGCAAAATTGCAGTATGTTTCCTCTGGCTTTCTTTGTCGGATCATTACAGGGTCACTGATGAGGCTTTATTAGCCGAAACTACGTAGTATGACCCATCTTCTTTCTTATGAATGTTTTCATTGCTCTTAAAGGAACTCATTTTTATTTTTATTTGCCTTCACTGCATCTGGTGATGTGCCGTGTGGCGGCCGTAAAACGTCTCCCCGTACATCAACCATAGTGCAGTTTATATTTTACTTTTGGTCCTTTGAGATCAGCGTGAATATTCTGAGTAATCAGAAATAAATTATTGGTTTGGACTCATATTCTAGACAGGTTTTTAATTATTTAGACCCCATTTTGATTTATATCAGTCTTTGTATCGACTGCCTATTCGAAATTCGCAAAATTGCAGTACGTTTCCTCTGGCTTTCTTTGCCGGATCATTACAGGGTCACTGACGAGGCTTTATTAGCCGAAACTACGTAGTATGACCCATCTTCTTTCTTATGAATGTTTTCATTGCTCTTAAAGGAACTCATTTTTTATTTTTATTCAATAATTCCAATTCGCCATAATTAAGTATGTTTCGCGCGATTTGATTGGTTGAAATACAAGTTTTATACTTCGATACACCCTAGTGTATCATAGTGTTTTTAAAACATCAGAATTTTCATGAATGCGAAGCGCAAGTGAGAATCTGCTGTTTATTATGCATAACAGCGAAATACCATGCTTTCTATCAGACATAAACTTGATATTTTCCTTTTTGCTGATAAGAAATATATCCTCTTAGCCGGGGAAATAAATCTTTGTAGCTGAAACTACTTTTGGCACAACATACACAAGGTACTGCTTTTACAATGAAATCGCCATATTCAAACGCGGGTTAGTTTCAGATACGTCGATGTTATTCATGACGTCATCTAATGGCGTCTGAGAAGCTATCTATAGACGTTCAGAATGCATGACGTTCGAGCTGGATGCAACGTTGAAATAATGATTATCTGGACATAACTACTGAATGAGGGGTACGTTTGGTTACCGTTCTCTCGCATTTTCAATTGTTTCATCACTATAATATCTTTATTTCTTCTGTTTTCATTCATTACAATAGGAAGCGCTTTCAAGATGGCGTCTATACAGTTTTTGTCTCAGTCAGTTTATGTGTCACTTCGCCCACTACCTTTTGCATGGACTGTATATTACGAGTGAAATTCGGAGAATTAGATGCATAGTGATCCATCAGCTCTGTCAAATGTATGTAATATTCAGTTTATTTACTCAGCCCATTTAAAATATGGGATTTACAAACCTCGTACTCGTTTCTTTATCGGATGTTCAACCTCCCTCTATTTATAAATCCCATATTTAAAATGGGCTGCGTCATTAACTCTATTTATTTTATACTTGGCGGTGAAATCAATTCATATTTGAAACAAATAAAATTGATATTTTCACAGTGTGAAAATACATATGATATTTTCACAGTGTGAAAAATAACTTGACTAAGTTATTTTCGCAGTAGCAGACCGGACTTCGTTTTTTGGTTTGTTTTTCATATAAAATAAAAAGAAAAAATACTTTTTTTTTTTTGATAAATTCCAATATTTTATCGAATGTGTTGAAAACATATTTTATCGAGTGTGCTGTAAACACCAGAACGTTTCACGAGTGTGAAGCATGTTACGAACAACTGTTATGTTACAGTGCATTGCCAAAGTCACGTATAAAACAAGTTTCCCGATAAATACCAAAATATTTCATCTCGTAAACATTCTGATATATTTAACACAGGCGATAAAATAGTTTTGGTATCCAGTTAAAAAAAGTAAATATCCTCTATTTATAACACACCCGGGTGACGTAGTGAGTTCTTTCATAACTCTTGAATTGAAAGTGTTTTTTTTTTTCTTCAGTATCGAAATCTCGGGTCCTTTAAACATAGATAGTCGCTGCCCTAAGAAGCGCCCAATTTAACCGGTTCTACCAAATACTCGCAGTCTATTTTTTGTGAAATATCAAAGAATATTTAGTATATCATTGAACGTCCTGTTTTGGCTGTATGCATTACGAAAACGCGCCTATACAAATGTATTGTAAACTTTACCACCAAAAAAATGAAAATTTTAAGATGAATTATTGTGATATTTTTATTTCTGCTCAAAATATAGTGGGTACTCGTTAGATTCGCCTCGGCAAGGCGGTTCTAACGAGTACTCACAATTTATGTTTCTGATATAACGAATACCCCTGTAAACTCCAATTTTACTACATAAAAGTGGGGTTCAAGGGGATCAAAATGATATAGGCGTGTTTTCGTGATGAATCTGTGACTAATAGGTCGTTGATTACAATCATGAGGAATGCAGAGTGCGAGGTATTGATCTAATTTACTTGTTCGAATATGTAAAGACATTCTATCGTTGCATGCAGGTTAGTCGCACCTCCGTTCAAACCCTAATTTTTAACAGGAAATGGTGACCGATGTTTTACATCTTAAGGTCAAGCCTCCAGCATCCGTGAGTTTTTTCTTTCTCTTTCTGTTTTACGTCAGATTGTTATTGAATTCTTATGCTTGTTAAAATACTCATGATTGTCTTGATGTCTTGATAACATGCCTATATGATTTGGACCCCCTGAAACCCCACTTGTATATAGTAAAACTGGTGTTTACAGGGATAAACCTTATTTGTCTTATTTCTGCTCAAAATATTGATTCTGGGTACTCGTTAGAACCGCCTCGTCGAGGCGTCGTCGATGCGGTTCTAATGAGTACCCACAATCTATATTTTGGGCAGATATGAGGAAAATATAGAAATTTTTCGTCAGAAAATTTTCGTTTTTTCGATGTTAAAGGTTACAGTGTATTTGAATAGGCGTGTTTTCATAATGACAAACTATCATCTTGTTAACAAGTCTGTGTAACGAACATCCCTCTAAACCCGTTTTTACTGGTGTTTACATGGGTATACATTTTTTGATGGGGTTTACAGAGGTATACATTATTTTCCTTTATTTTGGCAAGACAAACGGGTTGTGGGAACTCGTTAGAAACGCCTCACCAACAATCGTTATTTCGAATAGAAAAAACAACAAAAAACCTAAAAACCATTGAATGTTTTCATCTAAAAAAAAAACTACTTCTATGAATAAATAAGAAGAAGAAGAGAAAATAAAATTACGCACGGGTGTGTGTATCAATCTGTTGAGCTTGACTCTATTTATGCGGGCCAAAAATAGCAATTTATAATTAAGGCCTGAGCGATGACATTTTTGAACATCTAACATCACGTGAACAAGTCCGTGAAAGGAAGACCCCACTAAACCCCACTTAATATAGAGAAAACTGGGGTTTACGGGGGTATTCATTATTTTTCTTATTTGTGCTCCAAGACATAGGTTGTGGTTACTCGTTAGAACCGCCTCAATGAGGCGGTTCTAACGAGCACCCACATCCTATGTTTTGAGCAGAAATAAGAAAATTATCAAGGATTTTCATCACAAAAGTCATTTTGGAAATGTGAAAAATGCACTGTGTCGCACGGGTGTGTTATCGTAATGAATGAATTATGATATGCAGTGCAAATCTCAACATGACAACATGTACAAAGGCAATCACACTTAAAAATACAGGTCCGATCATGATTTTTTTCGGGGCAAAAACAAAATAATAAACAAACGTTTTTTTTCAGTATGTTAGCGGAAACACAGCTATTTTTTACGCCTAATACAGTTATCCCGGCTATAGTCTATAGCATTTGTCCAAAACGGCAAGCATGGTCAGCTGGGCAACTTTGGAAACCAGCCGAAGAAAAGCAACATTGCGCGATGGAAACGGACTTCTAGAGTCTATCGGAAAGCTTTAACGCTATCCAGTCAGAGGCCACGTTATATTCCCATGGGCATTAGAATAGGATGTAGTCTGTCAAAAGCTGCGACGTCATCCGGACAGATAAATTTCACCAAATCAAGTTTCTTTAGAAGGATTTTACTATATCAAATTTTTATATAAGCAACAGAAATAAAAGGGCCAGAGTTTATAAAACGTTTTATGCTCAACTCATTTGGGTAGGAAATTAGTTATGCTAATTAAAAAAAAAACAACACACAATACAATCCAACCTGTACATGTAAAAGTTTAATAACACCGTGGCTCGATAATGTTGTTATTATTCTTTGATACTCTCTTCTCTGTATGTTACTCATAAACTTCTCATATGACAAACTTACGGAAATCTAAACTTCCATAAAAAAGTCTAAAAACCCATGATACGGAGCAGTAATGAAACAATTATGCATTCTGTGGCGATTTATTTATGTTGTTGTTTGTTACTTACTGTGTCTATCACTTGTGTCTTTTTATTTTGGATGGCCATATGGCCATTTTGTGGGAAAGTAACTGTCCTTATGGCCTTCCTTTGTTTAGGTTTCCATTATGGTCTGGTCACTTAATGTTTGTGTTTCTTTCCCTTTGGTGTCTTTGATGGGCGGAGTAAGTTAATTGTATCGATTCCTGATCTACTTCTCAATCCCGCTTATCGTTTTACAAAGATTGCACAACACAGATCATGAACTTCAACAAATTCATAACAACGTGCTTCCCTCCAAAGTTCCATATTTCTAATGGCCGTTTCTTCTGAACAAGCACAGATAATGATAAAAAATGTCATTTTTGATTTTTATTTGCCTTCACTGCAGCTGGTGTTGTGCCGTGTGGCGGCCGTAAAACGTCTCCCCGTACATCAACCATAGTGCAGTTTATATTTTACTTTTGGTCCTTTGAGATCAGCGTGAATATTCTGAGAAATCAGAAATAAATTATTGGTTTAGACTCATATTCTAGACTGTTTTATAATTACTTGGACCCCATTTTGATTTATATCAGTCTTTGTATCGACTGCCTATTCGAAATTTGCAAAATTGCAGTATGTTTCCTCTGGCTTTCTTTGCCTACAGACCACTTCATGACTTAGCTCTTCAGAAGAAAAATATTTTTAACATGTCTTATCCTTTCAAAATGGTTAATGGCCAAACGAAGTTAATCTGATATACAAATGTATATAGAGAAAACTAGGGTTTACGGGGGAATACATTATATTTCTTATTTTTGTTCCAAGCGATAGGTTGTGGGTACTCGTTACAACAGCGGTTCTATGCTGCAAGACATAGGTTGTGGGTACTCGTTAGAACCGCCTCAATGAGGTTGTTCTAACGAGTTTTGGGTACTCATTTTAGAACCGCCTCCCACAGCATATGTTTACAGTACGAATAAGAAAAATACCACGGATGTTCATAAGAACAGTCACCATTTTGGAGATGTGAAAAAATGCACTATGTCGCACGGATGTGTTGGCGTAATGATTGTTTGTTTTATTTTCAATAGTGATGAGCCACTATTCCCACAATGTAGCATGATAATTATGAGAAACACAAACTCATTTTATTAGGAAAATGCACAAATGAAATAAAATGCAGATGCTAATTTGGGATAACTTTCTTATTCCTGCTACAAGCACAGATTGCAGGTGCTTGCGTGAAAGCTGTTTATATAATGGTTCTTATAACTTAACAGTAGCAACTACTGCAAGCCTGGGCGGATTATACTTTATTTAGCCAGTCATAAGTTCTCATAATTAAAGACAGCCAAAAATTTCAGATTCGCTTTTATTTTGCGGTGTGCTTACATGAAAGCGTTTTGTCAGGTGTACTCAACTGATGATACTTTGTTGGTTGTTTACCAAGCATTTTAAAAGTCATCACATGTGCATGCTCTTCGATTTGGTTAATTAGCTTTCATGTAAGCAGGATTCCGACTTATAGCACATTTTTCGTGTAATCATTGTTGTTATTTGTTAGATTACTGGCTTACAATAAGCAGACGTCATAGACTTTGAATTTGGATTTGAATAACATGTTAATAGATCTAGATGATGCAGTGTCTGCTTTCATGTAAGCAGAATGATCTAGTATATTCAGGTTGTTCATTGCGAGCGAATAGTATATTATCTATTAATACTGACTTGCCGTATCTACTGGTTTTGATGTGTTATATTAAATAAGTTTTGATTAATACGCTTTCATGTAAGCAGGCCTCCAACTCATAGCACCTCCATTTTGCATAAACTCGTGGTTGTTTTTGACAGATTACTTGCATACAATAAGTTGAAGTCATAGACTTTGAATTTGCATATCCTGTTTAATAGATCTAGATGCATGCAGTGTTTGCTTACACGTAAGCAGAATGACTTAGTACATTCAGGTTGTTCATGGTGAGCGAATATTATATTATTTACTCATAGTTACTTGCAGTATCCTCTGGTTGTGATAAGGATGTGTAACATTAAATCAGTTTGGGTTAATAAGCTTTCATGTAAGCAGGCTTCCGATTCACAGCACCTCAATTTTGCAAGTAATCGTGCTGATTTGTGGTAACTTTCTTATTAGGGCCCCGCACTGAAAGTGTGGGTGCCCTATAGTAATCACTCTGTCCGTCCGTCTGTCTGTCTGTCTGTCTGTCTGTCCGTCTGTCCGTCCACAAATTTTCAACATTTTCCTACTCCTCTGATAGCGCTGCCGGGGCCCTAGTCAGTTTCACTGACAGCTCTAGTTCCTGCTGCAAACACAGACTGCAGGCGCTTGCGTGAAAGCTGTTTATGAAATGTTTCTTTTAACTTGTCTGTACTAACAGTAGCAACTACTTACATGCAAGCCAGGGCGTATTCTTCATTTAGTTAGTCATAAGTTTTCAAAATTAAAGACAGTGATAGATTTCAGATTCGCTTTTGTTTTTGCGGTGTGCTTACATGAAAGCGTTTTGTCAGCTGTACTCAACTGATGATACTAACGCTTTTGTCAGCTGTACTCAACTGATGATACTTTTGTTGTTGGTTATCAAGCATTTTAAGAGTCATCGCAAACGCATGCGTTTCGTTTTGGTTAACAAGCTTTCATGTAAGCAGGCTTCCGACTCATCGTAGATTTGCATGTTAATGGATCTAGATGATGCAGTGTCTTGAGTACATTCCAGTTATCCATGGTGAACTTTTATATTATTTACCTATATTTACTTGCAGTATCTGCTGCTTTTAATAAGGATGGGTTACTTTAAATCAGACCTTTACATTGTTGTATGTTACATGCTGATTATAGCTTATTTACTGCTCTTTCTTACAAAAAAAAGCTTGATAATAGCAGTGCTTTCACAGTAATTTGATGTATGATTTAAACTGCCTTACTTCCATATAAAACCTTAACCAAAACAGGGTAGTGTTGCATACTATACAGGTACATAAAATAATATAACTTACCGTTGAGTCTTTCTTCGTTCAGTATCTGTTCAAAATCCAGTATACACGAAAAAATGGTATAATCTGACGTATGATGGTGCCAATATAATAATACACTGTATATGTTCTTCTTAGACCTGCATCTTCACCAGTTTATCCAAGACGATGAAGGCAAACGTAGCTTACATGTAAGCTGCAACGGTTTCTCATCTCATTTTTTCATATATTCATGCTTCAGTGTCTATATGCTTCTGTTTATCTTGTGCTAAAGAATTACTTCCAAACATTATCACTGTGGATCTGATTTAGCTTGATTATGACAAACTTTTTCCATGAAGTATTATTTGAACACAAATAAACGGGGTTCCATTAAAAATATTGACTTGTCTTATGTTTTCCTTATAACAAAGTGAAAATCAACTGCTTTGAGACTTTTAAGACAGTCTCAAATGAAATTAGACTCTGTTATTCGCAAAATTGCAGTATGTTTCCTCTGGCTTTCTTTGCCGGATCATTACAGGGTCACTGATGAGGCTTTATTAGCCGAAACTACGTAGTATGACCCATCTTCTTTCTTATGAATGTTTTCATTGCTCTTAAAGGAACTCATTTTTGATTTTTATTTTAAATATGGCTAAGTTAAAACCATTGACACTGACAAGGTCTGATGTTCCGAGACTAGCTAGTTCATTCAGCAAGTTTCAGCTCTGTGCTGTATTCCTTGCTTTAAAAGGGCAGCGTTATTACAGACGATACTGGTGGGTCATAATGTTGTTTCTTGCATGTTTGGTCATATATCATATATTTTGTCTTACTTGCATGTTTTCAATTTCTCTGTCTTTGTCAACCATGAGGTCTTTTCCTTCACCATCTATTCGAAATAAAATCACGTCTTCGTTGAATTTTCCATCTTCGTAGTAACCATATATGTGATTTGATATGCCACCACTGAATTCCTAAACACAAGAGATTTACACATCTACATCCATCAGATACAAAAGAAGCTAACACCCATCTCTGGTGCAGATATAGAACTCTAACCCGAGGAATAAAGGATAAAATCGGAAACAAGGTTGTACCGAGGAATTGCATTTCTCTGTCTGTTTTTGGAGATAAATGTGTGATTAGTTTTCTAACCCCACAGCATAAAATATATTATAAAAAAACTTACATTAGTGTGAGAGATGCTTTTTTAAGTTAAACGTCCCGTCACCGCTTTTATGTCATTCTGGAGACGTTGCTTCCAACTTCGTGGGACTTTTACCCAACATTGACATGAAAGGACATTTCAAGCCCTGCTGCCCAGTGAAACCAATACGGTTTATATGTATTGAACGGTCTGACTCGCACAACTGAACAAATTATTTTTCTAAATCGCGACGGAAGTAAGGGCGAGGATTGTGGCCACGTAAAATCGATTTAAGCCCCCCAGTGGAAATCTTTCCACTGACCGTTCCAAGGCGGTTCTTCTGTGGCGATTTATTTATGTTGTTGTTTGTTACTTACTGTGTGTATCACTTGTGTCTTTTAATTTTGGATGGCCATATGGTCATTTTGTGGGAAAGTAACTGTCCTTATGGCCTTCCTTTGTTTAGGTTTCCATTATGGTCTGGTCGCTTAATGTTTGAATTTCTTTCCCTTTGGTGTCTTTGGTGGGTGGAGTAAGTTAATTGTATCGATTCCTGATCTTTGTTTTACTTCTACTTTTTATGCAGTTTACAATACTCAGGTTTCAGCTCTGCGTCAAAGCATCATGCAGCCCAATCTATTTCACCAAGCCCCCGATGGGCAGAGGCTGCAAAGTGTGAATGATGGATTGAAAAATTCGTCCGGTCAGTAACTGAACGGCATCACGAGGCTTGCCGAGTGATGCCGGACAGTGATCCCGGGAGATGGACCTTCAGACCTCTAAGATTCCTTTTCTTGCATACCTTTCATTTCTGAAAGTGGATCTTTTTTATAATGCCGTCACTTCATTTGACGTCTGCCATATTTTGATGAAAATAATGCGGTATTTTTTACGTCGCTGCACGTGCAGTGACGTGAAACATCGCGATGGCGTACGTGACGTCCTATTCAAATAGTGCATATCAAACAAGTGAAAACTGAATTTTTATCCAGTTCATGGGTAGGATAATCTGGGTAGTATAAGAATTCCCATCCAAGGGTTAATTTAAGGATTTTTTTATCTGGTGTGCAATAATTAATAATCTGATGCTCCTGTGTTTTCTTTGATCTTACGAATCCATTCGACATCCATCCCAAACAGCGTCTGCAAATTCTAAAAGAGAGCAGATGAAAGTAAATTAGATTTTTTTCTGTTTGAAGATATTTATGGTCGAGCGTAAATTTTAATTTTTTTTTGAAAGCGGGTGTGTGTGTGTGTGTGTGGGGGGGGGGGGGGCGTTGTCCATTTGGGGTATTCTGGCCTTGAACCAAATCTTTATATTTTTTGCAGGTAAACAGCCTAACATGTGTACTTTATTATGGCATACCTCTGGTCGCGCGCAAGGTTGGGGTTTTTCGAGCCACAGGCCTTTTAAAGTGGGTGGGGTAGCTTAGCATGACACTGTAGTGTATTTTGAAAGTTAACTTTGGTTATCACCCATGTGCTGTTTCACCGCAGTTTGTTTTAAGTAGACTGAAGGATATCTGAAGTGATGTGTGGAAACATTTTTTGAAACATATTCCAGTTATAAAATGCATTTTTCTAACATCAAGGGACTTTTCCTTATTTTTAACCTTAATCACTAAATATTTTGAAGTTACTGGTAATGAAGGAGGTCCTTCACAACAGTGTCATTTTATCAGCACAATAGATAGAGATGTAGAATTGGTTGACTTGAGCTACATTTCATGGTTCAGTGAACACAGAATGGGAAATGGGTGGGGGTAATTCAGATTGTGAGTTTAGTTACTATTCAACCACCATAACAATACATCAAAATCTTGTTGTTACAATAATGTAGGGTGAGATTATTCATTAATCTGTCTGATATTTTTATTTTCAAAGATAGAGTCGTTTCAGGACAAAGTATACACTAATTGGTTGTCACCCAACTTAGTGTATGCATTGATGGTGCTTTTCATTTGTCACGTGTAGTCAATCTTTACCAGAATAATCTGTCTCAGAAACCTGAGCAATGTTTTACGCTTTTATCTCTACGTTTACAAGCAGGTCTGTGAACTCCAAAAAATGTATAAAACATCTGAAAAATTAACGGTAGGCACGAGACCCATTCATTTGATATCATTTGTTTTCGGTTGCTGATTTTGTACCCGAAGATGTATCTTGACAGCTGTTAGTTTCAGTGTCATGTGCTCTATAAACTCCACTCAGACATAGCTTTACAAAAGAAAGCTCCCGTCTTACCTATTCTATAACCCACTTCAGGTACTGCTGTACAGCCTTAGATGCATGTATATACCTATAAGCTTCAGTGCAGCCTATTCTATAACATTCTTTTTTTGGAATAGTGTTTGGAAGCTTCAGATATAACTCATCACTCATTTCTCCCTTCGTGAGTGTTTAGCGGTCTCAGTGCTCTCTTTACAACCTTCAGCTTCTATCTAATCCATCATTAAACCTTCTATTGGATACTGTGTTATAGCCTCCGCAGTAGCTTTACACACTGTAGCTTATTTTCAATCTCTTCTTTAATCCTCTCTTTGGTATTGTCTTGTATCACAAATGGTCCTTTATACCTATTAGCTAAGTTACATCTATTATATGACCCTCTCTTGGGATATATGTTGCAGCCTTAGATGTATCTTAACATCATGTGACTATGTCCTACTATTCTATAACCCTTTCTTGGGTAGTGTTTAGTAACCACAGATGTACACTCTTTAGCTTCTTCAAACCTCTTCTATATCCCTCTATTTGGTGGTATTTTTAACCTCCGATGTACCTTAACACCCTTTTAAGGCTTAAGTGTCTGACAAATCTCTTCTATAACTCTCTCGTGGGTTGTATTCTGTAACCTCAGATGTATCTTAACACCCTACAATCTATAACCCTCTTTTGGGTAGTATTTTGTAACCACAGATGTATCTTAACAACCTACAAATCTATAACCAACCTTTGGGTAGTATTTTGTAATCTCAAGTGTATCTTAACACCCTACAATCTATAAAAAATAGAAGTAGAGGCAATGATCAGGAATCGAAACAATTAACCCACAGCTCCAGTCAGAGACACCTAAGGGAAAGAAACACAAACATGAAGCAACAGACCCCAACGGAAACACCAACAGCGGAAAGCCAAAAGGACAGTTACTTTCCCACAAAATGGCAAAAAGGCTATCCAAAATAAAATAATATAAGCGACACAAACACCCAAAGACTATAACTATAACCCTCTTTTGGACAGTATTTTGAACCATCAGATATATCTTAACACCCTACAAATTTATAACCCTCTTTTGGGTAGGGTTTTAAACTTCAGATGTATCTTGGGCTAGTTGAAACTTCTAACTACCCATGTTTTTGGCAAACCAATGGTAGACTGTCCTACTTGAATTAAAAGTAGGGAGGAATTTTTCCACGGGAAGCTGTGACGGACCTGAGAACTAAATTCTCGCTCCCTTTGTTTCGAGTTGAACTCACTTTCAGTTGATGTTTCATTTGGACTACCGGGCCCGGCTCATGTGAAATCTACCATAACAGGACATCGGTTAAATAAATCTCGTGCATGGATTTGATGTACTGGTAAGGTGGTTGAATACTAACTGTGTTTACAATCTGTTTACCCCACACATTTGCAATTCTGTGTTCACTGAACCATTAAATGTTGCTCAATTCTTCCGGTTCCACACTTCTACCAATTGTACTGATAAAATGATACTGTTATCCAAGAATCAGCATTGGTTTCCCCCCATATTACGAGAAACTTTTAAAAAATTTAATGATTAAGGTTAAAATAAGTAGAATTATCTTGGCGTTTGGAAAATGCAGTTAATCTTCCTAAGCTACAATATTGTTTCGAAAAATGTTTCTAAACCTCACTTCAGACATCATTCAATCTACCTAAGAACACATTGCAGTGAAAGAGCACACAGGTTATAACCAGAGTTAACTTTCAAAATACACTACAGTGTCATGCTAAGTTACCCCACCCACTTTTAAAGGCCTGTATTCCAAAAAAAAAAAAAAACCTTATCATATAACGTCACGTCTGAGAGTGTAATAACGCCATGTAATATTTTCGATAATCCACTAGTGGATTAAATATGTAAATTTGCTAGATACGTCCCGTAACGTTACATGCACACCGGTTACCGCGGTACAACGTGACGCGACTGAGTACAACAAACGCTACCGTCTTTTTTTTTTTTTTTTTTTTTGACAGGAGAAGTGTGAGTTCAATGTTTCCTTTATTTTGTCGAACTTATCACAATTTACGTTTTTCTGTTGGTTTTGCGATGACAACAGATTGTGTTTTTGTTGTTTTGTCCAAATTTTAAGTTATGACACGGTCAGATGAGGGAAATCAAAGCCATAAATTAGGCCAAAATAGGTAGAAAAACAAAACTTCAAGTTTTAAGGGTCTATCAATCAGAAATAGATGATATATACACGAGCATTCTTGGGTTTTTCATGCCTCTAGGCATCGAAGTAAGTATACTATTTTTAATAATTCATAAAAACATTTAGAATAAGAATCGTACCGATTTTTCTTGGCTTGAAACACGGGTACACCTTACCACGGATCATGTGTTGAGTCTGAGTACACTAAACACGGAACAAATGGAACAACAAACACGGATATGAAAAAGCGAATCTGGACGTTTTTACCCATTATAAGCGCCATTTTTCAAGAAACAGCCAAGAGGAACGATACATATTTGTCCTTTAGTTGAAAAAATACATTATGCACGGTATGCGCTTGGCCATTCCTAAAACAAAAAAGTGTTTTGGGTTGTAAGGTGTGTTTATGACATGGAGACAACTTTTTACAACAGATCCACAATAAACAGTCGCTATAATCCATCAAAAAATGTCGCAAAATAACCTGTTGTTTGTTTGAACTGAGCTTTAACGTCCCCTTCGACACTATTAAGGTCATTTTGGAATTGTTTCCAATTTTGCAAGTCTTTTTATCCATCATTGAGATTTAACGACATCTCAAATCTACCGCCCAAGGAGATTAATAGGGTTCACATGTATATGAAGGAAAGGTCGGACTCGTCCGCCCCCGCCCAACGGGGCTTGAAGAAATAGATGGGCTGCATGATATTTCCACGAAGAGCTGAAACCGTCCGCAAAATAGTACTGGTAAACCGCTTAGAAGATCTAAGCCTGTCCAGGAACCACGGTGCGAGGCGGACCGTCCATGCTTATAAACCCTATTGGTTTCATTGGGCGACAGGGTTTGAGATGCCATTTCATCTCAATGTAGGGTAAAAGTCCAACAAAATTGGAAGCAACGTCTCCAAAATGACCTATACTGTGTTTACAGGGACGTTAAACCTCAAATCACACAAACAAACGGTCGGACAAGCACCACTTTGCCTGGGAAGACTAAGACCTTCTAAGTGGTTAAGCAGTAGTCCTGTGCGACGGGATTCAGCTCTGTGTGGAAGTAGCATGCAGTCCATTTATTTCCCCAAGCAGCGGTGGATGGGGCCCAAGAATAACTTGTACATAAACATGTTAACAATATAAAACTACAGAGGGACCGTTCAAATAGCCAACAATGAGCTATACTGAGCAAAACCAACTTCAATGAGACAACACTTACAGTGCAACCACAAGAATCTGCAAAACAATTTGTTAGTACAGAAGTTGCGCATGCACATAGTGATCGCTGAAAGCGATCAAATTCTGCGAGCAACGAAATACTAGCCCCGTTTTACAAGTTCTGGCACAACAGACGAGGAAATCCTAGATGTTACCCTGGGATAGAAACTTTTATCCTACCCGGGTTTTCTAGGAAGGGCTGGCATTGAAGTCGAGAATTCTGAGGTGTTTAACTCAAAGGGTGTCTGATGTGCGCTATTTGTATAGAAAGTCGTGTACGCTGCCCGTAATGCGACGTTAGCAGTTGAAGTGACCGCATATTCAAAATCTATGTTTTAAGATTGAAGTAATGCAAGAAAAAGAATCTGAAATGGGTGTGCCATGAAATTTTCTCTTTGGTAATCATTCTGTTTTACTCACCTCATAAACCAGGGGTCCTGGGTTCGGTTTTTTGGCTTCTCCAAACTTTCTGACGAGTCGTTAAATGAGGCCCCCTCTCTGTATAACCTTAGCGGGTTGCTGAGAGGTATAACTCAAAATACACACACGGTCATTCTCTCCCTTTCACTGACTCAAGAAGGGTGGTTGTCAAACCCTGGCGTAAGAATATGCACTGTGCTGGTTTTTATAAGCCTTCAAGGTAAACTAACTGTCTCGATGTGACCTAAATAGTGCTTGCTGTGCTGTTAAACTCCCAACTAAACGAAGAAACAAGCCAGCCAAAGAAATCAGTGTGTGGGATAGATATGAAAGTTTGTCCATCATACTCAGGGGCGTAGCTACCTGTACGCAGATACGCACTTGCGTACACATTACAAACGTAAAACATAGACGTAGAAGAAAAAGAAGAAGAAAAAGAAGAGGAAGGAGAAGAAGAAGAAAAATAAGAAGAAAAAGAAAAAAGAAGATTAAGAAGAAGAAAAGGAGAAGAAGATGAAAAAGAAGAAAAAGTAGAAAAAAAGAAGAGGAAGAAAAAAAAAAGAAGCAGAGAGAAGAAGTAAGAAGAAAATGATGATGATGATGATAATGATAAAGAAGAAGAAGAACGACAAGAAGAAGAAGAAGAAGTAGAAGAAGAAAAACTGAATTCGTCTAGGATATACGCAACACTATTTATTAGCTAGCATAGTTTCCTCCTCTGCCACGGGGACCGAACTTACAGGAAAGAATTTGCTCCCTGATGGGAGCAAATTCTTTCCTGTAAGAGTGTTCCCCATTTGGTAAAAGGAGTTATTATTTTTAGTATTTTCTTTGGTTTGCGTACAAATTATTTTCTTCCAGCTACGCCCCTGATACTGTTACGATCCACAACTTCTAATCCTGAATTATCTTCCTTGGCCTACAGGTTTATAACCAATGACAACTGCGTCATGGATACGACTCTTTCGCACAGAGTCGATTATTATTGGCTTGCAGCGACGGCTGCAAGCCAGTTAGATTGGAAAAGTGGTTCCGGTTTTAGACTTCTCTTTCTATGTTATTTTGGATCCTCAGGTGTTTTTTTTTTTAAACAAAAATCAGAGATACAGTCAGCTTTTTCCGGTGTTCTGGTTCCCTCGTCCTATAGCTCAATAGCTTTCGGGTATTTTAATAGAATACAGGGTACCAGTTTAGTGAGAGATGGTCTAGTGGCAGAGCTATCGTTTCTGTGCGAAAGTTTAACTAAACACCGAAACGAATTTATCCACTAGGCCACGGTCTACTCAGCACTACCGTCAATACAGTTTAACTGACCACATTCATAAATCACCTGTGTAGCAGTCTACAATTCACTCGAAGATCAAAACTCGATGGGTTTTGTTGAAAGTGTGGGTGCTCTGTAGTAATCACTCTGTCCGTTCGTCTGTCTGTCCGTCCACAATTTCTTTATTCTCCATAACTTTCTTATTCCTGGATGGATTTAAATATATACTTGGCAGAAATGTTAACCATAATGTGATGGAGTGTTGCGCGCAAGATTCAGGTCCGTACCTCAAAGGTCAAGGTCATACTTAGAGGTTAAAGGTCAAAAAAGAGTTTTTGTCTTGTCCAATCAATACTTTTTATACCTGGATGGATTTAAATATTACTTAGCAGAAATGGTAACCATAATGTGACGGAGTGTCTCGCGCAAGACCCACAGCCGTACCTCAAAGGTCAAGGTCATACTTAGAGATAAAAGGTCAAAAAAGCGTCTTTTTTTATTGTGTCCAATCTATAACTTTCTTATACCTGGATGGATTTAAATATTACTTAGCAGAAATATTAACCATAATGTGACAGTGTGTCACGCGCAAGACCCAGGTCCGTACCTCAAACGTCAAGGTCATACTTAGAGGTGAAAGGTAAAAAAACCGTCTTTTTTATCGTGTCCGATCAATATCTTTCTTATTCCTGGATTGATTTTAGAATAACTTAACAGTAATGTTAATCATCATGAGAGGATTTGTTGTGCGCAAACCCCATGTTGGTTTCTAAAACCGAGTTATCATGTGAAAAATGATTCTTTGAGCTATAATCTTTCATTTCCTTGTTCTTTTTAGTTTTTAACATCAACATTTTCCTACTCCTCTGATAGCGCTGCCGGGGCGCTAGTCAGTTTCACTGACAGCTCTAGTTATATTGAAGGTACTGCCACCAATAAATGAACAAAGTTTACGGCGTACTGACAGTCAATTGGTCCAGTTTTTATCAAGATTAAGATTCACCTTAAATAGCTTTATACTGTTTATTTCTTTTTAGACTTTCAGATAAAAACTGTTAACATTTGTAACATTGTTTACTTTGGTTGTCTCTTGTATATAATATTTTTATACTTTGCTAATCAAAGCTGTTAACATTTAATGTCTCTTCCTCCTTTGTCTTATTCTCCCTTGTATGTATATTTGTGTCGTTACCTAACAATTACATGTTTACTGGCCACATGACATGAATGTATACTCAGTATGTATGGAAGACCGCCTCCGTGGTCCAGTGATTAAGGTCGCTGACTTGTAATCGCTGGAGGGTCATGGGTTCGAGCCCCGCTACCGGCCATGATCGTTTATGTGAGAACATTTGGTAGTTTGTGTCGGAGGATCGGAGTTTAGTACTGGTACTTTCCAGGAACGATGGTTGGGAAACTACCCGCCTGTATATGACTGAAAGATTGTTGAACGGGCGTGAAACCTAGCAAAACAAACAGTATGTATGATGTGTTCTACCACATTATTGTCTCTCATAAATCTGTTAGGGACATTTATTTTGTTTTGTTTGTCCATTTCTACTTCCGTGCTCCATAAGTCCATTATTCCTCCTGTCTGTCTGTTAACAATGTCTTCTTCCAACTACTATTCAGATACTACTGAGCAAATTTCAATAAAACAGGGTCATCACAATGATCCCGTACTATCATAGTTGGTCAAAAGTGAGAATGTGATCATTGGGTCACATGTCAATGCCTCAGTTACCTTAACATTGAAATATTTCTTCCAATAAATGTCAGGGTAGTGCCACATATAAAATTGACACCTCATGGGTTTGTCCATTCCAATGTGTAGATAAACCATATATTGCCTTTGAGTACACTGCATCAAAAGTCTATGTCCCATTAAAGAGAACAGTACAACTTGCTTCCTCACCAGTAATTTCATCTACATCAACTCATACATCCATGTGGCGGCAATATGGCTACATTTACACCAGGAACAGTACCCTTAAAACCAGGCAAGCCTTTCCTTTTAAAAGGAACCTTTATTTTTCAGCTATGCTCCATTCCTTCATTATGGCTGTCATGTCGGAAGATGGTGGCTCGCCCGGGATTTGACTTTCTTCGTAAAAATGACCTCGCGTCAACATACGGACTTGAAGAAAAGGGGTGAGGTGTTACGGCCCGCAGCACCTAACCTATATTATTCCTGCCTTAGTTGATTATGCGGAAGACAACTGAGGAAGACAGTTGACTCTTTGGCTTAGTGCTTAGAGCAGTTGATTTTACCCGATTGTCCAAGGTTCGAATCTCACCATAAGCGATTTTTCCCCTTTTTATGTCCCCGGTAGCGATAGCGGGGACATATTGTTTTTGCCCTGTCTGTTTGTTGGTTTGTTGGTTTGTACGTGGACAACTTTAACGTTGGCCATAACTTTTGAACCGTTTGAGATAGAGCTTTCATATTTGGCCTGAAGGTTCCTTGTGACAAGACCTTCACATTCATGCAAAAAAATTTGACCTGTGACCTTGACCTTGACCTTTGACCTACTTAAAAGAAAAAAATAACATTGGTCATAACTTTTGAACCACTTGAGATACAGCCTTCATATTTAGCATGTATGTTCCTTGTGACAAAAGCTTTACATTCATGCAAAATGCAAAAAATTTTGACCTGTGACCTTGACCTTGACCTTTGACCTACTCAAATTATAAAAATAACATTTTGGCCATAACTTTTGAACGGTTTGAGATAGAGCCTTCATATTTTGCATGTAGGTTCCTTGTGACAAAAGCTTTACATTCTCGCAGACAATTTTGACCTGTGACCTTGACCTTGACCTTTGACCTACATAAAAGAAAAAGTTAACATTGGTCATAACTTTTGAACCGTTTGAGATACAGCCTTCATATTTAGCATGTATGTTCCCTGTGATAAAAGCTTTGCAAAAAAAATTTGACCTGTGACCTTGACCTTGACCTTTGACCTCCTTAAAATAAAAAATAACATTTTGGTCATAACTTTTAAACGGTTTGAGATAGAGCCTTCATATCTTGCATGTAGGTTCCTTGTGACAAGAGCTTTACATTCACATGAACAATTTTGACCTGTGACCTTGACCTTTGACCTACATAAAAGAAAAAGTTAATATTGGTCATAACTTTTGAACCGTTTGAGATACAGCCTTCATATTTAGCATGTAGGTTCCTTATGACAAACGCTTTACATTCATGCAAAAATTTTGACCTGTGACCTTGACCTTTGACCTACTTAAAAAAAAAACATTTTTGGTCATAACTTTCAAACCGTTTGGGATAGAGCTTTCATATTTGGCATGTAGGATCCCTGTGATTAGAGCTTTACATTCATGCAAAATGTTTGGACCATGACCTTGACCTTTGACCTACTTAAAAAAAAAATAAAATTGTTCATAACTTTTGAACCGTTTAAGATAGAGCCTTAATATTTGGCATGTAGGTTCCTTGTGACAAGAGCTTTACATTCATGTAATTTTTTTTCACCCGTGACCTTGACCTACTTTAAAGAAAAAATATTATTGTTCATAACTTTTGAACCATTCAAGATAAAGCTTTCATATTTGGAATGTAAGTTTATTGTGTCAAGGGCTTCCCACACAAACAAAAATCTTGAACTGTGAGCAACTTTGAATGAAAAATGACCAAGCCCGGGGACATGTTCGTGTTTCACAAACACATCCTGTTACAACTATGCTTCTCTCCATTGTTACGACATTCATGTCGATGGAATACCCAAGTAAGAGTCTTATATTCTTTATTTCAGAAAGATACATTATGGCTGAGTTTGAGTTTAGCGGTGCTGGTCATCCAGATGACCCCAACACCATGTATACTTTTGCCGAACCTAACAATGAAACTTAGGATTGGGCTCAAGTTTTGTCTGGTGTCTCACAAGGTGCCGTTTTCGGTCCAGTTTTGTTCTTCGTGGACATTAATGACATTTTTACTGACATTGTGTAACAGGTGACAAAAATGCTACACACCTTTGACCCGGCCGGGGTTCAAACCCGGGCCGCCGGATTGATAAGCAAATCTAACACGTTGCTGTAAACGCCGGCTTGTACCGAAAGGCAGTACAAGTGTCCTATATACCTATACGCTATGACATTCTCCCCCTCCACATTGAAATTCGCTCTCGAATTTCTTGGAGTCCGAGAATCATGTGAAATGATACTCAAGGAGTTCTATTGCACGAACCCTCAATTTTATCGGTTCTCTGCCTAGTTATCTGCTTAATGTATTGCATTAAACGGCCTGAAAGCTCACTCCGGTAACACACCCGTGCGACATAGTGTATTTTTTCACATCTCCTAAATGGCTACTTCTCTGATGAAAATCTGTGATATGTTTTTTATTTATACTGCAAACATAGGTTGTGGGTGATCGTTAAAATCATCTCAAGGAGGCGGTTCTAACGTGTACCCACAACCTATGTCTTACAGTAGATATAACAAAAACGTATGTATATCCCTATAAATCACAGTTTTCTCTATATAAAGTAAGGGGTGTTCATTTCACGGACTTGTTCGCATGATGTCATGCCACATTTTCATGCCCAACATCCTAGTCTATCCATTAGGTTCCGAAGTTTATGTTAGTCCCCTTTGTCTCTAATTTCCCGGCAGTATACCCAGTCGTCTGCGAACAGTCTTATTTCTGAACCAATGTCGGTGGAAATATGATTAATATACAGCGATTATAATAACAGAGGACCAAGAACAGTCCCATTCGGGACCCAGACAAAACTGGAACACACTCCATATACTCGCCATTAACTGATATTGGGTCAATATCATTTACAACAAGAGCTGAAACTGTAGGTGACCAATGCCCCCCCCCCCCCCCCCCCCCCCCCCCCCCCCCGTGGGAGCCAATTTCTGATTTTGTGCAAATTTCAAGGGGAGATAATTCAGCCAAAAAATGAAACAGAGTTATGGCCCTTGGTCAGATTGGGCAAATACTATATGCCCGCCACCCCCACCGAATCAAAGATTCTCGGGGGGGTGGGGGGGGGGGGGCATAAAAACTTACTATTTTCAGTAGCGAAGAAAGGAATCTATAAATTCAAGAGTCTCACCTCCCCAACAATGCCGAAACTAAATAAGTTGAATTTCAGTTGTTCATAAGTGGGGGATGTGGTAAAAACGTTAATGTGTTCACCCGTCCCCTTTGTCCAAGATTATTACCCAACCCTTTAAATTCGCACGTGTATAAGTTCGGAGATCATAATGAGAATTAAACAGGCATTAAAGAGTATGTAACAGCAAAATGGATCGTTTTGAATTAAATACAGCATCATGTATCATGCCTTCGCTGGCGGATTAAAGAGTTTTATTTCAATTTATTTCGCCCCCCGCCCGTCGGGGCTTGAGAAATAAATTAGGCTGCATGGTGCTTCCACGCAGAGCTGAATCTGACCACAAACGAGTACTTGTAAACCGCTTAGAAGGACTAAGCCTGCCCAGGCAAAGCGGTGTGAGCAAGATCGTCCAATCCATATAAGCCTTCTGGTTTCATTGCGCGGCAGGGCTTGAGATGTCATTTCATCTCAATGTCGGTTAAAAGTCCCACAGAATTGTAAGCAACGTCTCCAAAATGACCTAAATAGTGTTTACGGGGACGTTAAATCCCAATTCAAATAAATATTTCAATTTATGAATAATATAATCCGTGTTTGTTGTATCCAAATTGTGCTGACTATCCGCGTTATGGTGTATCATAACCCGTGGTAAGGTGTACCCTAACAAAAAATCAACCATTGAACCATCCACGGATTCAGTGGGTATTGACATGAACTGGGGCTCAAGCAAATGCATCAATGGATGCTCTGAAATCGCAATAACCTATAAATCACAAAATCATGTGCACAAAAGATGTGTTAATGTCAAAAAACATTTACCGAAGTATGCTGGGGTTGGTGAAAACACACTAGACGAAAGAAAATTGTTTGTGTTTTCGTTTATAATGAACAGAATTCTCTGCAACTGTATCAGTAAATGGTAATACCATTACTCTACAGCTATGCAAAATAACCACCCAAAAAGATTAGGATCTCGGCTAAAATAAACCTTTTTCTTACCGAAAATACTGCTGTGACGTCATGATTTCTGTAGCGTTCGTTGTACTCTGTCGCGTTCGTTGTACTGCGGTAACCGGTGTGCATGTACGACGTCCTTAACGACGTCGCGTTTACTAACGGCGGAATATTGACATATTTGTTGAAAATTATGCATTTTATTGTCATATGATAAATAGAATCTTGCATTCGTGTTCATGTATTTTCGAATTTATTATACTCGTTGAGGAAAAGGTATAAAATGCACGGCAAAGCCTCGCATGTTATCCCTTTTCCTCAACTCGTTTAATAAATTTCATATTATATGAACACTCATGCAAGATCCTCAACGTACACTCTTTCGTCATTCCTTACTGTAACAGTAGGAACAATAAAGCGGCTGTTTACTCCTCCATTATTCTATATGGCAACAGTAATATATAAATATTAAATTCCTGAGAGGGTGATGGTGAAAAATGTTACCTCTAGGAGTATGAATATCAAACGAGTCGCAGCCGAGGTTGATATTTATATTTCGAAGGGTGACATTTTTCACTATCATCCTCTCACTAATGTAAAATATATTTTATCATGCCGAACAAAACTAATAATTATGGTACAAATACGCTTGAGAAGAACATAACCATTTTCGCGTTTTACACGTGCACTGTGTGCGTGTAAAATTATTGCGTTTTAACACGCGATTCGTTGCGTTCATACGCGATTTCGAGGCGTTTTATATCAGCCAATGAAAGTGATTATACAAAACGCGTGAGGTAAACTCAATACGTGTTTTTTGTGCGCGAGAATTCCAACAAATAAGAAGAAGACCGGTAAGTGACGATACAATGCGTGTGTGCGAGAGTACACGGGCCAATCAAAATCCTCTTTGCTCGTATGTTTGACCCTTATTTTTTATTTTCATTTATAATTCGTTCATATATTAATGGCGGTATTGGTCTCTCTTATCAGTAGTGATTCGGATAAACGAACACAGACCTATTTTGGATTGCATAAAACCCTAATGACTGGCAGTTTAGAGATAATGCACACTCGGGGTATTCCGAAGTATGTCAAACAGGTAGGGATCCATTTAAGGCGTAACTATACCAATTTTAGTGACACAGACGCCTTTCTAATATTTAATCTTCATCAGTGTGTCTCAACCCAAAGTTCTGAAACTGAAACGGATGATAGACAAGACCCGGCAAACACAGCATATCCCCCTCCGAGCACACACCGACGGACACAGCTCATGAGACAGGTCAACTGGAGGCATCAGGCAAGAGACGCCTACCCTAGGACCTCCAAGAGAGGGTAATCATTTACCCTGGGATATGTGTTTGACAAGTCACGCCTATTTACAGGTTTGTGGGCGCTCATCAGAGCCCCCTTGTAATTGGTGTTTATGGTGTTTCTAACACATCTCGAAAACACACGTATATAAGTTTGACCCCGCTAAATAGAAGTGGAGGAAATGATCAGGATTCGATACAATCAACCCAAAGCTCCCATCAGAGACACAAAAGGGAAAGAATCACAAACATGAATCAACAGGCCTAATGGAAACACCAATAGCGTAAAGCCAAATGACAGTTTCTTTCGCTTAAAATGGCCAAAAGGCTATCCAAAATAAAATAATATAAGCGACACAAACACCCAAAGACAAACCATAACAAAAATAAACTGCGACAGAAAAACCGCCTTGGAGCGGTCAGCGGAAACGAATTCCACTTGGGGGCTTAAATCGATTTAACGTGGACACAATCCTCGCCCTTACTTCCGTCGCGATTTAGACAAATACTTTGTTCAGTCCGCATGAAGGCCTCCTAACTCATCAGTGCAACATCTCCGTGAACACAAATAATCAAACAACCACAGAGATGGAATAACGGTGAGGACGCGACAGCAAGAGTCCACTGAAATGCTGGAGCAAAAGGAAACCAACAGTTAAACCCCACTTTATATGGTAAAACTGGGGTTTAAGGATATCGAAGAAAACACAATCTGATTATCCTACATTTTGAAATAGACTATATAAGGTGGAAGATTCCATTTGGTAAAAAAATGGGTAAATAAAACAAAATAAATGAAAATTACAAAAATAAATAATTAAAAAATAATAGCCGCTTCTGTGAGTGACTGAATACGAATTATTTAGGAAACTCTGAAGAAAAGACAACCTCACACAGTTTACAAGGTGGAGGATGCCATTTGACGGCAATAAGCAAAACGTATAGACAAAGATCATACGCAACAGCATGAGGCGCCTGATCAGGGCCTTAATTTTTTCCAAACGAATCAGACATTTTCAAAATAAATTTTAAAGAAAACTGCACCTCACACTCTTAATTTTAAATTGGTCTTGTGTTATTTACAAGGTGGAAGATCCCATTTAGCGCAAAATGGCAAAAAGTGTAGATCCAGATCAGACCTAGCAGAAGTAGGCGTCTGATCAGGACCTACATTGTTTGCATTTTATTAATTATACATTTTGAAGAATACACAACCTCATGCACTTTAATTTTGAAATGGACTTCATATTTCCAGTTCTGTAGTGTAGTCCTTGCTTCCAAAGGATAACCCTTTTATAGAACATTTAACGTCACTACAGCTGGTGTCTGGGACTGTGTGGCGGCCGTAAAAAGTCTCCCTGCCCTACATCATAGTGTAGTTTAAATTTTTTGTCCGTTGGGATCATTGATTCCATTGTGGAATTTTGAAAATATTTGAGGGTCACTGATGAGGCCTTATTTGCCGAAACTAGCTAGTCTGTCCCAGAAAACATGTTCACTTCATATTTCCAGTTCTGTAGTGTAGTCCTTGCTTCCAAAGGATAACCCTTTTATAGAACATATTTAACGTCACTACAGCTGGTGTCTGGTGGTACTGTGTGGCGGCCGTAAAAAGTCTCCCTGCCCTACATCGCAGTGTAGTTTATATTTTCTTGTCCTTTGGGATCATTGATTCCATTGTGAAATTTTGAAAATATTTGAGGGTCACTGATGAGGCCTAATTGGCCGAAACCAGCTAGTCTGGCCCAGAAAACATGTTCACTTCATATTTCCAGTTCTGTAGTGTAGTCCTTGCTTCCAAAGGATAACCCTTTTACAGAACATATTTACAAGGTGGCGGTTTCCATTTGTCGCCAAAGGGCAAAACAGTGCAGACCCAGATCAGACGATGCAAAATGTTCTGGCATTTTCCAAACAAATTTCGAAGAAAACACAACCTGATTCTCCCGAATTTTGAAGTGTACTAATGCTATATATAAGGTGGAATATTCCATTAGGTAAAAAATGGGTTAATTAAACAAAATAAATAAAAATAACAAAAATAATTATTTATAAAAATGGGCCGCTTCTGTGAGTGAATAAACATGAATTATTCCGGAACATCTAGAATAAATGGCGGTATTGAGGTGTTGTTTTAAAGCTATCTTTATAGCCCCTAGTTGCACCTGTGTGTCATGAAACCTTTGGTCAATAAACAACCTGCATTTTGACAGTCAACTTCAATCGATATGCAGTACCTATATTTTACCCTTTACCCCCAGGCAAATGTAAATGAATAATTGACTTGTGTTCTTTTCGGAAAGAATCAGATATGTTATGTTCAAGCTGAAAAAAAATCTGAAACAAAGAAACTTTGAAGAAATAAAAAAAAAAGAAACAGAAAGACCAATAAGTAGGAAATAATTACACAGTATTAATTGGTTGCTTATGAAACGCAAGGCAGTCTGTGAATGCGCATTATCTGTGTTTTAAACACTCAGGTTTGATTGGCTGATCAACATTAGCGATTTATGCTCAATATCGCGTTATTCAGAAAAGCAGATGATTGGCTAAAATATAATTTGCAAATGAAACGCGTGAATCGCGAGTGCGAATCTCGCGCGATACAAATGCGAAACAAATGCGTGTGAGCTGTAAACTTCTTCTCAAGCGTATCTGTAAGGGGTTTTAATGAAAAATACAGGACAGCTCACAAGCGACTTTTGACGCAATGACGTTCTAAATTATCGGATATCGTCGGCTTTCAACATAAGCGACGTTAGGTGGTGAAACAGAAATTCAGAAGTTCAAACGTTTATAACTTCGTTATTTCTGAACTCAACCCTCAAGTGTAGGTCTGCGTTTTCTTAATTAAATCAAAAGAAACATTTTGGTAGCAAAATTTCTCGACTTTGTGTTAGAAATAGATCAGCTCTAACTGTGATTTGTTGTGTAATAAATCACAGTTTGGAGGTCTGATGTAAAGTAGACAAATCATGAGCGCGTAGCGCGCGTGATTTGTCTACTTACAACTGAGCGATAAACTGTGATTTATTACACAACAAATCACTGGCTAGAGAAGATCTATTTCGATTCTAACACGCTGAAAATCGGCAATAATGTTGTTGTTTCCTTCAAAATCTCACAACTTTTCGCCATTTTTAGAAGAAATCCCGCTAAAATTATCGACTGAAACACATGCATTTATATCCTTATCTAACGTTTTCGATGCGAGAAAATGACGTTACACCGTCTAACGTCAAGAAAATCGACTAGTGACGTCATCGATTGGCAGTTTTTAATGACGTCACTTGTCACGCTCTTCCGAGCTGTGATTTGTTGCAGAATAAAACACAATTATTTTGCATTGCTTATATAGGTGCGCTGTGTTAGAATATAATTTTTGGTTCAGACTTATTCCTGAAGAATCGAACCTAACGCGCACCCAATACCGCGCACGTGTTAGTCGAAATTATCGCAGGGGTGATGGTATATAAATATTACATTCCTGAAAGGGTGATAGTGATAAAATGTTACCCTGAGGAATATGAATATCAACCGAGGCGCAGCGGAGGTTGATATTCATATTTCGAAGGGTGACATTTTTCCCTATTACCTTCTCAGGAATTTAATACTTATTTTATTATACCGAACACAACTAATAATTATGGTAAGGGACTTTTAATAAAAAATACAGGGTTGCTCACAAGCGACTTTTGACGCAATGACGTTCCAAATTATCGGATAACGTCGGCTCTCTACATAAGCGACATTAGGTGGTGGAAAAGAAATTCCGAAGTTCAAAAAATGGGTGTTATTTTTCACTATCACCCTCACAGGAATGTAATATTTATTTTATTATACCGAATAAAAGCAATAAATAAGGTAAATGATTTTAATGAAAACTACAGGACATTTGGCGTGATGACGTTCCAAATTATCGGATAATTCGGCTTTTGCTTTTGCTTTTGCTGGTTGTCTATGTGATAATGAACCTTTTCTCATGAACTTTCACAAATACTTGCAAATTTTATCAGTATGTACAAATGACCTACTGCCAGGACGCGACTATACACAACCACTTGTACAGTAGATTATACATGATTAAAATGTCGCTTAGCGCAACGTAAAACGAAAATGCTAAAACTTTAAAAAAAAAAAAAAAAAAAAAAAAAAGAGTTTATTTTTTCATTAAAGCTATGAATAAAAGAAATTTTTATGCAAAAGCAAACACCTCTGATATGGGCTTAAAATATATTCTTAAAGGGAAGATTGGGCTACTAAGTATTACGTTAGCCTACATGCTAGGAATATGTGATGCTAGTGGGGCCTCCGTGGTCTAGTGGATAAGAGCGCTGACTCTTAATCATTAGGTCTCTCACCGCTGTGGGTTCGAGCCTCGCTCGGGTCATACGTGAGACGCCAAGTTCTGCAACGGATGGTCAGGTGGTTTTTCTCCGGGTACTTCGGTTTTCGCCCACCTCTGATTAACGATCGGCTCGATATGAGTGAAATAATCTTGAAAGGGCCGTAAAACCAAAATAAAAAAAAAATGTGATGCTATTAGTTGTTGTGTTAGATTTTGGGTCAATATAGAATGCATTGAAAACGGACAACCCTGCACAAAACAAACAACCGAAGTGGGGGTTAGAGTGCGTTCTTTACGGTGGAAAGGTTGGGTTGTATTGGAGTTTAACGGCCCAGTCAACACTACTTAGGTCATTTTGAGCCGGTCAGTTTACCTATCCACATTTTCCTGTGCAGGCTTATACGAAAGCAGTTAACCAGGATATAAAGCTACAGTACTCACCTTAGCTCGTGTACTGTCTGATTGCCATTCTGGTCGAATTAGGTGAAGAATATGTAAAACTTCGAATGAGAATGGGTTTTCTTTCAGTTTGTCAACATCGATCACGATATCGACTTTATGTCTGGTGTGCGACATATTGTATGTAGTTAGTCAAGATAATTATAACCTTGTCAGGATAAGAGCACTCTTTGTGCTAGATTATATCTAAAACGTAAACTGCATAATACACCAGCAGGTACATGACGTAATGGTGACGTCACATCCACGTCGGTGCAACGTCATGACGTTTATGCAACGTCACATCTACGTCGGTGCAACGCCGTGTTGATTTTACGTTGCCCTAGCGATATTTGCCTGCTGGGACCTCTGTTTGTCGTTGATTCGGAAAAATACCGCTCCTATAAATTCCAAAGTACTGAAGAAATGAAACACTTTTTTTAACGTTCATTAAAGTATTTTAACAATGGGTCAGGAGCAAAGTAAGCTTGTTGTCCGCTGTTATTCATATTTCAATGAACGTTACAAAAAAAAACACCTTTATTGTCTACGACCATGCATTATAGACGTAGGGTTTAACACGGAAGTATAGCCATTCGTTTTGACCTTTATATTTGTAACAACAAGTATAAGCTTTCACAATAAGCAAAAAAAAAAAAAAAAAAAAAAAAAAAAAAAAGGCCCATAACAGGTATAAGCATTCACACAAAAAGAGGCCAACGGGCAGAGCTCTGAAACAGAATTGCTATCACATTTGCATAAGCCCATATTTGCTGTCATATTTGTACAGGCTAATGCAAAATACACACCCGCAAACGCTCGACCACGACGGAGCACTGCCTATCCTGTCTGCTCCCCAGAAGCCTTTGGCTCTGGTCAGCTAAAAATAAAACTTGCCTTGCTGTCAGCAAACTTTTTTGGTTAATCTTCAATTAGTCTGATTTAATGTGTAGGAAAGTTGTCTTCTTAACGTCTCCAACATTTTCAAGCATTCCATTTGATACGATTTTACAAGCATACTGAAGTTGCACATGTGTCTTTTTATGTCCCCGGTAGCGATAGCGGGTAGACATATTGTTTTGCCCTGTCTGGTTGTTTGTGTGTTGGTTTGTTTGTGCTTGGACAACTTTAACGTTGGCTATAACTTTTGAACCGTTTGAGATAGAGCATTCACATTTGGCAAGAAGGTTCCTTGTGACGAGAGCTTCACATTCATGCCAAAAAAAATGACCTGTGACCTTGACCTTTGACCCACATAAAAAAGAAAAAATAACATTGGTCATAACTTATGAACCGCTTGAGATACAGCCTTCATATTTGGCATGTATGTTCCTTGTGACAAAAGCTTTACAGTCATGCAAAAATGTTTGACCTGTGACCTTGACCTTGACCCTTGACCTACTTAAAAAATAAAACATTTTGGTCATAACTTTTGAACCGTTTGAGATAGAGCCTTCATATTTTGCATGTTGGTTCCTTGTGACAAGAGCTTTACATACACACACACACTTTGACCTGTGACCTTGATCTTTGACCTACATAAAAGAAAAAGTTAACATTGGTCGTTTCAGATACAGCCTTCATATTTGGCATGTAGGTTCCTTGTGACAAGAGCTTTACATTCATGCAAAACATTTTGACCTGTGACCTTTGACCTACTTAAAAGAAAAAATTAAGATTTTGGTCATAACTTTCTAACCGTTTGGGATAGAGCCTTCATATTTGGCATGTATGTTCCATATGATAAGAGCTTTACAGTCATGCAAATCTTTTGACCATGATCTTTATATTTGACCTACTTAAAGGAAAAAAAATAAAATTGTTCATAACTTTTGAACCGTTTAAGTTAGAGCCTTCATATTTGGTATGTAGGTTCCTTGTGACAATAGCATTACATTTATGCAAAATATTTGACCTGTGACCTTGACCTATGGCCTACTTCAAAGAAAATAATATTATTGTTCATAACTTTTGAACCGTTTAAGATAGAGCCTTCATATTTGGTATGTAAGTTCCTTGGGTCAAGGGCATCCCACTCAAATAAAAAATCTTGAACTGTAACCAACTTTGAAAAAAAAAGAAAAAAAAAAGACCGTGCCCGGGGGCATGTTCGTTTTTCATAAACACATCTTGTTAAAGATGAAAAGTACTTTTTGACAAAAATTATTGCATTTGCAACTTTGCCATTTTAGACGTTATACTTCAGTCGGCAGGATAGCTTTATATAAAAGCAATACTTGTTATTTATTTTTACATATTTTTCTCGGTCCCCGCCCATCGGGGCTTGAAGAAATAGATGGGCTGCATGATGCTTCCACACAGAGCTGAAACCGACCCGCACACGAGTACTTAGTAAACCCCTTTGAGGATCTAAGCCTGCCCAGGCAAAGCGGTGCGAGTCGGACCGTTCGTGCTTATAAACTCTATTGGTTTCATTGGGCGACAGGGCTTGAGATGCCATTTCATCTCAATGTCGGGTAAAAGTCCCACAAAATTGGAAGCAACCATCCGCAACTGTTATTGACATTTATGCCGTTGGCGCAAAGGATAAAGCCTTTTACTGTGCGCTGACCTTCTCGGCTTACCTGTACAGAATGTCTTGTTGGAAATAGCAGGCGCTTTAATGGAAAATAATTTTTAACCAAATATTATTTATTTATTTTGCAATTTGACAAACATGTTCCGATTTAATCTAATTGTCCGTTTAAATACCTTCAAAAAGATATCAAATAAGTGGAACTTTTATTTAATTAGATGGCGGCATTTTTGGACGGGTTTTTTAAAAAAAATCCGTCCTTTAAAATAGCGATGTCCGGGCGGGCGGGCGTCCTGCGGGCGGGCGGGCGGGCGGGCGGGCGGGCGGGCGTCGTCCCAGGTTTACCTTTTGGTTAACCTTTTTTCAAAGTGATATTTTTCATCTATTCTGTAGCAGATTGTTTTAATATCAGGACTGATGCATAAGTGGAGGTACCGCTTTCATGTATTATCTATAAATGGCGCAAAAGACTAAAATTTTGGCGGAAATTGTCATTTTTCAAACTTGCGTTTTTCAGGTTTACCTTTTGGTTAACCTTTTTTCAAATGCCAGTGTAGTGGATAGAGTGCTGGACTACGAATCCTATTGTTGACTATGAATCTGAGGGGCGTGAGTTCAAACCCCGGTGGAGACATTTTTTTTTTCTGTTCTTTTTTTTCTTTCTTTTTTCATTCTTTTTTTCTTTATTTTTCTTTTCTTCTCCATAAACACATATGAACAATTATTATCTTCCTCCCCTGATAGTTGCTAGTAATAATATATACATGCATGCACAGGCATGGAATTTCCTTTTTTTTTTTTTCTTTCTTTTTTTTTAGCTCACCTGAGCACGAAGTGCTCAAGGTGAGTTGATGTCCGTCGTCCGTCAACAATTTCTTTAAACGACATCTCCTCCTGGGATAATGGCCCGATTTCAAAATTATTTCACAGAAATGTTCATTACGGACCCTTTTTCAAAATTGCTAAAATCAGTGGCCACTAGAGCTAAAAATAGAGCTAAAAATAGAAAAAACTTTAATTTTTTTCTTCGTAAAACACAAAAACAAATCCCCCCCCCCACACACACAAAAAAATTGTTACTGGGTTAGGATATTGCATTTGTTCTGTACATACATGCATACATAGTTTTACATACATACAGAAATGTTCATTAGGTGACCCTTTTTCAAAATCGCTAAAATCAGTGTCCACCAGAGCTAAAAATAGAAAAAAAAAACTTTATTTTATTTTTCTTCTTTAAACACATAAACAAATCATACCCCCCCCCCCCCACCCTTCCACAAAAAGTTGTTACTGGGTTAGGATATTGCATTTGTTCTGTACATACATGCATACTTAGTTTTACATACATACCCTACCCACCCCACCCTACCCTAGAATACCCTACCCCACCCCACTCCCATCCCAAAACAACCCCAATCCACCCCCAACCCAACCCCATCCCACCACTCCCCACCTTACCCGACCTCACCCCATCCCACCCACCCAAGCCCACCCCACCCCACAACCCCACCACACCCCATCCCACCCCACACCACCACAAATTCCACCACGTCCCAGCCGACTCCTAACCCATCCCACCCCACCCCACCCTACCCCACACCAGCACACCCCACCCTACCCCACCCATGCCACCACCATCCTAACCATACTGAAAAAAAAACCCGTCCATAATGCCATTAGGCATTTTTCTTGTTATTTTTAAATTAACAACCCTTAATCCTTATATGAAGCATACAAAACTATGGAAAAACAACGACAGTACCCTACTTTAGCGGCTAAAAGCTTCATTTTCTGCTAATATTGCTAACAATCGCCTGTATCAGACGCAATGTGGTTACAATATTGTGCATTTTGGTAGCAATTATAATATTTTTAAAATAATATTTAATAACGGCATTTTGCGGTTAAATTTGAAGCTTTTTCCGGGGAAAAGAATATGCAAGTAAACCCAACTTTATATATTGAACAGTCGGGTAATCAGGGATCAGCATGATCTTAACATTAACATAACACAAAAACATAGCATTCTACTTCTTATTGCGCGACCCGCAGAAAAAGCGACCGACTGAAGGCGGAAGTTTTTCTAAGAGTGCCCTAAAATCACCGTGTCATTCTGTCATTCGGTCATTCTGTCAGTCTGTCAGTCTGTCTGTCCGTCCGTAACCCGTTTTTGAAAATTGGTGATAGTGACTTAACCGCTTGGAATATTTAAACAATTTTTGGCATACTGATAGATATCAATGAGATCTAACCAATGAACTTGCGAAATCTTACATTCCATTTAGTATAGCCTCGCCGAGGCGAAAAATGTGAAAATTTTTGAACTGCTTCTCCTCGGAAACTGTTGGGCTGATTGAAGTCAAATTTCATAAGGAGCCTCTATGGGATGGGGTAAACCAACATTTGCTCATGGGGTCCAGGTCACATGACCAAAATGGCCGCCAAGCCATATATGGTCTGTCTGTCTGTTCGTCCGTAACCCGATTGTGAAAATTGGTGATAGTGACTTAACCGCTTGGAATATTTAAACAATGTTTGGCATACTGACAGATATCAATGAGATCTAACCAATGAACTTGCGAAATATTACATTCCATTTAGTATAGCCTCGCCGAGGCGAAAAATATGAACATTTTCGTACTGCTTCTCCTCGGTAACCGTTGGGCCGATTGAAGTCAAATTTCATATGGAGCCTCTATGGGATGGGGGAAACCAAAATTTGCTCGTCGGGTCCAAGTCGCATGACCAAGAAGGCCGCCAGCCATATATGGTAAAAACCCTTCAAAAATAGTCTTCTCCAGAACCACTGGGCAGATTTCCACGAAACTTGATAAATAGCATCTGGGACGTAGGCCCATCATAAATTACTAAAATGGTGACCCTGGGATGACCTTGACCTTCTTTGTGCCTAGGTCAAACTTTGACACATATGCTTTTGTATTGGAAAAGTGAGAATGCATTTTATCCTGCAAATAATTTAGAATACAGTACTAAAGTATAAGATATATTTTTGCTCCTTACGATAAGGCACATTTATTGGGTAAACCGTTTTAGGTCCAGGTCACATGACCAAAATGGCCGCCATACCCATATATGGTAACACTCATAAAGCTAAAAGCATCCGGCGGGTCTTGCACTTCAGCTGAAGCACTGGTTCTTCTATATTATTTTAGTCAATATTGGTTTTTCGTCACGGCAACAAGCCGTGTAAGGAACATCCCCTTAAACCATGCTTTGTGTAGAGAAAACTGGGGTTTACTGTGGTATTCATTTTTTTTTTTATTTCTTCTCCAAGACATAGGTTGTGGGTGCTCGTTAGAACCACATCAATAAGGCGGTTCTAACGAGAATACAAAACCGGTTTTGAGTACCGATAAATTTTCATTAAAAAATTAACTGTTTTTGAGATATCAAGAATACCCTACTAAGCCGCACGGATGTTATCGTAATTTATTAATTTACAATTTATTTATTACATTGATTGATGGTACTATTTAGAACCAGCTCATTCTGATTTTTGTTTTAATTCATTTATGCATCACGTGAACATGTCAATGAAATGAAGACCCCCTTAAACCCCGGTTTATATAGAGAAAAAAGGGATTTACGGGGGTATTCATTATTTTTCTTGTTTCGGCTCCAAGACATAGGTTGTGGGTACTCGTTAGGCGGTTCTAACGAGCACATAAAACCTATGTTTTGAGCATGATTTTGACTTAATAAACACAAAAACATTTGGCGCTTCTGTGCCCATAATCAACGTTTTATTACACTCAGGGGAAAATATCACGGGTATTTAAAGGCATTTATTCTTGATTATTGAGGACTATCATTTCATTATATAATATTATGTAGCCCTCAGTGCTCACTGGAGAGACGTCCTCTGTCTTCAACAGGTAAGGGGCCGCCTTGGGGAAAATCAATAAATTTCTTACTGTTGACTGGTGTACATTATTGATTTTCCCCTTAAGTGTCTCAGTCAGGGGATTCAACAAGAGCTACTAATCACCCTATTAAGGGCCGCCTTTGATCTGCTATAGTCAGTATATCACAGGGGGCAATAAAACAATTATGGACACACGGTGTGTTTGACTGTTACAGAATAAATGCCTTTAAGCAGAAGACAATTATCGCTTTTATGACACGTGGATTGTGTATTGCGTTCCGGCTACCGACCGTCAGGAAGCCCGAGGATTACTTGACACGCGTGCAAGGTATAATGGATTACCTTATTTCCGGAAAGATTGAGTCATGGGTACTACTGTGCATTCTTTATTCATATAAAGTATTGGTGCTATTTAGATACCGGTGCGAGTCGGAACGTCCATGCTTATAAACCCTATTGGTTTCACTGGGCGGCAGGGCTTAAGATGCATTTCATCTCAATGTCGGGTAAAAGTCCCACAAAATAGGAAGCAACGTCTCAAAAATGACCTACACAGTGTTGACGGGGACGTTAAACCTCAACTCAAACAAACAAATTAACAATCAATGAACCTTTCTTTTCAGAATAAATATTTGATGCTTGAATTTGCAGTATGTTATTATAGATAATTAAAATGGTTACAGGTAAATAAAGAGTAATTAAAACCTAATGCTTCGTTTTATATTTTTGATTAGTCACAGTTAATTTCAAACATTGTAAGTAAGCATTACCTTACATGGATATTTTACAATATTGAATGATCATTGTGACCATTATAATAACACATCCGTGTGAAATAATGCATTCTTTAGGTTGCAGAAAACGGTTATTAAAAACAATGTGTCATAGTTTATTACTATTTTAAATATAGATTGTGGATCTTGTTAGAACCGCCTCGCTTCTAACGAATACCCACAACATATGTTTGGGACAAAAGTAATAGAAAAATATATATGTATGTTTCAGCAAACCACAGTTTTCTCTATATAAAGTTGGATTTAGAAGGGGGGATGTTCATCAGTGACACGGACTTGTTAACATTATAATGAAAGTCAAGCAGATTTAAGTGCATTTTGGACGGGAAAGCCCTAACATGGACACTTATGCTGGAAACAGTGCATGCTCAGATCAGACGTCGAGCTTAGATCAGGGCCTTTGCTGTCAACCCATTGCGGCCTCCGCCCATCGGGGCTTGAAGAAATAGATTGGGCTGCATGATGCTTCCACGCAGAGCTGAACTGACTGCACAACACATGAGTACTAGTAATCTGCATGGGGGCTCTAAGCCTGCCCATGAAAAGTGGTGCGAGTTGGACCGTCCATGCAGATAAACCCTACTGGTTTCATTGGGTGTTAGGGCTTGAGATGTCATCGCGTTGTCGGGTAAAAGTCCCTCAAAATTGGAAGCAACGTCCGCAAAATTACCTATACAGTGTTGACGGGGACGTTAAGCCTCAAATCAAACAAAACTGTCAACCCAATAAGAAAACATATAGCTATGACAGTGTTTTCTTTCTTATCTTCGAAATGTTAATTTATATAAAAAAACAAACATTATTTTTATGATGAAAAATACAATGTCTTGGTGCGGATAACACACATTGTAACCCCTCTAAATCTTTTTTTTTATGAATATAATGTAAAGTGGGGTTTACATGGGTATTTATTACATGGACTTATGAACATGTTGCTTGTCTAAAGAATGCAATTTTAAATAATGCAATCTGTCATCCATTAACTATATTTTTTTTTTTTTAAGAATAATGTGGAATATCACATTCCAGAAAAAATGGATTTCTGAGAACTGATAATATTTTAAGTACAAAAAGGCTCAATTTTAACCGTTTGACAAAAAGGGAATTTTTCTCGCTTAAAGTACCAAAACACGCAGTTCTAAATTAACTAGACGTATCTATCGTTCAATATCCCACGGGGTCATTTTCACACATAGCCGGATTAAAACACAATATTGATTACACGATAGGTACACGATATGTATTATATCGTAGGCCTCAGTCAAAGGGAGACAACCCAATATTGACTTTCTGTGCGACTGTCACGGTTGAAAGTCATCGGGCTAATGTCAGATATAGTTGGCCATGACGTCTCCAAAATGACCTATACAGTGTTGACGGGGACGTTAAACCTCAAATCAAACAAACAAACATATTTTTCTATCTATTATGAGTAAAAATATTCTGGTTTTAAAACATAAATTGAAACAAGAAAACAATTGCACGCAGTTTTCCTATTAACAGTGAAAGAGCGTCGTTGACGTCATGACGTCGCTATCGTCAATTCATATAGGAGAGAACCATGGGTATTTTTTATTAATGATCATGAAACGTCGTGTGAATCAATGTATTAATTTAAGAAATGCATTTTATTTTTCTGCTGTTCATTAAAGTATGGACGCAGTGGGTCGCCTGCAAAGTAAATGAATCCCAAAGATGTCCATGTAAACATTGCTTGCGACCCGCTGCCATTCAAACTTTCATGAACAGCAGAAAAAAAAAATGTTTCGTATATAAACATTCTTTGCTCCTCATCACTGGGCGAAACAATGCTTAAAGGGCAAACTTTTTAAGCTAAAAAACATTTACACGCTGATTTTCTGAAAAGAGCGGAAGAGCGTTGACGTCACCAACGCCACATCAGATTGAAGAGAACCGTGGTTAAGACGGACGTCACTTGACGTCACCGTAAATATGTGACTTTACCTTCATGGAAGCATTAACTACACTGTTTTCTATAGGTGTACATTAGACGTTACACTGGAAATGTAAATATTGAGATATGAACAACATTGCCGTACCAATAGTTGAATGTAAATAGTCGGCTTGTATCGTTAAGCTAGTAAGTATGTTTTCGGGAAATACACATTCTTTCACACATCTTAACAGATTTTGCGTGACCGAAATGAAAGATCTAGTTTTCTTTTATTCTTTCATTTTTTCTCTTATCCATATAAAAGAAATGAAGTCGTATTTAATTTAATTTGATATTCTAGTTAACATCCAATACCATATGCGGTAGACACGCATGTCATGAAATCGCCATAACGAAAACACGCAACACACAAATATACTGTAAATTTTACCGTCGAAAAAAAAAAAAAAAACGACAATTTTCTACGGAACCCGGGAAGGGACATGATTTTTTTTTTATTTTATAAGTTGTGCGCACAAGATAATATCTTGTGCGGACAAGATATTATCTTGTGCGGACAACATTTTATCTTGTGCGGACAAGATATTGTCTTGTGCGGATAAGATATATATGATCTTGTTCGCACAACATAATATCTTGTGCGCACAAGATATTATCTTGTTCGCACAACATATTATCTTGTTTGCACAACATAGATCCGCACAAGATAATATCTTGTCCGCACAAGATAATATGTTGTCCGCACAAGATAATATCTTGTCCGCACAAGATATTATCTTGTGCGCACAACTTATAAAATAAAAAAAATCATGTCCCTTCCCGGGTTCCGTAATTTTCAAATGAAAAATTGTGATATTTTTCTTATTTCTGTTCAAACTATAGATTGTGGGTACGAGTACCTACAATCTACATTTTAGAGCAGAAATAAGAAAAGTAGGGTTTACCCCTGAAAACCCCAAGTTTACTATATAAAAGTGGGGTTCAAGGGTGTCAGAATTATATAGGCGTGTTTTCGTGATGCATTGCAAAAAACTTGTTCTCTGTGACGGCTGAAGCATTAGAACTGCTACTCTTGTCCTGATTGTTTGTTTTGTTTGATTTGAGGTTTAACGTCCCCGTCAACACTGTAAAGGTCATTTTGGAAACGTTGCTTCCAATTTTGTAGGGCTTTTATCCGACACTGAGTTGAAATGACATCTCAAGCCCTACCGCCCAATGAAACCAATAGGGTTTATAAGCATGGACGGTCCGACTAGCACCGCTTTGCCTGGGCAGGCTTAGATCCTCTAAGCGGTTTACCAGTACTCGTGAGCGGGTCGGTTTCAGCTCTGCGTGGAAGCATCATGCAGCCCATCTATTTCTTCAAGCCCCGATGGGCGGGGGCCAATTCTTGTCCTGATAAACCATGATAAGCATACCTTTACAAACAGAGTAGATCCTTATAATCTGATCAGGATCTACTCTGTATCATTACGATAACACATCCGCGCGATATAGTGCATTTCTTCACATCGCCATGATCGCTACTTTTCTGATGAAAATACGTGATATTTTTCTTATTTATACTCCAAGCATAGGTTGTGTATGCTCGTTAGAACCGCATCATTGAGGCGGTTCTAACGAGTACCCACAACATAATTATGTCTTGGAGCAAAAATAAGAAAAATGATGTTCACCCCCGTAAACCCCAGTTTTCTGTATATAAAATGGGGGTTTAAAGGGATGTTCATTACACGGACTTGTTCACGTGATGTGGCAGTCGGTTTCTGAACTTATAGGAATTGATTACATCAAGTACTTTAATAGGTTGATAGTCAAAATAGGTGCGTGGCAAAATTAAAATTTATTCAGCAGGACAAGGGTTAAAAACTACGGTTTAAAGCAAACAAGAATAAGAAAATTTGATATGTTTCAGTGCAATAGCAATTTAATATCACCCAGGAACAACAAAAGATGTATTTTCACTCGTGGCTGCGCCACTCATGAAAATACTTCTTTTGGTGTCCATTGGTAAATTAAAATCGACCTCACCCTGAATAAATTTCCCTTTTACATCTTTGTAGGCTGATTCTGCGCATCTACCAAGAAGTCTGCAAATATCGGAATTATTTGAAAATTCAATGTGTAATAGGAAACGTTTCCATTTTCCTTTGCCAGCCACCTATAAGCTTCATACGTAATTTTGCTGAAAACTGAGCGTATGTCTAACTTCACTGAGGGATAATCAGAGCGCCTATTCAAATACGAGGACTGTTCAAATATGAATGCAACTAAGCACATAAAAATGATTCCGTGATAGATTTCGATGAAAAATTTATTTTGTCCCCTCAAAGTATTCCCCTTTAACAGATATACAAACTTTCAGTCTTCTGATCCAATCATTGAATGCATTTTGGTAGTCTTTTCGAGGTATACTATGAAGGCACTGGAATATTGCAGAACCGAGGTGTTTGCGCTGTACAAATTTTCGACCAGAAAGGTATTTTTTCAGCCGCGGGAACAAAAAAAAGTCACACAGGGCAAGGTCAGGGGAATACGGGGGGTGAGGGAGTTCAACAACCTTTTCCTGCTTCAGATAGTCTTGCACAAAGAACGCCTTGTGCGATGACACATTGTCATGTAGCAATCTGACATTGGCCAAACCAGTTGCGGGTCTTCGTTCTTTGAAATATTTCTTCAATTTTCGAAGAACTTTATTCTTGTAAAACTTCGCATTTAAAGATTTGCCTTTAGGCACAGCAACCTGAATAGCAGGGCCCTGATTTGAAAAGAACATGGCATACATTACCTTCTTGACGCTCATGGTCCGCTTTGCAATGCATGGTCTTTTGCAATACTATGTTGCCCATATTTTGTTCTGAATCTTTCGTTTTGGCTCAAAAAGTGAACCCATGTCTCGTGACCTGTGACGACATTAGCGAAAGACCGTGCATTGTAATTTGGAAACTTTTTAAGCAACTTCTAGGCGCACTGAACGCGTGTCTTTTTCTGCTCATCTGTCAACAGATGGGGAATCCATCTAGCACAGATCTTTCTCATTTTCAAATCCCGTTTCAGAATTGTATGAGCTGCTCCTAATGAGATGCCAACCATACTAGCTATTTGCCTAGTGGTGTATCGTGCATCGGTAGCAACTATTTCTTTCACTCTAGCAACCATCTTGGCAGATGTTGCTCTTTTCGGCCGACGATCATGTGGTGCATCTTCTGTTGAGCCTAGCCAACAGCTGAATTTCTTACACCAACGAAAAACTGTCGGAAAGACATTTCATTATGCCCATAAACCGAACATATTTCATCAAAAATGTCTTTGCACCGTATACCAAAAATACAGCGATTCTTAATATAGGACCGTATTTCAACGGCATACTCTGACCTTCTTCCAACCATGTTTTGTATTAGTATACAAGAGTAGACAGTGTTTATCGAACGATATACATGGCTAAAGTGGACGGATTTTAACAGGTTTGGTATCAATGTATAGGTAAAATGTTTTTCTACGCTGTGATATTTATTTCCAAGTGATTTTCGCATTAGTGCATGAGAAAACGTTCTTGCATTCATATTTGAACAGTCCTCGTATATTGAAAATTTTACCACCAAAAATGTGTTGTTTTTTTTTTCATTACGATAACTCACCCTTGCGACATACAGTAGAACTTCGATGGCTCGAACACCGATGGCTCGTTTACCACGGATGAATCGAACCCATTCTTGAGCCCCTAGCGAAATCCTCTACATGAGAAATAGTGGGGGATAATTAAGGAGATTTTAGTCTTTTATCTTGCAAATGCATGCTGTGTGTACTCATTAGAATCGCCTCGATGAGGCGATTCTAATGAGTACACACAGCATACATATTCATTATAGAACACCGAAAAGATGTTTAAAAGTATCTCGTTATGCCTCCTGACAGTAACCTCAGTGGCTCGAACTACACCTGTCTCGAACAGATTTACGAGGTCCCAAAGGTGTTCGAGCCATTGAAGTTCGACTGTAGTGCTTTTTTCACATCTCCAAAATGGCTACTTTTCGGATGAAAATCCGTAATATTTTTCTTATATATGCTCAAAACATAGGTTGATGGTGCTCGTTAGATCCGCCTCAGTGAGGCGGTTCTAACAAATACCCAAAACCTATGTCTTGGAACAGAAATAAGAAAAATAATGTATACCTCCTTAAACCCAAGTTTTCTCTATATAAAGTGGGGATTAGGGGGGTCTTCATTTCACGGACTTGCTCAGGTGATGTTTTCAGATAAACAAGAGGGCCCAATGGCCCTATATCGCTCACCTGTGTACGAGAAAATCATTAGTGTAGGAGACCACTTGACATTGCTACATACTAAATAGCTAAGCTCAGGCAAAGCGGTGTCCATGCTTACAAACCCTACTGGTTTCATTGGGCGACAGGGCTTGAGATGTAATTTCATCTCAATGTCTGATAAAAGTCCCACAAAATTGGAAGAGACATCTCCAAAATGACCTATGCAGTGTTGACGGAGATGTAAAACCTCAAATCAAACAAAATCTGTGCCTTATGGTTTTGGAGAAAAAGATTTTTTTAAAGTTTCTTCCAGTATAAGTCTTGAGCCCTGGCGCTTGGCCAATTTTGACCCAAAGGGCACGGTTGACAGGATTTATGTAGGCGACCATTTTGTGTTGCTATATACTAAATATCTAAGGTCTGTACTTCATGGTTTCAAAGAAGATGATTGAAGCTTTTTTTCCATTATAAGTTTGTTGGAGTTAAGGGGCCACAGGATTTGGACCCCAGGGGCATGATTGGCAGGATTCATGTAGGCGACCAGTCGACATTGCTACATGCTAAATACCTATGCTCTGGGACTTATGGTTTCAGAGAAGAAGATTTTTGAAGAATTTTTTCCCCATTTTAAGTTGTTTTTTTCTTTCTTTTTTTTCATTATAAGGGCCCTGTGGTTTCAGAGAAGAAGATTTTTGAAGTTTCTCCAATTGTAAGTCTATGGAAGCTAAAGAACACTGGGGTGGGGCCAATTTGGATCCCAGGGGCATAACTGGCAGGATTTATGTAGGTGGCCACTTGACATTGCTACATACTAAAAATCTAAACTCTGGGCCTTATGGTTTCATAGAAGAAGATTTTTAAGTTTTTTTCCATTATAAGTCTATTGGAGGTGGTGAGCTCGGGCGTGGCCAATTTTGACCCCAAGGGCAGGGTTAACAGGATTTATGTAGTTGGCTATTTTATGTTGCTAGATACTAAATATCTAAGTTCTGTGCTTCACAGTTTCTGAGAAGAAGATTTTTGAAGCTTTTTTTCCATTATGAGTCTATGGGAGCTAAGAGGCCCCAGGGCATGGCCCATTTAGACCCCAGGGGCATGATTAGCAGGAAATATGTAGGTGACCACTGGCCGTTGCTACATGCTAAATATCTCAGCTCTGGGCCCTGTGGTTTCAGAGAAGAAGATTTTTGAATTTTTTTTTTCCATTATGAGCCTATAGGAGCTAAGGGGCCCCGGGGCGTGGCCCTTTTGGACCCCAGGGGCATGATTGGCAGGAATTATATAGGTGACCACTTGCCGTTGCTACCTGCTAAATATCTCAGCTCTGGGCCCTGTGGTTTCCGAGAAGAAGATCTTTGAAGTTTTTTTTTCCATTATGAGTCTATGGGAGCTAAGGGGGTCCCAGGGTGTAGCCAATTCGGACCCCAGGGGCATGATTGGCAGGATTTATGTAGGTGACCCGTTGTCATTGCTACATGGTAAATATCTAAGCTCTGGGCCCTGTGGTTTCAGAGAAGAAGAATTTTGAAGCTTTTTTCCATTATGAGTCTATGGGAGCTAAGGGGCCCCGGGGCGTGGCCCATTTGGACCCAACGGGCATGATTGGCAGGATTTATGTAGGTGACCACTTGCCGTTGCTACATGCCAAATATCTCAGCTCTGGGCCCTGTGGTTTCAGAGAAGAAGATTTTTGAATTTTTTTTCCATTATGAGCCTATAGGAGCTAAGGGGCCCCGGGGCGTGGCCCTTTTGGACCCCAGGGGCATGACTGGCAGGAATTATGTAGGTGACCACTTGCCATTGCTACATGCTAAGTATCTAAGCTCTGGGTACTGTGGTTTCAGAGAAGAAGATTTTTTAAGCTTTTTTTAAATATGAGTCTATGGGAGCAAAGGGGCCCCTGCGCGTGGCCCATTTGGACCCCAGGGGCATGATTGGCAGGAATTATGTAGGTGACCACTTGCCGTTGGTACATGCTAAATATCTAAACTCTGGGCCCTGTGGTTTCAGAGAAGAAGATTTATGAAGCTTTTTTTTTTTTCAATTATTAGTTTATGTGAACAAAGGGGCCCCGGGGCGTGGCCCATTTGGACCCAAGGGGCATGATTGGCAGGATTTATGTAGGTGACCAATTGCCGTTGCTACATGCCAAATACCTCAACTCTGGGCCCTGTGGTTTCAGAGAAGAAGATTTTTGAAGCTGTTTTGCATTATGAGTCTATATGAGCTAAAGGGCCCGGGGGTGGGGGGGGGGGCAGTTTGAACCCCAGGGGCATGATTGGCAGGAATTATGTAGGTGACCACTTGCCATTGCTACATGCTAAATATCTAAGCTCTGGGCCCTGTGATTTCCGAGGAGAAGATTTTTGAAGCTTTTTGTTCCATAATGAGTCTATGGGAGCGAAGGGGCCCCGGGGCGTCGCCCATTTGAAACCCAGGGGCATGATTGGCAGGAATTATGTAGGTGACCACTGGCCGTTGCTACATGCTAAATATCTAAGCTCTGGGCCCTGTGGTTTCAGAGAAGAAGATTTTTGAAGCTTTTTTCCATTATGCGTCTTTGGGAGCTAAGGGGCCCCGGGGCGTAGCCAATTTGGACCCCAGGGGCATGATTGGCAGAAATAATGTAGGTGACCACTTGCTGTTGCTACATGCCAAATATCTCAGCTCTGGGCCCCGTGGTTTCAGAGAAGAAGATTTTTGAAGCTTTTTTCCATTATGAGTCTATAGGAGCTAAAGGGCCCTGGGGCGTGGCCCATTTGGAACCCAGGGGCATGATTGGCAGGAATTATGTAGGTGACCACTTGCCGTTGCTACATGCTAAATATCTAAGCTCTGGGCCCTGTGGTTTCTGAGTAGAAGATTTTTGAAGCTTTTTTTTTCATTATGAGTCTATGTGAGCTAAGGGGCCCCGGGGCGTGGCCCATTTGGACCCTACGGGCATGATTGGCAGGATTTATGTAGGTGACCACTTGCCGTTGCTACATGCCAAATACCTCAGCTCTGGGCCCTGTGGTTTAAGAGAAGAAGAGTTTTGAAGCTTTTTTCCATTATGAGTCTATAGGAGCTAAAGGGCCCCGGGGTGTGGCCCGTTTCAACCCCATGGGCAAGATTGGCAGGAATTATATAGCTGACCACTTGCCGTTGCTACCTGCTAAATATCTCAGCTCTGGGCCCTGTGGTTTCCGAGAAGAAGATCTTTGAAGCTTTTTGTTCCATTATGAGTCTATGGGAGCGAAGGGGCCCCGGGGCGTCACCCATTTGGAACCCAGGGGCATGATTGGCAGGAATTATGTAGGTGATCACTGGCCGTTGCTACATGCTAAATATCTAAGCTCTGGGCCCTGTGGTTTCAGAGAAGAAGATTTTTGAAGCTTTTTTTTCATTATGAGTCTATGGGAGCTAAGGGGCCCCGGGGTGAGGCCAATTTGGACCCCAGGGGCATGATTGGCAGGAATTATGTAGGAGACCACTGGCAGTTGCTACATGCTAAATATCTAAGCTCTGGGCCCTGTGGTTTCAGAGAAGAAGATTTTTGAAGCTTTTTTTTCATTTTGTGTCTTTGGGAGCTAAGGGGCCCCGGGGTGTGGCCAATTTGGACCCCAGGGGCATGATTGGCAGGAATAATGTAGGTGACCACTTGCTGTTGCTACATGCCAAATATCTCAGCTCTGGGCCCTGTGGTTTCCGAGAAGAAGATTTTTGAAGCTTTTTGTTCCATTATGAGTTTACGGGAGCGAAGGGGCCCCGGGGCGTCACCCATTTGGAACCCAGAGTCATGATTGGCAGGAATTATGTAGGTGACCACTGGCCGTTGCTACATGCTAAATATCTAAGCTCTGGGCCCTGTGGTTTCAGAGAAGAAGATTTTTGAAGCTTTTTTTTTCATTATGAGTCTATGGGAGCTAAGGGGCCCCGGGGTGTGGCCAATTTGGACCCCAGGGGCATGATTGGCAGGAATTATGTAGGTGACCACATTCTGTTGCTTCATGCCAAATATCTCAGCTCTGGGCCCTGTGGTTTCAGAGAAGAAGATTTTTGAAGCTTTTTTTCCATTATGAGTCTATAGGAGCTAAAGGGCCCGGGGCGTGGCCCGTTTGGACCCCAGGGGCATGATTGGCAGGAATTATGTAGGTGACCACTTGCCATTGCTACATGCTAAATATCTAAGCTCTGGGCCCTGTGGTTTCCGAGAAGAAGATTTTTGAAGCTTTTTGTTCCATTATGAGTCTATGGGAGCGAAGGGGCCCCGGGGCGTGGCCAATTTGGACCCCAGGGGCATGAATGGCAGGAATTATGTAGGTGACCACTGGCCGTTAATACATGCTAAATATCTAAGCTCTGGGCCCTGTGGTTTCAGAGAAGAAGATATTTTAATTTTTCCCATTGTAAGTCTATGGGAGCTATATGTTGCCATGGCAACCAGAATTCAAATCTGATCAGCCCAAAAACCTTTTGCAGCCTTTCCCCCTACCTGATGATGCTTCTCATGAAATTTGATCTAGATTGACCATGGGGTATTAGAGATATACTTATTTGAAATTGTTTACGGACGCACGGACGGACGGACGCACGACGGACGACGGACAAAAAGTGATCACAAAAGCTCACCTTGTCACTACGTGACAGGTGAGCTAAAAATTCTTACATTTTTAATATTTCTGCATTGAACTCGTTAGTACCACCTTGGCAATGGGGTTCTAATGACTACCCACAATCCAGGTTTATGAGCGGAAATAAGAAAAATAATGTAAATCCATGTAAACCCCAGTAAAACGTTTCCCTACCCTACACCATAGTGCAGTTTATATTTTCTTGTCCTTTGGGATCATTGATTGCATTGTGGAATTTTGAAAATATTGGAGGGTCACTGATGAGGCCTTATTGGCCGAAACTAGCTAGTCTGGCCCAGAAAACCTGCACACCCCATATTTGTCAGTTCTGTGGCGTATTCCTTGCTTTCAAAGGATAACCCTTTTATAGAACATATTTAACGTGTCTGGGAATGTGTGGCAGCCGTAAAACGTCTCCCTTCCCTACATCATAGTGTAGTTTATATTTTCTTGTCCTTTGGGGCCATAGAAGCCCCTGTGGCGCAGTGGTTATGCTACTCGCCTTGTAAACCAGGGATCGCAGGATCGATCCCGGGCTTCTCCAGACTTTCGGATGAGTCTTTAAACCGAGGTCCCGTCTCCGTATGACCTTAGCTGTTGGTGGGACGTAAAACTAAAACTCACTCACTCACTCCTTTGGGGCCATTGATTCCATTATGGAATTTTAAAAATATTTGAGGGTCACTGATGAGGCCTTACTGGCCGAAACTAGCTAGTCTGGCCCAGAAAACATGCGCAATCCATATTTTTCAGTTCTGTGGTGTATTCCTTGCTTCCAAAGGATAACCCTTTTATAGAACGTATTTATTATATGGTTTACTATAAAATAATGTAAACTAGAAAAGGTCACTCAGGAAAGGCAACAATCCAAAAAAACGCAGCCGTCTCAAGTCACCTATAAAAAGTGACACGGAGCACACACAAAAACTGACGAAACATGAACCAACGGCACAAACTTTAAGCCAAATAACAAATAAGACAAATATGCCTTGGTACGATCAGTAGTTAAACTACTGGGGGGCTTCAACTCCGGAGTTTATGAAATTTCAACCCTCGCCCCCAGTTCCAGTACTGTATCAAAAAAAAAAAAAAAAATAAAATAACAATAACAAACTGATCCGCATGGAGGCTTTCTAGCTCACCAGGTCAAATTGCGTTAAAACCTTGTTCACCCTCTAGAGGTCTAAGTTTTCCTTCAATCTTCATGGATCTTTACCAGAATGTTTATCTTGATAATATCAAGGTCAAGGTTGAATATTGATAATGTGAGGTCAAAAGATAGGTTACCAGGTCAAATGTCTTTGAAACCTTGTTCACCCTCTAGAAGCCATAATTTTGTTTCAATCTTCACGAAACTTTACAAGAATATTTGCCTTGATGCTATCAAAATCAAGTTTGAATATGGTTCATGTCAGGTCAAAAACAAGGTCACTAAGTCAAATTTCTTTAAAACCTGTTCACACTCTAGGGGCCTAGGTTTTGTTTCAATCTTTATGAAACTTTACTAGACTGGTTGTTTTGATGATATCTGGGTCGAGATCTAATATGGGTCATGTCGGCTCAAAAACTAGGTTACTAGGTCAAATTCTGTTAAATCCTTGTTTCACCTGATTTCTTGATTTCTGATTAAAAACATAGATCGTGGGTACTCGTTAGAACCACCTCGATGAGGCGGTTCTAACGTGTACCCGCAATCTATGTTTTGAGCAGAAATAAGAAAAAAAAATCAACATTTTTATCGGACTATTTAAATTTTTTCAGCGGTACAGTGTATTAGTATAGACGTGTTTTCATAATGACTGTTTTGCGCCAACATTTTTCAAAACGTCAGAGCAGAAGCGGTGCAACTAAAACAAAAAAGTTGCAAAACGCTCAAATACAGTCGATCTTCGATGGCTCGAACCCCTTTGGGACCATGATCATTTTTTCGAGACAAGCGTAGTTCGAGCCACTGAGAGCTACTGCCAAGGGGCATAATGGAGATAATTTCTGAATATCTTTTCAGTGTTCTATTAAATAAATGTATGTTGTGTGTACTCATTAGAATCGCCTCAATGGGGCGATTCTAATGAGTACACACAGCATGCATTTGCAAGATAAACGACGAAACATCCTAAACTTTCCCTCACTATTTCGTATACAGAGATATTCCCTAAGGTCTCTAGAACGGGTTCGAATCAGCCATGGTAAACCAGCCATCGGTGTTCGAGCCATCGAAGTTCTACTGTAAGTCATGATTTAGGCAGAATCCAGCTGTAGTACTTTTTTGCATCCATTTTTCAAAAAAAAAAAAAAAAAAAAATGGCTTAAATTTCAGTTACACTGTTATTGCACTAAGCCATCTCGAGAACACGCCTATATAATTTTGACCCCCTTGAACTCCACTTTCATATAGCAAAACTAGGGATTACGGGGGTAATGCTAATTGTGTTACTTCTGCTCTGAAATATAGACTGTTTGCCTCATTGAGGCGGTTCTAACGTGTACCAACAGTCTATATTTTGCGCAGAAATAAAAAAAAATATCACAATATTTAATCTTAAAATCTTCGACTTTTAGGCGATAAAGTTTACAATGTATACCCGGCAAAAAAGTTCTACACAACTGGGTTTTTTTCGACCTGTTTGCCTAAAACATAAATGTTCAGAAAAATAATTACACCACAAGAAAATTTAATGCAATCCTGATAATAAACAGAAATCAAAACAAGAATAATGCTTCTCCGAAGGCACATGGGGTAGGTTGTCAAAAATGACAAAATCACAGTTTCTGAACTGTAACTCAATAATCAAAAATGGGTATAGCCACCAAGATTCACACGACACTCGTCAAGTCTCCTCCTCATGGAATTCAGCAGTCTCTGTATATGGTGCTGAGGAATCGCACCACACACAGAGAAGAAGTCTCTGCAAATCTGGAAGTCTTGTGTGTTGAATGACCGTTTGTTTACAGCCCGGCCAAGAATATCCTACAAATGTTCAATGCACGCCAAGTCAGGGGACATCAGTGGCCACTCAGGTCTCTGCACACCATTCTGCTGCAGGAAAGCATCGACAATCCTAGCACGATGTGGTCTCGCATTGTCGTCCTGGAAGATGGAGTTCTGGCCCATCTGTCTGAGATACGGTACAACATGAGGTCTTAGAATTTCGTCAATGTACCGACGACCATTCAAGTTTCCGGGCAATACGAAAAGGGCAGTTCTGCCATTAGAACTGATACCTGCCAAACCATTACACTGTCGTCGTTGTAAGCTGTTGTTGGTAGGACATTAGGCTCAAGGTGCCTCTCCCCAGTGCGACGCAAAACTCTGATCCGATCAGCAATCTTTCGAAGACAAAATCTCGACTCGTCGGAAAAAAGAACTTCCGACCACTGCCGTCGGTTCCATCTGCCATGTCGTGCACAAAACTGACGCCGTAGAGCCCTGTTCCGTTGAGAAAGCTGGGGCTTCCTAGCCGGTTTTCTGGACTGAACCCAGAGGCTCGAACTCTATTCCTGATTGTCTGCACCGAGATTCGACGTGCGCCAGGCCCCCGTTGTTGTCTCAACACTCCCTCCAGACTGGGGCCATCAACATAACGTCGCCTTGCTACAATTACCGAAATGTATCGGTCTTCACGATGGGTGGTAACTCTCGATCGTCTGGATCTGGGTCGGTCGGAAACAGCCCCCGTTGCTTGATGACGCTGACGAATGCGGACAATACTGCTGCGATGCACGTTGAACTGATTAGCAACATCTTGCGGATGAGCCCCCGCCTCTAAACGCCCAAGCGCCCGGACTCTTTCTTCATCAGTTAGCTTTCTCAAAGCTCGGAAAGGTCTAGCATTGGCCATTGTTGTACATGTAACCAAACGCTTAATAATGAAATGATGAACATCTTTAAAAATGATGCAAAAAATGCAGTTGGATATGTAGCCTGGTGAGCACTTTTAGTTACATGCATGTTATTGGATAAGAAATTTGATAGTGACTTTTGACAGAAATGTTCACTCTCAAATCGTATGCAGCACCAATATTACAAAAGCCAGGTAACAGAACATCACAAGCCAACGTCAGCAGCAACAACAAGAGCAGCAGTTTACCAAAATTAACCAGAGACCTATTTAAATAATGCCTTTCGTCCTATACGCGTTTAAACGTCTTAAGCCAACAGACGGACAGGTAATAAACATCGATAATTTTGTCATTTTTTGACTGCCGACCCCTGGTGCCTTGTCAAGTCAACATCTTCAGCATTTCTTGTGCGATTTTGATTCTGTTTAAAGCAAACGTTTTTCCAAAAGGGTAAGCTAAAAGCTGATATGTAATATGTAAACAGATACTACATGTGAGTAAAATAAATTGGCAAAAACCCCAGTTGTGCAGATTCTTTTTTTTTTGCCGGGTATATTTGTATAGGCGTGTTTTCAATATCAAATAAGAATATTCTCCCTAAATCATCACATATACATAAATATCTGCAGTTGTCAGCCTCGATAGCGCAGTGGTTAACGCGTTCGACTTATGATCGAGAGGTTTCGAGGTGTGTTCTTGGGCAAGACACGTAATGACACTGCCCCACTCCACCCAGGTGTAAATGGGTAGCAGTGATGTAAAGTGTAAAAATCACTGCCTCTTTCTCTCTCGCGCGTGAAAACACCCGGAATGAATGTTCGAGAGCGATTCAATAAGCCTGAAGCTTTCATCGCAATCGAACTAAAATAAATAAGTATGCACACTAGATAAAGAAATTCATAGTTTTAGCTTGGGATAGAAATTCGGGTGTAACCTTGGTGTTCTTTCTTTCTTTCTATATATACTGCCATACGCCCTCGCGGACATTCTAGGCAGGTGTATATTACATACACTCCAGTTTTGCAGGATGAAAGCCTACACAGTAATCATGTAATTATGGTAGGGTTCTTTAACCTGCACAGGGGATGGTTCTCCCTGCACAGGGGGCCTCCAGTTAACGTCCCGATCCGAAGGACGGTGCACTTAATGACATTCATCCCTGCAAATGATGCCAATGGAGCGTGTTCGGACACCGAAATTTTATCGCCGCTGCCGGGGATCGAACCCGGGACCTCTAGCATCAGAGGCAAGTGCACTAACCACTGAGCTACCACGCTTACCCAAGATCGAATTTTCTCGCGTGTTTGATAAATGTACTTATTGATTACGACCTCATATGCGCCGTCATTAACTTTGACGTCACAGCACGTTACGTGACGTCACTAAAATTCCTGTAGTATCATCACAATATGGCGGACGTCGGTAACCAAAGAGACAGCAGCATTAGAAACTCGCGCTAAGAAATAGAAGGTATGTAAAAAAAGAATCCTATATGGGTGTGAGGGGTGGATAGAAAAATCCGTCCCTCGGGATCACTGTCCGGCATCACGAGGCTTGCCCCGAGTGACCATCGGGAGGGACAGTGGCCCTCACACCCATATAAGATTCTTATAATCTGCAGTTTTCGGATTTTTCCATGGACTCATGAACGTGTTCGAATAGCCGTGGTAAACATATTTGTTTGAATTGAGGTTTAACGTCCCCATCAACACTGTAAAGGTCATTTTGGAGACATTGCTTCCAATTTTGTGGGCCTTTTACCCGACATTGAGATGAAATGACATCTCAAGCCCTTTCACCCAATGAAACCAATAGGGTTTATAAGCATGGATGGTCCGACACTCGCACCACTTTGCCTGGGCAGGCTTAGATCCTCTAAGCGGTTTACCAGTACTCGTGTGCGGGCCGGATTCAGCTCTGCGTGGAAGCATCATGCAGCCCATATATTTCTTCAAGCCCCTATGGGCGGGGGCCGTGTGGTAAACATGTATGATCTTATATGAGTGTTCATATATTAATATTTACATTCCAGTGTAATGTATACTGTAAACTTATAATAGAAAACAATGTAGTTCATACTTCCATGAATGCATCGAGTCACATAATTTTCAGTGACGTCAGTCTAAACCATGGTTCTCTACGGGCGTTGGTGACGTCAACGCTGTTCCGCTCTTTGTAGAAAAACAGCGTGTAAATGATTTTCGGCTTTAAAAGTTTGCCCTATAAGCATTTTTCGCCCAGTGATTATGGTAAAAGAATGTAAATATTACAAATAAACTTCATTTTCTGTTTTTCATGAAAGTATGAACGACAGCGGGTCGCTAGTAAAGTTTACATTAACCCCTTCGGAGTTCATTTACTTTGCACGCAACCCGCTGCGTTCATACTTTCATGAACAACAGAAAAATAAAATTCATTTCTTAATTGAATTTATCAAACGAGTTGAGGAAAAGAGATAAATGCGGGGCTTTTATCATTTTATCTCTTTTCTCAACGAGTTTAGTAAATTTAATAATACATGAGCACGAATACAAGATTCTATTTATCATATGGCATTTAAAACATATTTTATTCAGAATTTATTTACAAAAATGTCAATATTCCACCATTAGTAAACGTGGCGTCGTTAAGGACGTCGTACATGTAACGGGCCGTATCTAACTAATTTGCATATTTAATTCACTAGTGGATTACAGAATTTATTACATGGCGTTATCATATTCGCAGACGCAACGTCATATGATAATTAGAGATTATCACATGGGATTTTGGTTATCGCCCGATGTATCAACCCGAGACCCCATTATCTGCCCGAAGGCTTTAGCCTGAGGGCAGATAATGGTCGAGGGTTGATACAGAGGGCGATAACCAAAACCTCATGTTATAATTTGTTTATCACATATTCAGATCCTATTCTTACTGTGTTTGACGTTCATAAATTGAAAAAAAAAAATGTGATAAAAAGCGTAATTCAAGCAAAAAAGCGCGTAACGTCACGCCTATCTATTCGCGTTACGTCATGTAATTGGCAACGTCACAATAACGTCATGAGTGGGCTGATAACCGCTGTCCGTTCAAAATACACTATTTCCGGTTATCAGACCGGGTGGGCTGATAACCGGAAATGGAAACAAGCATTATCACACATGCGAAACATGGGTTATCATGTTAAATATAGTACTGAATATGTGATAATAGGTATTAGAACCCAAGTCAGCAAAGTATGCCAGGCCAACGACGGGTCGATAGCGATAGTATTTTGGTGAAAATCCTTATTTCCATATAAATCTATATTGTTGCTATCCATTTGAACCGCCTCCCCTAGGCGGCTCAATTATCTTTCTGCTGTTCATGAAAGTATGAACGCAGCGGGTCGCCTGCAAAGTAAATGAACCCCGAAGTGGTTCATGTAAACCCCGAGGTTGTTCATGTAAACTTTGCTAGTGACAAGCTGACGTCCATACTTTCATGAACAGAAGAAAATTAAGTTTATTTCTTATTTACATTCTTCGCTCCTCACTGGGCGAAAAAAAAAATGCTTATAATGGGCAAACTTTAAAGCTGAAACACTTTTACGCGCTATTTTTCTACCGAGAATGGAACAATGTTGACGTCGAGAACGCCAAATCAGATCGTAGAGAACCATGCTTTAGACTGACGTCACTTAACGTCACTGAAAATCACGAGACTCGATGCGTTCATGGAAGTATGAACTACACGCTTTCCTATAGGTTAATATACGTCAAATGAATAACCACAACATAGGTTTATATTGAGAAACTTCAACTACCATCACGAAAACACGCCTATATAATTCTGACACCCATGAACCCCACTTTTATACAGTAAATAAAAATAAAAAATGAGTTCCTTTTTAGAGCAATGAAAACATTCATAAGAAAGAAGATGGGTCATACTACGTAGTTTCGGCTAACAAAGCCTCATCAGTGACCCTGTAATGATCCGGCAACGAAAGCCAGAGGACACATACTGCAATTTTGCGAATTTCGAATAGGCAGTCGATTCAAAGACTGATATAAATCAAAATGGGGTCCAAATAATTAAAAACCTGTCTAGAATATGAGTCTAAACCAATAATTTATTTCTGATTTCTCAGAATATTTACGCTGATCTCAAAGGACCAAAAGTAAAATATAAACTGCACTATGGTTGATGTACGGGGAGACGTTTTACGGCCGCCACACGGCACAACACCAGCTGTAGTGAAGGCAAATAAAAATAAAAAATGAGTTCCTTTTTAGAGCAATGGAAACATTCATAAGAAAGAAGATGGGTCATACCACGTAGTTTCGGTTAATAAAGCCTCATCAGTGACCCTGTAATGATCCGGCAACGAAAGCTAGAGGAAACATACTGCAATTTTGCGAATTTTGAATAGGCAGTCGATTCAAAGACTGATATAAATCAAAATGGGGTCCAAATAATTAAAAACCTGTCTAGAATATGAGTCTAAACCAATAATTTATTTCTGATTTCTCTGATTTTACAGGGGTAAACCTTATTTTTCTTATTGCGGTTCTATCAAGTACCCACAATCAATATTTTGAGCAGGCATAAGAAAACTATCAGAATTTTTCATCTTATTTTTTTTCGGCGTTATAGTTTATGATGTATTTGTAAAGTCGTGTTTTCGTTGTTTTTCACTGTTGCTTTGTTAACAATGCTAACATATCGTGCACAAAGCCTCTGATAATCTGGGTCCAGAGCTAATATTGCTAGGGTTTTCTGCGCCAAGTAGTACAATATCAGGTGCATACATGTCGCGGTCAACCATCGTATACCATTCTAGATGCTTTGTTCGACTGTCACTAGAACGCTCGCCTAATAAAGACCTCAAATTCTCCCAAGTTGAGAAGTTCGACAATGACGATATTAGAAGATGGTTTCCCTTTTCACCCCAACCACTGGTACTCTCTGAGCCCTGGAGTAAATTCGCTTCTCGCTCATAGGCTTTCAGTGTTAGCTGTCTGTATGCTTTCCGAATATCATACAATATATCGAACAGACACTTCGTATGACTATTCACTCTGTTACACCTCGTTATATGATTCAGAACTGCTGTTTTCATGATGTAGTTCTGTCCATATACATTGTTAAATTCATACAAGTATTTCAAAACCCGGTAGCAATTTCTGTGAGAGTCGGATATGCAAAGAAATCTGTCAATTTCTGCCATACATCCGGATATTCTCCATCCATGAGAGCAAAGCGTGCATGGTTTGGCGACAATAAATCTGTCAAGATCCAGTTCAATAGCTGGAACAAGGTCAATGTATATTCCGAGTTCGCCGACAGGTATTAATTGCTCGGGATTGAATAAATTGGGACCGGATAAACTCTTTTCAGTACTTTTCCATTTCCAGGTTTGCCAGTTTGCGGCTAGCAACTTGCCTGTAGGTTTCCCAATAGCAAACCAGGTGCGACGGTGATGTCCAGTATATTTACGCTTACGTTTAGCGACATGTCTAGGTTCGTACCTTATACAGCAGTTATCAGAGCCACAAGTACATCTGAACATTAGATCGCTCACTCTGCTTTGAAAGTCGTTCTCCAGATCGCTTACCCCAACTTGGTCATACGCTCTCTCATTATACCGTTGTCGTACAATTTCATCAGCATTACATGGTAAAGATTCAACGTTCATGCACCCAGAACAGCCTTGAACTATCTGGCAGTCACTCCGCTTTTCAAGAACAGCTAGAAAGTCAAATTCGAGAAAACTTATATCAGGAAGGCGAAGTTTCCATACAGATGACTTTTCTGCCATACTTCCACATGGTTCAATACGAGAAATCTTGAAATGACCGTCATCATTTATATTGTTTCTCACAAACTCGAGCATCTGCCAAACGGCGTCTTGGATATCTTGTATTTCTTGGTTGTTGTAGTCAACAGCAGTGTTCTTAGCAATGTCTTTAAACAATGTTTTTAGTTTGTCTCTGTTTTTCACTTGTTGCTTTCTTGTTTTACCTCTACTTCTTGGGTTAGGACTCCCATGTACATTGTAACCTTCAGAAGTACATACACTGTCGCGGATTAGTGTACTTGATGAATGTATGTCATCGTTGACGCTGAATACAGATTCGTCCCACATCGCAAATTCTTTTCCTTCTGCTCTCTTCTCAACCTTCTCTGCCTTACGATCACTCGGTTCTCGTTCTCAATTTCATAGCAAATACCTATAAAACAACAATAACAAAGTTGACCAACATAACGGATCTTACATGAGAGTCCATGTATTGTAATTGAATTTGTTAAACGAGCTTTGCAGAGAATTTCATCCATATTACTCAACGAGTTTAATAACTTCAATCACACATGAACACGAATGCAAGATTTTATTTATCTTATGACATTAAAAACGCATTTCATTGACGATTTTTAACAAAAAAAATGTCAATATTCCGTCAATGATAAACGCGACGTCGTTAGTGGGCGTCGTACGTGTAACGTTACGGGGCGAATCTAACTAAGTTGCATAATCCACTAATGAACACCCGAATTTAATAATTCTCTGATGCGATGTTCATAATCCAAAATCAAACTCAACAGTGATTCATGACAGTCACATAACCAGAACTGTGTACGAAACGCACTTATGTCCCAACCCAATGATAAAGTTGAACAAAGGACTTAATTGATATTGATAACGTTAATAATGGGACTCAAATGGGCATTTTTCTGTTTAAAGAGGACCCGCGTTATAACAACAGAATTTGTTCCCTATTATTGTGCCGTTATAATGAATTTGCCGTTATAAAGAATCCCGGCAAGCCTCGTGATGCCGGACAGTGACCCTCGGGACCGATTTTTCCATCCACCCCTCACACACATATAAGATTCTTATATTCTTGAACATCAGCAGCAGCAAATACATATTTTTGTATACATTATATTGTTAATTTTCTAGACGCAAGTTATGGAATTTCCCATCTGTTAATTCGTGGTCATTCGCGGTAATAAATTTAAACCCTTGTCCTGCTGAATATTCATATATGCCACACCCACTACCGATTATCAACCAATCAGATTACTTGATGCAAATTATTGCAACAAATTCACAACCTGAATGACAAACAATGTAGATCCTGATCAGATGGCTTCTTCAGAAGCCATCGAATCTGGATCTAAATTGTTTCAAAGAAAAGGCATATCCGGGCTCAGCAGAACAAGGGTTAAGACAAAAATAGGTTCTGGTGCCTGTGAGAAAGCCTCAGTGCTTTGTACATTCGATAATTCATATTATCATATGACGTCGCGTCTGAGAGTGTAATAACGCCATGTAATATTTTCGATAATCCACTAGTGGATTAAATATGCAAATTAGCTAGATACGTCCCGTAACGTTACATGTACGACGTCCATAACGACATCGCGTTTATTAACGGCGGAATATTGACAGTTTTGTAAACAATCCTGAATAAAATGCGTTTTAAATGTCATATGATAAATAGAATCTTGCATTCGTGCTCATGTATTATTAAATTTAGGAAAGGTCTATTGACAGTCGACTGGCAATAGCCAAAACACGTTAAAATGGCTATTGACAGTCGACTGGCACTAGCCATTTCAACGTATTTTGGCTATTGCCAGTCGAATGGCAATAGCCATTTTAACGTATTTTGGCTATTGCCAGTTGCTTCTTGTTTGTTTTTTTCTCCTTTTTTATTTATACCATACGATTGTTATTATTTTTACAGCAGGTCATATTTCATATACACCATGATCCTGGGCAGACAAACATATACTGCGCCATTCCGAGTCGGTCCTAATGTTTGTCCATCCTCAACGGTTTTAGCAGTGAATCAGCTAACAGGTCCTTATGAGGACCACCAACCCTGTTAACAACACTTTATACCGAAAAATATCGACTTTACAGGGGCATACCTCAATCTCCTATACATAGAATTTTGATAACTGATTGAGGCGTTTCTACCGACTACCCCCAATCTATGTTTAGACTGAAAACAATACTCAAATTTCAGCTGAACGAAGCTAGTTCTGGAGATAAAATGGAGTTAGTTTAAGATTTTTTTTCCTGATTCCCTGCTACATACATTCTTGTTTCCTAATACATACATGGATATTGCGTAGCATCGATGCGGTTCTAATCAGTGTCCATCACCATCGGTTTAGCAGTACTATGTGTGTGAATTCGGGTTTAACGTCGCTTTCAACAATTTTTCAGTCATATCACGACGGTGTCTGGTTGCGACAGGGAGCTCAATGCTCACTTTTATAGTGCTGCCTCACTGAAGTATCATGTCCCAGACACATTACATGATACCACACCGAGTCACATTATCCTGACACTGGGTCGACCAGTCCTAGTTCTACCCTGTAAATCTGAGTGCCAAGCGAAGAGCAGCTAGTACCATTTTTAACGACTTTGGTATGTCGCGGCCCGGGATCGAACCCGTGACCTCCCGTACCCGGAGCGGACACTCTACCAACTGAGCTATCGGGGCCGGTCAAACAGTAGTAACAAGTCCGTATAAGGAACACTTCTGTTAGCCACACTTTATACAGAGAAAGTAAGATTTACATGGGTGTATTTTATTCTCATATCATAGATTTTGGAAAGTTATAACGAATACCCACAATCTATGTTTCGACTGAAACAATATGTATATAAACCCTATTGGTTTTACTGGGTGGCAGGGCTTGAGATGTCATTTTATCTCAATGTCGGGTAAAAATCCCACAAAATTGAAACAACGTCTCCAAACTGACCTATACTATGTTGACGGGAACGTTAAACCTCAAAACGGCGGATTAAATTCTCGTCATACAACTATGAAGGAACTATGGCAGGGGGTATGTCCAGGGGGATTTTGTCCATCTAAACAAATGATGGGGGGATTTCGCACGTCTTTACAAAACCGGGAAGGGAATGGGATTTGTCCGGGTGATTAGATTCGGAGAAAATAGTGATTTGCGGCGGTATACATTTTTTAATTATTACATAGGGTATGGATACTTGTTAGAAGGGTGGTTATAAAGAGCAACAATAATAAACGCTTAGGCTAGAAAAAAAAAAGAAGAAGAAAACTATTGAACATGATTTAAACCAATTTTGTGATGTTTTCGGTGTTTTTTTTTTTTTTTTTTCAAAGACTTTCTTTCCTACATTCGTTAGATTTTGTTCAAAACATAGATTGTGGATACTTATAGACCAGAAATAAGCAAAAAATACTGAACATGATTAAAACTTTTCTTGTGAACACACTAGAGGTCACAGTTTTGGGCCAATCATCATCAAACTCGGTTAGAATGATCATCATGACAATATCTCAGTCAAGTTCGAATATGGATCATGGCAGGTCAAAAAATTGGTCAGTAGGTCAAATCAAAGATAAACCTTGTGAACACTCTAAAGGCCAAAGTTTTGGTCCGATCGTCATCAAACTTGCTCAGAATGACCAACATGACTATATCTCGGTTAAGTTTGAATATGGGTCATGTCCGGTCAAAAAGTAGGTCAGTACGTCAAACCATAGAGAAACATTATGAACACTCTAGAGGCCACAGTTTTGGTCCGATCGTCATCAAACTTGCTCAGAATGATCGTCTTTACAATATCTGGTCAAGTTCGAATATGGGTCATGTCGGGTCACAAAGTAGGTCAGTAGGTCAAATCATAGAAAAACCTTGTGAACACACTAGAGGCCACAGTTTTGGTCCGATCATCATCAAACTTGCCCGGAATGAGCATCTCGACAATATCTCAGTCAATTTGGAATATGGGTGTTGTCGGGTCAAAAAGTAGGTCAGTAGATCAAACCATATAGAAAACCCTTGTTAACACTCTAGAGGCCACAGGTTTTGGTCCAATCATCCTCAAGCTTGCTCCGAATGATCATCAAATCATAGAAAAACCTTTTTGAACTGTGACCTTGACCTTTGATCGTTTTTGTCGTACCTTTTGAACCATTTAAGGTAGCGCTTCATATGTGGCATGTATGTCTCATCAGCAAGTAAGCGAATTATACTCGGACCCAATACAGAGAATTATATTACAAGTTTATTCAATTCCTTCAGAACATGATTTTGTTTGTTTTTATTTGATTTGAGGTTTAACGTCCCCGTTAAGACTGTAAAGGTCATTTTGGAGACGTTGCTTTCAATTTTGTGGGACTTTTACCCGACACTGAGATGAAATGACATCTCAAGCCCTTTCGCCCAATGAAACCAATAGAGTTTATTAGCATGGAAGGTCCGCCTCGCACCGCGGTTCCTGGACAGGCTTAGATCTTCTAAGCGGTTTACCAGTACTAGTGTGCGGGCCGGATTCAGCTCTGCGTGGAAGCATCATGCAGCCCATATATTTCTGCAAGCCCCTATGGGCGGGGGCCGGAACATGTAATATGAGGTGGGAATAATTACATGCAAACAATATTATTTGGAACATAGACGGTAAACAATGTAGACACCCACACTGCAAACCCCTTACATACCACATACACTCGCACAAAGTTGATACAGACTTTCTTAATGAATGTATTGCTGTCGAGAACGTATTTTAAATGTATCTTGAATTATTTATAGAAATTTGCATAGGCGCCTTAATTTCATAATATTTGATTCATTAAACAAATTTGCGAACAAAAGACAATTTTCACGTCTTGTATTAATGTTTGGTAAATACAATGATCTCTCAAAATCGAAAGATAAAACTATATAGAATTACATGTATATTTGAAGTTATTATTTACGTTCAATTCCTAATCTCGGGGGTGAAAGGGTTATTATCTATCCCTTAGGGGTAAACAATAGGTAATTATTGCTTGTCCTGGATAGCGCAATAAACAGTTGGCTGACTTATAAAAATCATAAATTTACTTAAACCTTAAGATGCCAATCACAACAATTCGCGTTGGCTTTGTTGTCAGCTGATTTGTTGCAAAACATTGTAAACCCAGAGCAGACTGCTACTTGACGAGCAGTCTGATCGGATCTATACTGTTTGCACGCATGCCAAATGTTTTCGAAAGTTTGCAAGTATGAAGCAGACGACATAAAATGACAATATTTTCACATGCAGTTTTTCTTGGCGTTTTGGGGGTTAAAGTAGTTCTTTCACAAAACATATGAGCCTGTGCATAACAAAACCTACAATAATATTAGTACAACCAGCGAAGACTCAGATCAACCTGTATGTACATTGAGTCTGGCCAGTCTTTGGCTAATCCGGATGCCTTAGAAGACTCATTCAAACAGCAAAGACTCTGATCAGACTGCGCGCATGTGCAGACTGGTTTACTGTGAATAGAGACCTATCTAATTGATAACTAATTGGAACGAAATTAGTACATTGGTTTCTTTATTTGATTTGAGGTTTAACGTCCCCGTTAACACGGTATAGGTCATTTTGGAGACGTTGCTTCCAATTTTGTGGGACCTTTAATGTGATTTACCAGTACTCGCGTGCAGTCGGTGTCAGCTCTGCGCAGCCAAATCTATTTCTTCAAGCCCCGATGGACAGGGACCAGAAATTAGTACAAACTTACAAACTGGGAAAGTATTTTTACTAATTACAATAAACACATTCTGATTGGAAATTAAAAGAATGTATCAGCCATCCTCTTTCCTAACACCGCCTCAAGAATATGGGAGGTTTTGTCCACCCTGTCAAATTAGCATGGGACGTTTTGTCCACCCTGTCAAAATCGTGTGAGACGTTTTGTCCACCCTGAAAAAAAATGATGTGGGGCGTTTTGCTCACCCTGAAAAAATGACGTGGGACGTTTTGTCCACCTGGTCAAAAAAGGCATGGGACGTTTTGTCCATGGGACGTTTTGTTCTATATTCGATACTGACGTCCATTTTGTTGATATACGCAGAAACATGCCGCATATGATCTGGGCCTTTACTAGTCAATCAATTATATTCAAAACATTATAATATCACGAGAAAGAAACCTGTTTATGCCATACGTTTCGAAAACACGCCTATCCATATATTTTCATAATTCTGGTAAAAACATAGCTTGTGGGAACTCGTTAGAACCGCCACGGCAAGTAACGATTATACAACATGTATGACTGAGAGCAGAAATAAGGAAAATAATATGAACCCCTATAAACCCCAGTTCTATTATATAAAAATGAGGTTTCAGGGGGTCAGAATTATTTTGTTTTGTTTGTTTGATTTGAGGTTTTCAGTCCCCGTCAACATTGTATAGGTCATTTTGGAGACCCAAATCAAACAAACAAAATTTGTTCTCCCTACCAAAGTTTAGCAGTGTGCCATTATTCTGTGGGATAGTGTCCAATGGGCTATTGCCCTAGTGGGCTTTTGTTACAGTGGGCTCTTGTCCGTTCACCATAATGGCACTTTCTGTGTCCCCGGCCGCTAATGATGCAGAAAGCAGAATTCCTTGCACATAAGCCCTCTTATTACATAAAAGTCTGTTGTTTATGGGTGTCTGCTCACAAACCCGGCCATATGAATAAAATGCAGTCAATTCGATGTGAATATGAACAACGCTACCCTGAATAACCAAAGTCATTTTCTCTATGTAAATTGTATTGGCTAATTGGACTTAACTTCTGACAGAGGAATTCTCGAGCGCTCAGCAGGTTTCTGTTACTGTGTTTTCTGAGAAAATCGCCAGCATCTAAGAGTTTAACTTGATGCAAAATTACGTTAAACGGGCGACTGGTAATAGCCAAAAAAAAGTTAAAATTCCTTTGTGACAGTCGACTGGTAATAGCCAAAACACGTTAAAATGGCTATTGCCAGTCGACTGTCACTAGCCATTTTAACGTATTTTGGCTATTGCCAGTCGACTGTCACTAGCCATTTTAAAGTATTTTGGCTATTGCCAGTCGACTGTCACTAGCCATTTTAACGTGTTTTGGCTATTACCAGTCAACTGTCAATAGCCACTCCGTTAAATTTATTAAACTCGTTGAGGAAAAGAGATAAAATGCTCGGCAAAGCCTCGCATTTTATCCCTTTTCCTCATCTCGTTTAATAAATTCAATAATACATGAACACTCATGTAAGATCCTCTATTTAATCGTTTCAGAAAAACCTAAGCAAAATACTCATAGCAGGCAGATTACTGGAGGCTCTGTTATATTCCGCCATTCGAAGAAAGGGCATATAGTGTTGCCCCTGTCCGTCCGTCCGTCTATACGTGCGTCCGAAACTTAAGCACAGTCAATAACATTTTTATTTCTGGTTGGATTTTGAAATTATTTTGCAGAAATGTTAACTACCATGAGACGATGTTTCGCGCGCAAAACCCAGGTTCATACCTCCAAGGTCAAGGTCGTACTTAGAGACTAAACGTCGAAAAGGGCCCGAAACTTAAACGCATTCATTTACTGTCTTATTTTCAAAGGGTTTTTGAATTTATTTTGCAGAAATGTTAACCATCATAAGACAATGTAATGCGCGCAAAACCCATGTACACATCTCCAAGGTCAATGTTTTACTTTGAGTTCAATGCTAAAAAAAGGGCCCAACACTTAAACGCAGTCAATAACTTTATTATTTCTGAATAGGTTTTGTAATTACTTAAAAACTTAAACACATCCATTAACTTTCTATGGATTAATACGAAGATCGAAAATTTTCAGGTGGGGGCATCCTTGTCCTGTGGACGCTTTTTAAGGGTTTTTTCAGAGGATTTGTTTAGACTGAAAACAATACTCAAATTTCAGCTGAACGAAGCTAGTTCTGGAGATAAAATGGAGTTAGTTTAAGATTTTCTTTGTATTAACCGACACACGTAGTGCCGAGGGACGTAAATTCTACGTTACGATTATCTGGTACTATGAAGACTATGGAAAGATTGCGAAAGAATGCTTACTCATTCGAGGTATCACTTGTGCATTTTATTGAAATGGAGTTCATTTTCCTTTATTTGCAAAATTCCAGAAAACAGCTTGAAGCTGTGAACAGTCCAACGTCCTGCCCTTTGGTGACTCTAATGGGAGGTTTGGGTTAATTGTATCGATTCCTGTACATTGCCTTCACTTCTATTTTGTTGCGGTTTCATTTGTTTTATGTCCGTTCCAGTTGTGTTTGTTTGTATTGGAGTTTAACGGCCCAGTCAACACTACTGTATATCATTTATGAGCCGGTCAGTGGACCTATCTACACTTTTATTGGGCAGGCTTATACGGGAGCGGTTAACCGGTACAGTGCACACTCTTTCGCCAGAAACTGACAACTGCCCTCCTTGACTGTTCAAGTTTTAAAAGTTTTCTTCTTAACAATTCAAAGTGTCCACATTTTTAGTTTGGGCAAAATAGCTCCTAACTCGGCGTGTAGTCTATGATTTTGCTGTTTATCCGTCGTTCCCTTTGACTTTTGGGACACAATTGAAAAGGTAAATGATCAAGAACGAATACACTGATGCCCCAACCTTCCCTCCTATCAACACACAATATCACATGGGAAATTGGAAAGTCGAAACATGGAGATACGACAGAAGACGGACAGCTGGTAAACGGAGTCAGCAGGTCTTTCCCATACGGTGATTCACAGCACGAAAACACACCTATATGATTTTCACCCCCTTGAACCCCATTTTTATATAGTAAAACTGGGGTTTCCGGGGGTATACCATATTTTTCTTATTTCTGCTCTAAAATATTGATTGTGGGTACTCGTTAGAACCGCCTCGATGAGGCGGTTCTAACGAGTGCCCACAATCTATATTTTGAGCAGAAATAAGAAAAATATCACAATTTTTCATCATAAAATTTACATTTTTTCGGCGATATGGGTGGCAATGTATTTGCGTAATGAAAAGGCTTTGGTGTCTGATTCGAACAGTACCAGGTGCATCTTCACTCATTTAGTTCTAACAAGTACCATTTGTTTGTTTGTTTTGTTTGAACCGCAGTGAATTCACCTTTAAGCAAAATATGCACGTACGTTTTGGTTTACAGAAAAAAATATAAAGGTTGATTAACGTCAAAACAAGCCATGGTTCTCGAATACGATTGGACGTTATAATTAACGCAAACGAATCTGTTCTGTTTGTTTGTTTGATTTGAGGTTTAATGTCCCCGTCAACACTGTAAAGGTCATTTTGGAGACGTTGCTTCCAATTTTGTGGGACTTTTACCCGACATCGATATGAAATGACATCTCAAGCCCTGTTGCCCAATGAAACCAATAGGGTTTATTAGCATGGACGGTCCGCCTCGCACCGCGGTTCCTGGACATGCTTAGATCCTCTAAGCGGTTTACCAGTACTAGTGTGCGGGCCGGATTCAGCTCTGCGTGGAAGCATCATGCAGCCCATATATTTCTTCAAGCCCCTATGGGCGGGGGCTTACGAATCTGTTCTGCTGGTAACTGAAACATTGTATGCAACTGTTTGCGCAATTAACCCTTCTCTTGCTGAATATCCAGTTTAGTCACACCCAACTCTGACTTTGAACCAATCAGATTACTTGATTTAAATTATTTCTACAAATTCATTAATTGAATGTCAAACAGTGTAGATTCTGATCAGATGGCTTCTTCAAGCCATCTGATCTGGATCTACACTGTTTCCAAAGATAGAGACTGTCCTGAACAGCGTTTTAGCTTTTAAACAAGATTTTTTACGGCAAATCGCTCTCCTGGATGAGACTGATCATGATGTGTTACACTGCGCCATTGGGGCGCAGATCTTGATTATCACATTACGAAAACACGCCTATACAAATCCATTGTAAACTTAATCGCCGAAAAACACCCGAACATTTTAAGGTGAAAAGTTGTGATATTTTTCTTATTTCAGCCCAAAATATAGATTGTGGGTACTCGTTAGGACCGCCTCATTGAGGCGGTTCAAACGCGTACCCACAATCTATATTTCAGAGCAGAAATAAGAAAACTAATGTTTACCCCTGTAAATATGTTCTAGAAGGGGTTATCCTTTGGAAGCAATGAATACACCACAGAACTGGAAAATATGGAGTGTACATGTTTTCTGGGCCAGACTAGCTAGTTTTACTATATAAAAGTGGGGTTCAAGGGGGTCAGAATTATATAGGCGTGTTTTCGTGATGAGATCAAATTGCCTTTATGCAGTCCTGAATTTACACGTTGTATTGATGCCTCTGATCAACCAATTCGACTAACTACTTTTTGTTACGTCGGTTGTTATCTGATTCTCTGTCTCTGTCCGTGCCCATCGGTTTTCCTTTGCTCCAGAAATTCGGTTATTTCATGCTGTCGAGTCCTCATCGATGATCTCTGTAGTCGTTTGATATTTAGTTTATGTTCTCGAAGATGTTGCACTGATGGGTTGGAAATCCTTCATGCAAACTGAAAACATTACTTGTCTAAACTGCGACAGAACAAAGAGCGAGGATTGTGGCCATGTAAAATAGATTTAATCTCCGAGTTAAAAAAACAAAAACAATTTTATTGACCGTTCCAATGCGGTTCTTCTATTGTGGTTTATAATTATTATACTCCGTCACTCCCTATCCTACATCATAGTGTAGTTTATATTTTCTTGTCCTTTGGGATCACTGATTCCATTGTGGAATTTTGAAAGTATTTCAGGGTCACTGATGAGGCCTAAATGGCCGAAACTAGCTAGTCTGGCCCAGAAAACATGTGCACTCCATATTTTTCAGTCCTGTGTGTATTCCTTGCTTCCAAAGGATAACCCTTTCTAGAACATATTTGCATGTATGCATTGCTAACATTAGCTGTTTTACCATTTTGTGGGAAAGTAACTGTCATTTTGACATTCCGCATGTGACGTTTTCATTTAAGTCATTACGAAAATCCGCCTATACAAATACATTGCCACCTTTATTGCCGAAAAAATGAAAATTTTATGATGAAAAACTGTGATATTTTTCTTGTTTCTGCTCAAAATTAAGATTGTGGGCACTCGTTAGAACCGCCTCATCGAGGCGGTTCTAACGAGTACCCACAATCTATATTTTAGAGCAGAAATAAGAAAAATAAGCTTTACCCCCGGAAACCCCAGTTTTGCTATATAAAAGTGGGGTTCAAGGGGGTCAAAATTATATAGGCGTGTTTTCGTGATGTTAATCTCCCAGTTAAAAACAAAAAAATTAATTGACCGCTCCAATGCGGTTCTTCTGTTGTGGTTTGAACCAGTAGTGTATACTTGCACTGCTCCCTTTAACCCCACATTTATATAATAAATCTAGGGTTTACAGGGGTCAACCTTATTCTCCTAATTTCTGCACTTAAATATAGATTGTGAGTACTCGTTAGAGCCGCCTCGAGTAGGCGGTTCTAACGAGTGCCCATAGTCTATATTGTGAGCAGAAATAAGAAAAATATCACAAAATGTAATCTTCAAATTTTCATTTTTTGGGGCGATAAAGGTTACAATGTATTTGTATAAGCGTGTTTTCGTAATGTTTGTAAAAACAACGACAGAAACAAGTGCGAGGCTCATTACGCAAACACGCCTATACAAATACATTGCCACCTTTATCGCCGAAAAAATGAAAATTTTATGGTGAAAAAAATGTGATATTTTTCTTATTTCTGCTCAAAATATAGATTGTGGGCACTCGTTAGAACCGCCTCATTCTATATTTTAGAGCAGAAATAAGAAAACTAAGGTTTACCCCCGGAAACCCCAGTTTTACTATATAAAAGTTGGGTTCAAGGGGGTCAAAATTATATAGGCGTGTTTTCGTGATGTTGTGGTCACGAGAAATCGATTTAAGCTCCCCAGAAAAAAATACTGACCGCTCCCAAACGGTTCTTTTCATTTGGTTTATTCTTGTTATAGTTCGTCTTTACACACAGTAATACCTGTCTTAGTGGCCACCTCTATTAAGCAAGCAACCTGTCTTAAGCAAGCAGTCATTCAGTTCCCAGAAAGGCAAATGTGTTAATTTCACCTGTATTAAGCAAGCAGGTGTCTTAAGCAAGCAGATTTTGGATTATCCCTTAGGTGTTTGCTTAACACAGGTTGGACTGTATGTATTGCTAATATATTTATTTGGATAGCCGTTTGGCCACTTTTGGTAAGGAAACTGTTCATTTGTCTTCCCGCATCTTCGCAAGCCAAGAGTACTTAGTCCACTACGTTCCTTACGCACGTAAGGAACGTAGTGGACTTAGTACTCTTGGCTTGCGAAGATGTTCTTCCCGCTGACTCGATGTTTTTCATACGTCAAAGAACGTTTAAGTATACTTTCTGTCTTAAAAAGGCCAAAATGTTTTCTGTATGAACTGGGGTTACATAGAGGATCTTACATGAGTATTCATGTATTATTGAACTTTTGAAGTTGAGGAAAGGGGATAAAATGCGAGGCTATGCCGAGCATTTTATCCTTTTTTTCAACGAGTTTGATAAATTCAATACTACATGAACACGAATGCAAGATTCTATTTATCATATGATATTTAAAAGGCATTTCATTCACGATTGTTTTACAAATATGGCGGTTTTCAGCCATTAATAAACGCGACGTCGTAAAGACGCCGTACATGTAATGTTACGGAGCGTATCTAACACAAAACCGTTCAAAACCCTATGAAATAACTTTCAATGAATCTTTTTGCATCAAGTTAGTTTGACAAGCAAATGTCATTCATCAAAGAATTCTAAAACTAGATCAAGCAATTGATTGGTCTTATTTTAGAAAACACTTTCTGATTGACTTCTGAGATGTATTTTGATTGGACAGTGCAGGAATCCGCAATGAAATGTACACCACCCTGTGTTTTGTATTTATTTCTGTCTGGCTGTTGACTGATAGGATGTTATGACATATTGAATGGTATTTCAAGTCAGAATGAAATGAATCTCTTCAAAGTTTGAACGCTTTTGTGTCCACAGGTGTAATTTGCATATTTAATCCAATAGTGGATTATCGAATTTACTACATGGCGTTATTACATTCTCAGACGCGACGTCATATGATAAAAAGGAAATTCCAAATACGAATGTGTTACCGTGCACATAAACATTTCTAGCACAATGCGCACCACAGCTTTGATAATCTGGTTTCTGTGGGTAAATGTCTTGGCGAACCTGACGCTTTTAATATTTCTTCGACTGAACCAACGTCGGGGTCTTCCATAGTCTGCCATTCTGACGATTTAACTGAGTTGCCACTTATATTACGACCGAGTACAGATTTCAAATTATCCCAGCTTTTGAAGTTTGACAATGCGGATAAAAGAAGACGATTTCCTTTTTCGCTCCAACCATTGTCACTCTCTGAGCCCTGTAGTAAATCAACTTCTCGCCCATAAGCCTTCAAAGACTGGTGTCGGTATGCATTCCCAAGATCGTGCAGTATTTCGAATACGCATTTTGCGCAACTGTTCACATTTTGTGGACTCTTACAGGTCGTGACGTGATTCAGAACTGCCGTTTTCATGATGTAGTTCTGCCCGTATACATTTTTAAACTGATACAGGTATTTCAAAACCCGATAGCAATTTATATGAGATTCTGACATCCACAGAAATTGGTCTATTTCAGCCATACATCCAGATATTCGCCATCCATGAAAACAATTTGTGCATAGTTTTGTGACTATAAATCGGCCATGCTCTAGGTCGATGGCAGGTACAAGGTCAATGTATATCCCAAGTTCCTTGACTGGTAGCGTTTGCTGGGAAGTAAATATATTGGAACCATATAAGCTTCTGGCCAAACTTTTCCATTTCCAAGTCAGCCAGTTTGAGGCTAGCAATTTGCCTGTAGGCTTCTCAACGGTAAACCAGATACGTTCATGCGGATCATTGGCGTGATAGCCAAATTGTTTGGGAACCAGCCGGGGCGGCGCGTGTCTCATCCGGCAGTTATCAGATTCACAAATACACCTGAAGAGTACATCACCCACTTTTTTATGAAAGTCATTTTCCAGATCACTTAGAGCAAGCAAGTCAGATTTTCTACCATCATACCTTTGACGTACAATTCCATCAGCGTAAACGGGTAAAGAATCAACTCTCATACACCCTGAACATCCTTGAACTATCTTGTAATCATTCCGCTTTTCAAGAACAGCCAGAAAGTCAAATTCAATAAAGCTAATATTAGGATGATGTCGTTTCCATAATGATGACTTTTCTGTCATACTTCCACATGGCTCAATACGAGTTATTTTGAAATGACCGTCTTGATTTATCTTAGTTTTTACAAACGCTAGTACGTCCCATACGGCATCTTGAATATCTTGTATTTCCTCGTCCTTGTAGTCTATAGCAGTATTTCTGACAATCTCTCCAAATAATGTGTTCAGATCATCAATGTTTTTCACTTTTGTTTGTTTTGTTTTACCGTTGCTTTGGCGGTCATGGTTCCTGCTCACGTTGTTACTTGCAGACAAAGTGCCTACTCTGTCGAAGTTTTGTGTATTAGATGTGTGTTTGTCATTGTTGACGCTGAACACAGGTTCGTGCGACATGGCAAATTCTTTTACCAGGTCTTACTTTTCACTCTGTAAAAAATGCAAAATGTTAAAAATGCAACGTTGTTTACATCCAAGCCATCCAACTCTGAATGAAGAGCTGTTAAAATTAACGTTTGCAAAATGACACTCCTTCTTCGCTTGAATAACTGTGAAGGAAATTCTATGCTCTAAAAATCGATAAATTATTTCTTGGAATATCGGATAGGATCTTCGACGTTTGTACATTGCTCATACGATTGATGCAATATGGAACAGTGTGTTATTAACACGGCAGTACACATTTAACCTGACCTCCGCCGGTGGTCAATTGAGTACAATTTGACTTATATTCGGAGGTCAATTTGAACGTTTCCTGTTATTGGTATTCGTGGGCTGCAGGAAGGTCGCAGGTAAGATTATTCTTGATCAAAAGCATTTCTTAAAAATCGGAGAATATTATTCTATCAGATTTTTGCACCTCCATGTCCGTACCAAGAGTTATTGAAAGGTTTTCAGTCGTTTCGTCGCAATCAATTTAGTCCCGCACGCTCATTGGTGAATTCGAAAGTAGAAAGTCAGCAAACACAGGTGAATTTGCTCTGATTGTCAAATGACAAGCTTCCAGTGAGCAATTATTGTTGCAGTCAGATACGGCGATACCATATCTGCTCCCAAGATGTACTTTTATAAATCTACAATGTTCAGGTCATTTTTGCATCGGAGGTCAATTTGAACATGAGATGGTCAATTTTACTAATAGAAATTATAATGGAAAATGTGTTTTGAATGAAAATCATGTAATTTGATTCTTTTTGTCGTTTTGGGGTTATGTTTAGTATAAATATGTTCTATAAAAGGGGTATCCTTTGGAAGCAAGGAATACATCACAGAACTGAAAAGTATGGAGTGTACATGTTTTCTGGGCCAGACTAGCTAGTTTCGGCCAAATAGGCCTCATCAGTGACCCTCGGATATTTTACAAATTCCACAATGGAATCAATGATCCCAAAGGACAAGAAAATATAATCTACACTATGATGTAGGGCAGGGAGACGTTTTACCGCCGCCACACATTCCCACACACCAGCTGTAGTAAAGTTAAATATATTCTATCAAAGGGTTATCCTTTGGAAGCAAGGAATACATCACAGAACTGAAAAGTATGGAGTGTACATGTTTTCTGGGCCAGACTAGATCCGTTTTCTGGAAAGAGTGACAGCCAAATTCAGGCTGTCAGTGTACTCAAACTTCACATTCTCTTTTCACATAGCCTCTTCGGAAACAGTCGATCAGAAGCACACCAGGCGCACACTATCGCGTGCTAATCTTAATCTTTTTGAACTGTCTTTAGAGATTCGTGACTCTGGGATAAACATGAGTCCGTCATTTTACTCCAGAGGCCAAACAACAATCAAAACATAGGAAGCACCCTGGCCCATCCAGCCAAAGAAGGCAAAGACTGTTCCATCAGCTGGGAAGGTTATGGTCTCGGTTTTCAGGGATGCAGATGGTATTCTGCTGATAGATTATCTGTAAAAGGGATAAACAATCAATGGCACATACTATGCTTCACTTCTGACGCAGTTACGGGAAAATATTAAAGCTAAGCGCCGCGGAAAGCCCACTTAAGATGTGTTGTTCGATTAGGACAATGCTTCTGGAGTCATGGAATAGAGTCATGCAATGAAGAGATTATGTGGAAGCTGGGGTCAAGTTTTGAAGCCGTCGCAGTACATGTATAAATCAATCCTATGCAATAGGCTTAGCCTAACATTTGCACCAAAATTTGACACTACCCTCAATTCCGATATCTTTTCTAAGATTCGGCCCCAAGACTCCAGTGCATAAAAACCTAGTCACAGTGCCTCTGTGTATTCTCTGTGGTGGAGTCAGAGTGATCTGTAGTGTATTGGCGTCTGGCGTCAGATAGAGCAGGATATATCCTGACCTTGATCTAAATTTTTAACGAAATATTTGCTTCAAACTCCACTCTGTAGAATCCATATGACAGACTTTTGAATAGGGGCATTGTCCTAATGGAACAACACACCTTTAGTGAGCTTTCCGCGGCGCTTCATTTTAATATTTTCCCATAACTGAGTCAGACGTGAAGCATTATATGTGCCATTGATTTTTTGGAGGTAATCTATCAGCAGAATACCATCTGCATCCCTGAAAACCGAGGCATACGCTTCCCAGCTGATGGTAGGGTGTTTGCCTTTTTGGCTGGGTGAGCCAGGGTGCTTCCGTTGTTTCGATTGTTGTTTGGGCTCGGGGATAAAATGATGGCCCAATGTTTCATCCATGCTGACAAATCTCTGAAGAAAGCTCAAAATGATTAAGATTAACCCGCGATAATGTGCTCCTGGTGTGCTTATGATCAATTGTTTCCGAAGAGGCTTGTATTGAAGGAGGTACGCAGGGATGTTCGCTTTAAGTCCTTCTATTCTCTGACTATACGTAAAGGGTCGTGTACCCAAGGACCCGTCTCATTTGGTGAGTTTATCTCGTCGATTTGTTTGTTTGATTTGAGGTTTAACGTCCCCGTTAACACTGTAAAGGTCATTTTGGAGACGTTGCTTCCAATTTTGTGGGACTTTTATCCGACACTGAGATGAAACGACAGTCAAGCCCTTCCGCCAAATGAAACCATTAGGTTTATAAGCATGGACGGGCCGACTCGCACCGCTTTGCCTGTGCAGGCTTTGTTTACTTCTTCTTTGCATATCAGGGCTGTTTTGTTTGTGCCGTGTGGCGGCTGTAAAAGGTCTCCCCATACATACATTTAATGCTCTTATTTTTCCAGTCCTCAGGGATTGCTTATGCAATTGCTTTTCACGGTTAAACAGGTTGGCAACTTTGCTTCCCTCTTTGATTGCACACCGGTGGGTCGGGCTTAAGATTATATGACGGTTCCAGCGTAAAAACATAAATGGAATTTTATTTTATTTTAATATTCTTTATGTTGGTTGGCGCCTGATGCTCCGTCTTTGGTCGGGCCCCGCGGAGTGTAACTGTTGGTTTTCTTTTGCTCCAGCAATTCTGTTTTTGTATGCTGTCGAGTCCTCAGCCTTGTTTCATGTCTGTTGTTTTTTTTTTATTTGTATGTTCTCGGATATGTTACATTGATGAATTATGTAGCCTTCATGCGGACTAAACAAAATTAATGTATACCGCGACAGAGGTAAGGGCGAGGATTATGGCCATGTAAAATCGATTTAAGCCCCCCCCCCCCCACACACACAAGTGGAATTCTTTCCACTGACCGTTCCAAGGCGGTTCTTCTGTTGCGGTTTATTTATGTTATTGTTTGTTACTTACTGTGCGTATCACTTGTGTCTATTTATTTTGGATGACCATTTGGCAATTTTGTGGGAAAGTAACTGTTCTTATGGCCTTCCTTTGTTTAGGTTTCCATTATGGTCTGGTCGCTTCATGTTTATGTTTCTTTCCCTTTGGTGTCTTTGATGGGTGGAGTAAGTTAATTGTATCGATTCCTGATCTTTGTTTTACTTCTACTTAGATCCTCTTAGCGGTTTACCAGTATTCGTGTGCGGATCGGTTTCAGCTCTGCGTGGAAGCATCATGCAGGTAGCACTCTAAAGTAAACAAGACTAGCAGCTTTTGCAAAATGGACAAAATCGGTGAAAGAGCAGTGATTCAATATTTACATAAAACGGTTTAACACCTAAGGATATCCATAATGATATGTACGAAGCAACACTAGGGAAAGATGCGCCTTCATATGCTACAGTGAAAAGGTGGGTGGTGGAATTTAAGCGTGGCAGACAGAGCCTTGAGGATGACCCCCGTCCTGGAAGGCCTGTCAATGTTGCAACCCCAGAAAGGGTCAATAAAGTTCATGATATTGCATGACTGGCAGACGAGTCATAGAAAGATATATTGCCAGTACAGTTGGCATTTCACGGGAAAGTACATTCCATTCTGACAGAGGATCTTGCATTGAGAAAGCTTTCGGTCCGATGGATACCAGGACTTCTGACAGTTGATCAGAACCATATCCGGCGTACATTATCGCGTGCTAATCTTAACCTGTTTGAGGAAGATCCTGCCAACTGTCTTCAGAGATTTGTCACTATGGATGAATCAAAGCGCCAAAGGCACTGAAATGACAGATTCTATGAGAAAATAAAAAAAACTGTGAAAACTTACAGACAACCTTCCTAAAGAACTCTTAAAATTTAGAAAAGTAGTTCTGCAAATTCTATTGTATGATATGTTTGCAGATGTCTATACACCGGTGGTATCATGCTATGTCATTCGATGTTTCAAATTTTGGAAAGAAACTATTTACGTTTTCAAAACCAAACATTAAAATTCAAGTTTTAACAATGCTGCTGTCAATTACTAACATTTTTGTCTGGTCGGTTGTGGATACCTCCCCACAAAAGATACTCTATTTTTCACAAAGAGATCGGAGGAGAAAGGCTGGTCAGTCCAGTACATGAATTCCATTTTTGAGTAAGAACAGCACTATAAACCCGCGCGTAATCCTGCTGGAGTAGATATCGCGGATTCTGAGCGTAAACAAATAAATGGAACCACGTGAGGGCGACGCACTTGATTGATGTAACGTCTCGCTGTTCAGTTAACATCTCATCCATGATCTTGAATGTTCTTAATGTCGCTAGCTACATGCAATAGCTCGACATACCATTTCGCTTAAATTCCATCCGATATTTCATGCTCTATTACGAACGCGTCGCCTCGGCATTCCTTACACCTATATGTCGAAACATCCCGAAACGACAATCGGGGTGATTCACGCTGAAGTGCGATGTGTCACTGAAACGCATATCACGCGAGTCGCTTGGACGCCAATATACATGTACGTATTTCATGCACCAGCGTAAGTGTTCCGTACTGTGGCGACGTCTTAATTTTGGTCACAACAGGGACGTCTAGCTCTCAAAAGTGCATCGCACAAGGGCGACGAACAGTGTCAGTGCTTATTAGTCGGTAGTTGTGTGTGTGTGTGTGTGTGTGTGTGTGTGTGTGTGTGTGTGTGTGTGTGTGTGTGTGTGTGTGTGTGTGTGTGTGTGTGTGTGTGTGTGTGTGTGTGTGTGTGTGAATTCGTGTTTCACGTCACTTTCAACATTTTTTTTCAGTCATATCACGACGCTGTCTGGTTGCGACAGGGAGCTCAATGCTCAGTTTTATAGTGCTGCCTCACTGAAGTATCATGTCCCAGACACACATGATACAACACCCAGTCACATTATCCTGACACTGGGTCGACCAGTCCTAGCTCTTCCCCGTAAATCTGAGTGCCAAGCGAGGAGCAGCTAGTACCATTTTTAACGACTTTGGTATGTCGTGGCCCGGGATTGAACCCGTGACTTCCCGTTCCCCTCTACCAACTGAGCTATCGGGGCCGGTAGTCGGTAGTCGAAACCCTTTGTTTATCTACAGGTACAGTGTAGCAGATGCCGGCGGAAATCTGCTTCGCATATGCGTCTGTCGGATGAATCGATCTTGACGTACTGACGTCGGTCTTCCGCTACGTCGACGTCAACTAGCGTCTTCTGTTGATAGTAAGATGTCGCTCCAACAGACAAATAGATCACACACATGTGGCACCCAAAATCAGAGTCAACGCCATCCGCTTTCCGACCAGCTTCTTACTGTCCATTAGAAGCCTCCGTGGTGTAGTGTTTATGCTACTCGCCTTGTAAACCAGGGATCGCAGGATCGATCCCGGACTTCTCCAGACTTTCGGATGTGTCTTTAAACCGAGGTATCGTCTCTGTATGACCTTAGCTGTTGGTGGGACATAAAACTCAAACACTCACTCACTCTAACTGTCCAGAGTTTAATGAAAATGTTGCAATACGTTCTCACTTGATGCTTTTTGAGAACAAAATACAATTTCTTCTTTTCTAGGCACGACCAAACATCACACATCAAAAGTTTGATCCTGAACATGTGATTTCTATCAGTGCTGGTGTAAAGGTGGTACACAGGATCGTTGGCCCCCGCCCATGATAGGGCTGCATGATGCTTCCACGCAGAGCTGAAACCGACCCGCACACGAGTACTGGTAATCTGCTTAGAGGATCTAAGCCTGCCCAGGCAAAGCGGTGCGAGTCGGACCGCCCATGCATATAAACCCTATTGGTTTCATTGGGCGGCAGGGCTTGAAATGTCATTTCATCTCAGTGTCGGGTAAAAGTCCCACAAAATTGGAAGCAACGTCTCCAAAATGACCTATACAGTGTTGACGGGGACGTTAAACCTCAAATCAAACAAAACAAAACACAGGATCGTGGCCGGACTGGTAACCATAATTCACGGTTGATTGATTTAACCTTTTTTAGCTTAAGGGCATGGTGCCTAAGCGTGTTGTAATCATGCAATCGTTTGGTTTCAGAATCAAAGCACCGAAAGTGTTGGGGGATGTAGGTTGGGGTGAAAGCCCTTGTTTAATTTAACTCTGAAATTCCAAACAAACAGTGAAGATTTTGACAAGAAACGCGTCCTGCAGCGTCCGAACTAGGTCTACACTGTTTGCCAAACTCACCCTATGATTCCAGGATGACCCTCTTCAGTCTTATGGAATACCCTTATCTCACTGCGGCTATTTTCTGCAAGAAAAAGGTTATTCTGAGAAGTCAGTGATAGTCACGTAGACGTTGAACCACTTTTTTTATTAGTAACTTCGGGTCGAATGCCAAACAATCAACCCAAACATAGCCGGGTCGTTTGTCAGTCTTGGGTGCATGTAAGTGTTATATGTAAAATCTGCACTTGAATAAACTGTTCGATCTGGCAAACAATGTAGACTTAGATCAAACGCCACAGAACACGGTGCTGATCTTGTTCTACATTTTTTGTATGAGTTACTAACATCTTAAGTTTAAACTGATCAGTCCAAGTCCTCGTTCATGACCAGCCTGCATTTAGAGACAATCGGCATGAGTGTTGTCAGTGCTTTGATTTATTCACTGCCTTGAGTTTCTGGAGTGTACTCTTCCATCACTGAAGTTGGGTCCGTTCATTATGCTAAATATGGCACCTAGAAATATATCACAGGACCTACACTGTTTGCATAGGTATCTATACCATATTCCAGGGTTGAAAGGGACAGCCTCTCGCAAAGACTGATATACACCTAGTTGTAACTGACCTAGACTTGACCTCGAATGTCGGAAACCCTATTAATATTCTGGTCTGCAGCTGACCGGCTGGTCTTTAAGGATTAAATATTGACAGCACTGTTAGAAAACAGTGTAAAACCTAAACAGACGTCTGCGCAGACGCCGCATTGATTTCGCATGATGCAGCTGATTCATATGAAATGCTGAGTCTATTCTCTGAAAGGTAAGATAAAATCGTCAAGTCGTCTGCTTCAAAAGTTTGTATTGCGATTATAGGATGTACAATTTTGATAACTGTGCCAAACCGGACTACATTTTGGCGGACTCATATTTTTTTGGCGGTCAAAGCCGGTAGAAAGTCGTAAGAAAGCGGGAACTACTTTACAACACGCAGGATAGCTAGAAACGACAGAAAGAATCTCTCATTAAAAATGGGTCCATCAGAGGCCAAAAAACAATCGAAACAATAGAAGCACTCTGGCTCACCCACGCCAAAGAATGCAAAGACTGTTTCATCAGCTGGGAAGGTTATGGCCTGGGTTTTCTGGGATGCAGATGGTATTCTACTGATAGATTATCTCCAAGGGTTCGTTCGTCCCCGAGGGTATCATTAGCTCAGTATCAGTTCCTTAGTTCTGAGGTTGATACTGCGTTGTTGACGTCAGCACACGAGTACTGATTTAAATAACTATATTATATCGTTAACTTTTGCAGTATAACATTCTAACTTTTCTAAAAAATATGTCTCAAAGGGTATTGGAGATATGGTGATCACAAGCTGGTCATAGTGTTATATTGGAAGGGTAGATAACTCAAATACCACAACACCAACAGTTGTGGTTCTTGCACATGACACCCCTTCTGTACCTTGTATACAAATGCACCAATTTCCTTCAATATATCTCAAAGGGTGTTGGAGTGATGGCCATCACAAAGTTATATTGTCAGGGGAGATAACTAAAAAAAACAGAGCACCCAGAGTTGTAATTTTTGACCTTGACAAACCTGCTTAACCTCATGTACATCTGCATCAAGTACCACCAATATGTCTCAAAGGGTATTGGAGGTAGGGTGATCACAAGGTGGTCATACTGTTATATTGGAAGGGGAGATAACTCAAATACCATAGCACCCAGAGTTGTGGTTCTTAGGAATCAAGTGCCGTCTCAACCTTGTATACAATTGTGCCAAGTACCATCAATATATCTCAAAGGGTATTGGAGTTATGGTCATCACAAGGTTATATTGTCAGGGGAGATAATTAAAAAACCAGGGCACCCAGAGTCGTGGTTCTTGCACGTGACACACCTGTTTAACCTCATGTACCACTTTACCAAGTACCATCAATATATCTCAAAGAGTGTTAAAGATGTTGCCATCATAAGGTAGTGATTCTATTTTATTGGAAGGGGAGATAACTCAAAAACCATTGCACCCAGAGTTGTGGTTCTTGTGCATGACACATCGTATCGGCCTTGTGAACAACTGTGCCAGGTACCATCAATATATCTTAAAGGGTATTGGAGTTATGACCATCACAAGGTAGTTACTCTATATTATTGGAAGGGGAGATAACTCAAAAACCATGGTAAACAGAGCTGTGGTTATTGTGCATGACACGCCGTCCCGGCGTTGTGAACAACTGTGCCAAGTACCATCAAAATATCTCAAAGAGTATTGGAGTTATGGCCATCACAAAGTAGTCATTCTATTTTATTAGAAGGGGAGATAACTAAAAAAGTATGGCATCCAGAGTTTTGATTCTTGCGCATGACACGCCGTCTCAGCCTTGGGAACAATTGTGTCAAAACCATCAATGAATCTCAAATGGTATAGGAGTTATGGCCATCACAAGGTTGCGTCTACGGACGGACGGACGGACGGACGGACGGACGGACGGACAGACGCCAAGCTGATCGCTATATCCCCCGAACCTATTCGGTCGGGGGAAAAAAACTAGAATTTCTTTACTTGTGTGTTTATTTATATCCTTGTGATACATGCATAAAATGTAACATGTAAGCAAATGAAAAGAAAAATAACTGACCATTTATTTTTCTTTTAGAACATCCTTGCTGAGTTGTTTTCAGACATCACTTATTTTTGTCTGTGGAAATCAATACCAAGACAAAACCTAGACTGTCAAGCATGAGGGTACTCGTTAGGACTGCCCTACAACTGTGTGTATATCAGTCAGTGAATTTGACAATGATTATTTTTTTTGGTTTGGGTTTTACGGCCCTTTCAAGATTATTTCACTCATATCGAGCCGATCGTTAATCATAGGTGGGCGAAAACCGGAGTACCCGGAGAAAAACCACTTGACAATGATATATACTGACATAATCTGAACGGTCCAATCCCAGAGTTCTCCTTGAGGCATAGCTACTTCCCGCAGGGCAGCAGGTTTTTGGAGTTTTCCTAGACTGACTACTCAATAGAGGTGAAACTGTTCAACTTATTTTAGTAAACGTCTGTCCTAAATGGTCCTACATAGCCTGTTCGTTACGAGCGATGACTCTCAATCATTTTGTCTCTCACCGCCGTTGGTTCGGGCCTCGCTCTGGTGACATGTTAGACGACATTACGACATAATCGCAACTGCCAGTCTATAGGTAACATATGTGACCAGTCATGGAAAAAAGCGACCCTACGGGAGACTGAAAGTGCTAGCTTTTGAGCGAAACAAGAAACCAGTAAGTGGCAAATAGTGTGTTTATAGAAGGCTGTACATTGGATCTAGACTGATGATTCTCGAGTACCCACACCCCTTGAAAATCTAGGTTTTAAGCAAGCATGCTATGTCTACATCTATATTAAATGTGACAGATAAGAATCTGTTTAACCCTTTTTGTACCAAATGGAATCTTCCTCCTTATATAGAGCAAGAGTCCATTTCAAAATTTAGGGCTATCAGATTGTGTTTTCTTCAAAATCTATTTGGAAAATGGTTGAACTTTTTGAAAACAGTGTAGGCCTTGATCAGACGCCGCGTTCTGCGGCACGTCGCGTTCTGTGGCGTCTGATCTGGGCTTGCACTGTTTGTCAACTACCCGTTTTGGTGTTTCCGGTACAAAATGGGTTAATCTTTATTTTGGTTGCTTCAAATACAAAATAATGTACAAAAATATAATATTTTCAATAATTTGTCAGTAAGCGTTAGCTTGTCTGAAAGTAATCTCCTGGAAAAATTATTTTTCACCAATGGTGCAGTAAATCCAACATGGCGAAACACCATAGTTCAGGGAAGGCGAACGCGACAGGGCAATACTTTGCTCGCAGAGTATATAGGGAATAAATGCCCTTGCGCTGTCCAATCAAACATGCAGCATAGTAAGACTATTGCAAATTAGCATCGCTAACATAATATGCACCACGTCTCTGACATTCTGGTTCCTGCTGGTGAAGGTCTTGGTGATCCCGATCCCAGGGGTGAAGGCCTTGGTGATTCCGATCCCAGGGGTGCAGGTCTTGGTGATCCCGATCCCAGTGATATTTCATCTCCCGAATCAATGTCGGGGTCTACCATAGTGTACCATTCTACGTGGCTTACACAAGAAGAGCCAGTATTGTAGCCAAGTTGAGATTTCAAGGTCTCCCAGCTGTCGAAGTTTGACAATGACGATATAAGAAGGCGGTTTCCTTTTTCGCCCCAACCACTTTCGGCTACCAAGCCCTGGAGTAAATCTGCTTCTCGCCCAAAAGCCTTCATTGTCAGATATTGGTATGCATTCCGAAGATCATACAGTATTTCAAGTACACATTCTGTACAGTTATTGGGTGTGTATGGTCTGCTGCACGACGTAATGTGATTCAAAACTGCCGTTTTCATGATGTAGTTCTGTCCATATACCTTTTTAAACTGATACAGGTATTTTAAAACCCGGTAGCAATTTCTGTGAGAGTCTGACATACAAAGAAATCTGTCAATTTCTGCCGTACATCCGGATATTCTCCATCCATGAAAACATCTTGTACATGGTTTTGCGACCATAAAGCGGCCATGATCCAGTTCAATGGCAGGTACAAAATCAATATATATTCCAAGTTCACTAACTGGTACTGTTTGCTGGGGAGAAACGATATTGGGACCAGATAAACTCTTGGCATTACTTTTCCATTTCCAGGTTTGCCAGTTTGAGGCTATTAGTTTGCCTGTTGGCTTCTCAATATTAAACCAGATACGACGATGATGTCCATCATCATTTCCCCTAACAGAAAATGCCCGTGGTTTTTGCCTTATCAAACAGTTGACAGAGCCGCAAGTACAGCTGAACAATACATCACTCACTTTCTTACGAAAATCAGACTCTAGATCACTTAACCCAACTTGGTCATGCTTTCTATCATTATACCGTTGGCGTACAATTTCACCAGCGTTACAGGGTAAAGATTCCACGTTCATGCACCCTGAACATCCTTCCACTATCTGGCAATCACTCCGCTTCTCAAGTACAGCAAGAAAGTCAAATTCAATGAAACTTGCATTCGGAGGATACATTTTCCATACAGATGACTTTTCTGCCATACTTCCACATGGTTCAATACGTGAAATCTTAAAATGACCGTCATCATTTATATTGGCTTTCACAAAGGCGAGCATCTGCCAAACTGCGTCTTGAATGTCTTTTATTTCTTGATTGTTATAGTCAATAGCAGTATTCTTGGCAATATCTTCAAATAAAGTATTTAGTTTATCTTTGTTTCTCACTTTGCATATATTTGAATCACCATCAGATCCAAATGCATCATTTTGGCCCAATATATTACCCTCACGTTCAGACCAAGCAGTTTCTACATTCCGGTTTTGGGTATCATCTGTCTCTAAATTACTTCTGTGACCTTTGGTTCCGCATACAACCTCATCTGTCGTACGTGCATCAGATTCTTCAGACATGGCTGGTGATACTTCTCACTGTGTAAAATACGTATGAGGGATAAATATTCCGTCTGACATTTCGCCATTTCGAAAGCGGAAAACCATGTGCTCTGTCTGAGTACATCCGAAAATAAAAGAAATTTACTCTCGTACGGAGCAAGTCTTTCCTTTACGACGCGTTCGAGGTCTCATTTACTTTGTTGGTGACCCTGTTTTTCAACACTTCAATGAGCTTTCGGGTTATTTCGTACCAGGCTACCTTCATTACTTAAATCAATGTTATGTTCTAACCATTTTATAACGAAGAAAACAAGATGTTTTTGTGAAACAAGAACATGCCCGGGCAAGGCCATTTTTTCTTTTAAGTAGGTCACGGGTCGGGGTCAAGGTCACAGGTCATTTTTTTGTATAAGTGGAAGCCCTTGGCACAAGGAACCAACATGCTTAATATGAAGGCTCTACCTCAAACGGTTAGAAAGTTATGAGTAATGTTATTTTCTTCTTTGAAGTAGGTCACCGGTCAAGGTCACAGGTCAAAATGTTTTGTATAAGTGGAAAGTCCTTGTCACAAAGTCACTACATGCCAAATATGAAGGCTCTATCACAAACGGTTAGAAAATAATGACCACTGTTATTTTTTTCTTCAAATGGTCACAGGTCAAAGAAAAGGTCAAGGTCACAGGTCAAACTTTTTTGTATAATTTGGATGCCCTTGTCACAAGGAACCTGTATGCCAAATACGAAGGCTCTATCACAAACGGTTAGAAAATAATGACCAATGTTAGTTTTTTCTTCAGAATGATCACAGGTCAAAGTCAAAGTCAAGGTCACAGGTCAATTTTTTTTACTATATATGAAGGGTCTATCTCAAATAGTACAAAATGTATGACCAATGTTAAAGGTGTCCAACCAAAAGCAACAAACCAACAAACACATCACGAAAACACGCGTATATGATTCTGAGGTGGGGGGGGGGGGGGGTGTCTGCAGGGGTAAACATTATTTTTGTTATTTCTGTTCTTAAATATAGATTGTGGGTGAAGAGTTTCTAACGAGTACCCACAATATATTTTTGAGCAGAAATAACAAAAATATCACAATTTTTCATCTAAAAATATCGTTGTTTTTTCAGCGGTAAAATTTTCATTGTATTTCAATAGGCGTGTTTTCGTATTGAGACTCGATCCCGGGCTTCTCCAGACTTTCGGATGAGTCTTTAAACCGAGGTCCCGTCTCCGTATGACCTTAGCTGTTGGTGGGACGTAAAACTAAAACTCACTCACTCACTCACTCGTATTGAGACAGGGCAAAAACAAATGTCCCCACTATCGCTACCGGGGACATAAAAAAAACATTACGAAAACACGCTTATACAAATACATTGCCACCATTATCGCCGAAAAAATGAAAATTTTATGGTGAAAAATTGTGATATTTTTCTTATTTCTGCTCAAAATATAGATTGCGGGCACTCGTTAGAACCGCCTCATCGAGGCGGTTCTAACGAGTACCCACAATCTATATTTTAAAGCAGAAATAAGAAAACATGGTATGCCCTCGGAAACCCTACTATTTAAAAGTGGGGTTCAAGGGGGTCAAAATTATCTAGGCGTGTTTTCGTGATGAGTCACGAAAACACGCCAGTATAACTTTGACCACCTGAAACCCCAGTTAAACCGGTGTTTATAGAGGTGAACATTAATTTCATACTTCTGCTCAATAGAAATAAAGAAAATATCGGAAGTTTTTATATGGAAAATAGCAAATGCGCACAAATCCCTAATAACATCGGGAAAACGCCATTGGCATCATAACGCAGCAATCGCCCAGTAATATTGTTTTTATAAGAGGTTTAGCGTCCCCGTCAACACTGTATAGGTCATTTTGGAGACGCTGCTTCCAATTTTTTGGAACTTTTACCCGACATTGAGATGAAATGACATCTGAAGCCCTGTCGTCCAAAGAAACCAGTAGGGTTTATAAGCATGGACGGTCTGACTCGCACCGCATTGCCTTGGCAGGATTAGATCCTCTAAGCGTTTTACCAGTACTCGTGTGCGGTCGGTTTCAGCTCTGCGTGGAAGCATCATGCAGCCCATCTATTTCTTCAAGCCCCGATGGGCGGGGTCGGCCCATTTATATTGGAGTGAACCATGAATTATTTTGATTTATCATATGACGTCGTCGATAAGCAGTGCATAATGTCGTGTAATAAAAATCGTATGGCCACACGTGTAATAACACTTTGGCGGGATTAGGTAACGTCATGACGCCGTCCATGTCAACCATGCATTTTTTTGTGGTTAAACTGTCAATTTTAAAGGCGCTAAAATCCAATATAAAGTGGTCATATGATAAAGAGAATCTTACACTCGTGGTCATTTCATATGAAATTTATGAAACTCGCCAAAGGCTCGTTTCATAAATTTCATATGAAATGACCACTCGTGTAAGATCCTCTATTTATCATATGACGTCGAGTGTGAGAGTGTAATAACGCAATGTAATAAATTCGATAATCCACTATTGGATTAAACAGGCATCTTCCTTAACGATGTCGCATTTACTAATGGCGAAATGTTGACATTGTAGAACAATCGTGAATACAATGCGTTGTAAATGTCATATGATTAAAAGAATCTTGCATTCGTGTTCGTGTATTATTGAATTCATTAAACTGCGTTGAGGAAAAGGGATAAAATGCTCGGCGAAGCCTCGCATTATTTCCCTTTTCCTCAACTCGTTTAATAAAATTAAATAATGCATGTCTTGAGCACTCATTTAAGATCCTCTGTGTAACTAAATGATTGTATGACCTCACACGAGTCACTGCGTTCATTTTGGAAATGAAAGAATATTTTTTTTTTATTTTAGTTGAAGCATGTACTCTGCTCGTGACCCGACCTTATTCACTACGAAACACGCCTATACGATTACATTACACATTTTACCGCCCAAAAACAAAGACTTTAAGATGAAAAATTGTGATATTTTTCTTATTTCTGCTCAAAATATAGATTGTGTGTACACGTTAGAACCGCCTCTTCGAGGCGTTTCTAACGAGTACCCACAATCTAAATTTTAGAGCAGAAATAAGAAAAATAAGGTTTACCCCTGAAAATCCCAGTTTTACTATATAAAGGGGTCAGGATTATATGCATACGTCAATGAAATACATTCATTTCATATATTTTCATTATTTTCCATCCATTACTGAATTGACTAAAATTTGGTTTGAGGACTTAAAACACATAAATTTCCCATTAACAAAGAAACAACATTGCTGCCGTCATAACGTCGTCAGTGTCCACTTATATCACGGCTGGTAAACTCGTAAGGGGTAACCGCTGGTTATACACTCAAAATCCTTACGGGAACTTCCGGTTATGACTTCCGAGACAACAAATATGTCAACAAACAGGCAAGTGTTCCCGATACATGATTTTTAGTCATTTTTGTAAACATATTTTGAGAATCGGGCAATGCTATTCTCAGCAACTTTCATTTCTGCACCAGAAAAGATGGGTGTGGACATGAAAAGGCAAGCGGTCAATTTTAATTTAATTTCTCCCTGAGGAAGGTAGTCAGATATTTCTGTTTTGACTTGTTTTCAAGTGCCAAATGAAGGCATTTTCAGCTACCCTGACGATGCGAAAATAATCCAACATGCCAAATAACACGTAATTCAAACCACTTTCATTTTGAAATACATAAGATGCAAAATTTTCGCATAATTTGTTTCAGGAGCGTTAATATTTGTGCCGATTATAACTTACGAGGACATATTACCCCTTACGGGAGCATTACCCCTTACGGGGACAGAAAAAGTCAACAAATGGATGTCTGATTGAAATGCGTCACTTCATTCAATAATTTAACCTACCCTGACTCCACCTCCACCTCCCCGCCCCCTCCCATTGGGGCTTGAAGAAATAGATAGGCTGCATGATGCTTCCACGCAGAGCTGAAACCGACCGCACACGAGTACTGGTAAACCGCTAAGAGGATTCAAGCTTGCCCAGGCAAAGCGGTGCGAGTCGGTCCGTAGAAATCGCTTACGTTTAAGGAGCGTTCCCACTTGCAGCAGTTTTCCTGGGCAGGCTTAGACCTAAATGGTTTACCAATAATCAGTACTCAAGTTTGGTCGGTTTCAGCTCTGCGTAGAAGCAATATTTCTCCAAGCCCCGTTGGTCGGGGCGTATAGTAAAATGCGTATCTAATATGAAATTTATTCTACTGAACGAGCATATCAGATAAATGCCTTGAAAATGTGACAATATCAGCTTTTCAGCAATTCGTTCGAGTACACGAATTTGGATACATTCGTACGAGCAATTCATACGAGCACACGAATTTCGATTTTAGTTATCGTTCTGAATGAAGTCAACAGTATTATGAGTCGTACCGAGCAATTACAGCGTCTTCAGGGCTTTGAGGAACCGTCTGTGTGAATTATTGAATGAAGAAACGCATTTCAATCAGTCACCCATTAGTTGGCTTTTTTGTCCCCGTAAGGGGTAATGCTCCCGTAAGGGTTATCGGTCCTCGTAAGTCATAATCGGCACAAATATTATAGCTCCTGGAACAAATCTGCGGAAATTTTGCAACTTATGTATTTCAACATTAAAGTGGTTTGCATTACGTGTTATTTGGCATGTTGTTTTAATTTCGCACCGTCCGGGTATCTGAAAATGCCTTCATTCGGCACTTGAAAACAGGTCAAAACAGAAATATCTGACTACCTTCCTCAGATAGAAATTAAATTAAAAATCCACCGCTTGCCTTTTCATGTCCACATCCATCTTTTCTAATGCAGAAATGAATGTTGTTGAGAATAGCATTGCCCGATTTCTCAAAATATGTTTACAAAAATGACTAAATATCATGTATCGGGAACACTCACATGTTTGTTGACATATTTGTGGCTTCGGAAGTCATAGCCGAGAGTTCCCGTAAGGATTTTGCGCGCATAACCGGCGGCCAGTTACCCCTTACGAGTTTACCAGCCGTGTATATACGAGAGAGAATATTGACCTATGCTCGTGAGTCAATATTAGTGTATTTATTGATTTGCGAATGACATCACGACCCGATCATTAACTGTAGGTTTGTTGCTATTTCATTTTCATTTTTATTTTATTATTATACCCGCTTTTTCGAAGAAAAATCGGGTATATTGTTTTCGTACCACAGTTCGATCCGGCGTCAGTCCGTCTGTCCGTCCGTCTGTCCGGGCCAACATATAAGTGTTAGGGGTTATATTTTGTCCAACCTTATGGGTTTATTCCGTTAACACTATAAACTCATAAACCTTACTGCTTAGGGGCTATTTTTCTGCTTAGGAGCTTAATTTCTCTATGGGAGTTTATAATGGAAAAAGCCCATAAACCGGATTTGTTAGAACGTCCGTCCGTCTGTCCGTCTGTCCGTCCGTCACGTTTCTTGTGATTGGATCTCCTCTGCAACCACTGAAGTTACACTTTTGAAACTTTGCATGTGTATAGTACATGGAATGTAGATGGCAGTGGGCAACTTTTTTGTGACCTTGACCTCAACATGACCCCAAGGTCAAAGGTCAAAAATTATGATTTGCCATATCTCCTAAACTATTGGAGTTACACTTCTGAAACTTTGCTTATTGGATGGTCCTCGGAATATAGAATATGTCAGGTTACTTTTGGTGTGACCTTGACCCCAAGGTCAAAGGTCAAAAAGTATGATTTTGCCATATCTTCTAAACTATTACAGTTACACTTCTGAAACTTTGGTTATTGGCTGGCTCTTGGAATATAGAATAAATTTGGATACTTTCGGTGTGACCTTGACCTCAACATGACCCCAAGGTCAAAGGTCAAAAATTATGATTTGCCATATCTCCTAAACTATTTGAGATACACTTCTGAAACTTTGCTTATTGGATGGCCTTTGGAATATAGAATATGTTGGGCTACTTTTGGTGTGACCTCGACCCCAAGGTCAAAGGTCAAAAAGTATGACTTTGCCATATCTTCTAAACTATTGGAGTTACACTTCTGAAACTTGGTTATTGGATGGCTGTTGGAATATAGAATAAATTGGCTTACTTCAGGTGGATTCAACATAACCCCAAGGTCAGTATGACTTTGCCATATCTTCTAAACTATAAATGTTACACTTCTGAAACTTTGCTTATCAGTTAGAATGTTCTTTGCAACTTTTTTTAACTTACATGTAGTTTTGGCTAGCTAATACATAGTCATTAGTGTTATTAATAGAAAAAGCGGGTATTTGCGATGGTTTACCATCGACTGCAGATCTAGTTATTATTATTATTTTTTTTTTGGGGGGGGGGGGGGTTACGGCCCTTTCAAGATTATCATCATTATCAGCCGATCGTTAATCTGAGGTTGGCGAAAACCGGAGTGGCCGGAGAAAAACCACCTGACTTTCCGTTGCAGAACTTGGCGTCTCACATGTGACCCGAGCAAGGCTCGAACCCACAGCTGTGAGAGACCTAATGTATAAGAGTCAGCGCTCTTATCCACTAGGCCACGGAGGCCCGTATTTTTTCTTTTTTAACAGATTATTTATTTAAATATTCAAAATGAAATAGAATCGAAATTTTACAAAATGAAGGATTGCTGCATCTCGCCTTGTACATGTATCACTGTACACAAAGAAAAGCGGCCCCCGCCCATCGGGGCTTGAAGAAATAGATTGGCTGCATGATGCTTCCACGCAGGGCTGAAACCGACCCACACACGAGTACTGGTAAACCGCTTTGAGGATCTAAGCCTGCCCAGGCATAGCGGTGCGAGTCGGACCGTCCATGCATATAAACCCTACTGGTTTCATTGGGCGGCAGGGCTTGAGATGCCATTTCATCTCAATGTTGGGTAAAAGTCCCACAAAATTGGAAGCAACGTCTCCAAAATGACCTTTACAGTGTTTACGGGGTCGTTAAACCTTAAATCAAACAAACAAACACAAAGAAAAGCTACTTAAAAAGGCTTTATTTCTTGTTAGAAACGTATGTTGTGGGTACTAGATGGAATCGCCTCGATGAGGCGATTCCAACAAGTACCCACAACATACATTTGTAACAAGAAATGAGAAAATTATCCCTTAACTGTCCTCCTTCTCTGGAGTTACGTATACATATTTTAAGGGCAAGGGAAACAACTGTCCCTTTAGGGAGATAATCTTTTGGCTGCCTGTTTGCCACCCTTTTAACCCTTGTCCTGCTGAATATTTTAATCTGTCTCACCCACTTTGATCATCAACCAATCAGATTATAGTACTTGGTTCAAATTACGGCAACAAATTCACAATCTGAATGACAATGTAGATCCTGATCAGATGGCTTCTTCAGAAGCCAGCCGAATTGGCTCTACATTGTTTGAAAGATAAGACATATCCAGGCTCAGCAGGACAAAGGTTAACTGAGCCCCTACGAAAATCAGGTCTACTCTCTAAGCATTACGTTTACAATATATAAAAAGCCTGTGTATAATACTCCTTGCAAACCTCACTAAACATGGAGAAAAGTGGGGATTGCAAGGGTAAGCCTTATTTCAATACTTTGACTTCAAAACATGGATTGTGGGTACCCGTTACAACCGCCTCATTGTAAAGTGCACGCATAATTTCTATATGAAACAGACATTAGGCAGATATTATATTTTTTCCTGATTCGGAACAGAGAGACGTTTTGGACCCACAACGGAAAAAGTATTATCTTACATGAGTACATCTTTATCTCAAATGGATATGCAATTATCTCACATGAATATTATTTTATCTCACACCTGTATGTTATCTCACAGATGCTTGGGGCCAGGTCTGATTAGCTTTCTAGCCCGACAGAACAGGCCTACTATCGATAAAAGGTCAGGTCTGATTAGCTTTCTAGCCCGACAGAACAGGCCTATACTATCGATAAAAGGTCAGGTCTGATTAGCTTTCTAGCCCGACAGAACAGGCCTATACTATCGATAAAACTTGTTTGAAGGCATTAAAACAATGTTTTTAAAAAGGTCCCCATCACTGACATTAGAGCCTGTCAGTGATGGGGACCCTTTTTATGACATTGTTTTAAGGCCTTCAAACAAGTTTTATCGATAGTAGGCCTGTTCTGTCGGGCTAGAAAGCTAATCAAACCTTACCCCAAGCATCTGTGTGTTATCTTGATGAAAACAATTTTAATCCTGAGGAGCAAATTCTTCCCTTGAACAGTATACATTTGCTATTAGCTTCCTAAAGATGCATGCATTTTCAGCATATTATTTTTTTATACATATAATATATTCCTAAAATAATCTAACACTTTTACCAACCTGTTGGATCTCCATAACCGTCATTGTAATAATCCTGTTCATAGTGATCGGGTTTTCCAACATATTTTCTACTTGTATTCTATATAAGGTAAAACCAGGTCAATGCACTAACTGAAGACATTTATGACGAAACTTTTGGGCGTCCGTTTTGCTTTATTTCTTCTCCTCTTTACGAGAAGTCCTGTTTGTAAAAGCATAAAAGCGCAGACCCTGATCTAACGCCACGTTCTGCGGCCTTTGATCTGGGGAGACACAAGCAGTTTTATTTTTTTTTTTTTGTGTGTGTATTTTTATTTTGGATGGCCATATGGCCATTTTGTGGGAACGTGACTGTCATTATGGCCTTCCTTTGTTTAGGTTTCCATTATGGTCTGGTCATTTAGTGTTTGTGTTTCTTTCCCTTTGGTGTCTTTGATGGGTGGAGTAAGTTAATTGTATCGATTCCTGATCTTTGTTTTACTTCTAATTTACTTGAACAGCAGGCATATATGGGTTTATAGATTTTTGTGTTGCATACACAGATGTTCAATTTATTTCACACAATGTTGTTTGTATCTCCTATTGGTATGTTTGTATCTCACATGGGCATGTTATTATTTCATATGGGCATGTTATTACCTAATATCTCACTTAACTCACATGGTCATATTGCATTATCTCGCATAGGTATGCTATTATCTCACATGGGCATGTTATTATCTCAAATGTGTTTGTTATCAACTCACATGGGTGTGCTATTATCTCACATGGGTATGTTATTATCTATTATCTCACATGGGTATGTTATCCAATATCTCATATGCACATGTTATTATCTCCCATGGGCATGTTGTTATCTCGAATGGGTATGCTGTAACCTCACACGGGTGTGCTTTTATTTCACATGGGTGTGCTATTATTTCACATTTGTGTATGTTATCCTAATGAAAGCAAATTTGTTTCTCAAGAGAGCAAATTCTTTCGGTGAACAGTTTACCCTTACTGACAAGGGAAATAAATATTTCTAAAAGTGGTACCTTGTTAATTAACCCTTTTTCCTGCTGTTCACGTCTACCCCTATATTTACAAACAGTGTAGACCCAGATCAGATGGCTTCTCAAGATCAGGATCTACACTGTTTGTAATGCAGTTTGTAAACCGCACAAATATAATAGCCCCTACATGACCGATAGTCAGAAATGGGTGTTGCTATATTAATTTATTCACCAGGGTAAGTGGTTAAAGGTATATCCATTCTCAGTATATTATACATATTTGTAAAACAGAGATGAGCAAATATTTACTAACCTGTTCGAATTCCATAATGACTCTAATGTAGTTAATCCCGTTCGGTTTTCCAAATTGCGTTGGGTTTTTCCCGGGTTTTCCCATATTTTATAAGCCATATAAGGTAAAACCCAGGTAGGTCATTGCACTACATGTATACCGATACTCCATATTTTCCAATACGATATGAGCCCCGCCAAGCGAATTTGTGTCTTCGAGCATTCCGTCATGACAAATTTTAACTGAGCATGCCCAGCCATTCAGAGGGGCCAGGGGTGTGGCTTTCTGTCTGAAGGATCCTCTTGATTCACTGCTTGTATGGGCGAGCAGCGAAGGTTCTGGCGAGACTGCGCGGATGCGCAGGCTCGCCTGAACCTTCGCTGCTCGCATAGGCGATAAGTACCAAAATCGCTTGACGGGGCCCATATATTCATTGTCCTTTTTCACGAAAAATCTTGTTTATTTCTGGTTGCTTAAATGTTTTGTTTTGTTTGATTTGAGGTTTAACGTCCCCACCAACACTGTAAAGGTCATTTTGGAGACGTTGCTTCCAATTTTGTGGGACTTTTACCCGACATTAAGATGAAATGACATCTCAAGCCCTGCCGCCCAATGAAACCAATAGGGTTTATAAGCATGGACGAGCCGACTCGCACTGCTTTGCCCGGGCAGGCTTAGATCCTCTCAGCGGTTTACCAGTACTTGTTTGCGGGTCGCTTTCAGCTCTGCGTGGAAGCATCATGCAGCCCATATATTTCTTCAAGCCCCGATGTTGCTTAAATGTACAGACCCTTATCTAACTTCACGTTATGCGGTGTCTGATCTATTACCCTTGTCCCCGAGGTTCTAAAACTATTTTCATGCTCAACTCACTTGAGCATGAAATTGGTCCTGCTTATAAAATTTAAAATGTCAACAAATTATAAGCAGGAGAAATGATATTCTGAGCTAATCTGAGTAAGAAAATTGCCTCTTTTTTGTATTTTAATATTCATGAGCATTATAAATTTAATGCTCAGCTGAGCTGAGCATGAAAAAAGTTTTATAAGCTTGTGGCGCCAGGCAAATATGGGTTTATAGATTTATTGTGTGTCTGATGTAAACTTTGAATCACATCCCAAGCGTATACAAAACGTGTATGCAACGTCGTATCAATGTCGATGCACATCGACGTGGATGCGACGTTGTCCAGCGTCGTTGTCCAGACGTCATGTTCCCGCGGGTCCGGCCATTTCACCCCTGGGTTCCTGAAATGGGCTATTCCATTTCTGAATTTGGTCGCGGCCATTCTATCTGTGAATTGGGAGTTTCAGTTTTTCGAGGTTTTACGTCCCCAGTCAACATTCTTTAGGTTATTTTGGAGACGTTTCTTCCAATTTTGTGGGACTTTTACCGACATTGACCTGCCGCCCAAACAAACCAAAGGTGTCCATGTGTAAAATGTCTCATCTCAATGTTGGTTAAAAGTCCCTCCAACATCGAAATAGCGTCGTAAAAATGACCTGAACAGTGTTGACGGGTACGTTTGTAACGTAGTTAGGTGGGCGTGTGAGCTTAATGATCCAAACAGTGTTGACGGATTTTGTTGCGCTTTTGTTACACAGGCATGTAACATCAATATTTGAAACAACGTTGATGAGAAGTAAGAACTTCATACGACCAATATGCTGTTGAATGGGTAATAAATGTAATTGGGATTATGTTGATTGGGCTATGAAACATTATAAGCTTTTACAGTTGAAACATTTTTACCTTTCACATATTTTAATCCATTCTTTCTATAAAATTGTATAGATCGATGACTGTTTACTGAACACTACGTCATACAGACTAGTCCATCGTAAACCGTTATGTAGGGGTTACCAACTTTTCCCTCGGTTAATTCACAAAATCTTTGCTGTACAGTATTCTGGTATGACATCGTTGCAGGAATATGATGTGGCGGTATTGGTTAGATGTATAAACTTTAACAACCTAGTTACCCGAAGGTCGTAGGTTCGAATCTCGAATTTTGAATAACATTTTTATTTTTCGTTCCTTTTTTCCTTTAATACACAGTTTTATGCAGCCTGTGGCAAGAAATGTTCAAGCCTGAGCTTTTGGAACTTTGCAAACGAAATAAACCAGCTCCTCCTTATCGAGTTGACCAAGTTTTGAAGAGACACGGGCACACAATTCTGAGGCTTTCACCATACCATCCTGATCTGATTGCCAAAAAGATGATATGGGGAAATTCGAAAGGTTGTTGGCCAATGAAATTTTCAGCTTCGCGTGGCAGATATAAAGGCTCTGATCGAAGAAGGCATTGGAAGCATTGCTGAAAAAGAATGGTCTGCTTGCTTAACACATGTTGAAAAGGCTGAACAGGACTATTGTTTTGTTTGATTTGAGGTTTAACGTCCCCGTCAACACTGTATTGGTCATTTTGGAGACGTTTCTTCCAATTTTGCGGGACTTTTACTTGACATTGAGATGAAATGACAACCAAAGCCCTGTCGCCCAATGAAACCAATAGGGTTTATAAGCATGGACGGGCCGACTCGCACCGCTTTGGCTGGGCAGGCTTAGGGTCACTGATGAGGCTTTATTAGCCGAAACTACGTAGTAAGACCCATCTTCTTTCTTATGAATGTTTTCATTGCTCTTAAAGGAACTCATTTTTGATTTTTATTAGGAGGCCTTCATGCGGACTGAACAAATTATTTGTCTTAATCGCGACGGAAGTAAGGGCGAGGAAAGTGGCCACGTAAAATCGATTTAAGCCCCACAGTGGAATTCGTTTCCGCTGACCGTTCCAGGGCGGTTCTTCTGTCGCGGTTTATTTTTGTTTTGCTTTGTCTTTGAGTGTTTGTGTCACTTATATTATTTTATTTTGGATAACCTATTGGTCATTTTGTGGGAAAGTAATTGTCCTTTTGGCTTTTCGCTTTTGGTGTTTCCATTGGAGTCTGTTGTTCCATGTTTGTATTTCTTTCCCTTGGGTGTCTCTGATGGGTGCTGTGGGTTAACTGTATCGATTCCTGATCATTGCCGCCACTTCTATTTTTAGATCCTCTAAGCAGTTTACCAGTACTCGTGCGGTTGGTTTCAGCTCTGCGTGGAAGCATCGTTCAGCCCATCTTCAAGCCCAAATGGGCGGGGGCCTGAACAGGACAATTTTGAAAGTGACATCGCTGTAGAAATGGAACGAATCAATAACCACATGAACTCTGACAGTGACGTTAGAGATTACAGAGACTGCTTCTGAGGGTGATGAATCTACCGACACTGCCGAACAATCAAAACTGTTTTCGTAATGCAATTTCGAAATAAGAAATTCTAAAATTATGAAATTCAAGTTAATATGAATCGCTGAAATTTGAAAATAATGAATTACACACTTCTATTAAAAAAAAAAAAAAAAAAAGGAAAAATATAATACTGAAAAAAAAAGAAAAAAAAAAGTTTTAAAATAACTACACCGTCCGAGTGTCTCTTCCATCCCTCGCCCTCACCACCTCAAGGACTTCAATGATTTTGAGCTGTAACTGTAACCACTCGGCTATTTGTTATTCACGAGCATTTTTGCGTACAGTAAACCTACGTTCAAAACGATGCCTACCATCAAATTCAGGGGTGACAACGTACGTCAGAGCAGAGATGTAGTACCCATTTCAGAAGCGGCCATATTGGTGTAAATAGGGTAAATAAAATGCTTCAAACTAGATATTTACATGTATGAGTTTTCAGAAAACATACTTCAGCTGGTAACGAACAATATTTGCATCACACCAGTAAGCTAATTCCACCTAGAAACATTGAAAAGGCTTCGATAGCTTCGCCACAAGATTTGATTCGGCGCTGTAAACAATGGTAGTTCCGACATCATTGCCAAATCAGCTTGTGTCGAATTATTTAAAGAAAAGGCCACATTTCTGAGACAGATGTCAGTATGTTTGATTCTTTTATGTCCTTATGCACCGACTGCGCCTACTTGTGGTTACAATTGCCTTTTGTGTAGTAAATGCCGGCAAACCTACGAATCACTATGACGTCACTGCTCTGACGTAGGTTGTTCCCCCTGAAATTATTACGTAAGGTATTTGTTTTTAAGTTTTCAGTTCTTCTCGACAATTTTGTCATATTTTTATTTTCTATCTTTTATAATTCAAACAATGTGTTCTATTGTTGCGCATGAGAATGAGTTTCAGCTTTTATTTAAGAAGTTTGCATTCACTGGTGACATTGTCATCCCTAGATAACGGTATTAGATGGACCGGCCCGTGTGACGTAATGTTCAGTAAACATTCATCGATGAATGTTTACTGAACATTACGTCACACGGGCCGGTCCATCTAATACCGTTATCTAGGGATGACAATGTCACCAGTGAATGCAAACTTCTTAAATAAAAGCTGAAACTCATTCCCATGCGTAACAAAAGAACACATTGTTTGAATTATAAAAGATAGAAAATAAAAATATGTCAAAAATTGACGAGAAGAACTAAAACCTTAAAAACAAATACCTTACGCAATAATTTGATGGTAGACAGGGTTTTGAATGTCGGTTGACTGTACGCAAAAATGCCCTTGAATAACAAATAGCCGAGTGGTTACAGTTACAGGTCAGAATCATTGACGTCCTCGGTGTGATGAAGGCGATAGATGTAAGAGACACGCGCACTGTGTGATTATTTTAAAACCTTTTTTCTTTTTTTTTCTGTATTATATATATCCCTTGTTTGTTTTTTAATATTAATATGAAATTCATTATTTTCAAATTTCAGCGATTCACATTAACTTAAATTTCAGAATTTCAGAATTTCATATTTCGAAATTGCATTACAAAAACATTTTTGATTCTTCGGCAGTGTCTGTAGATTCATCACCCACAGAAGTAGTCTCTGTACCTTCTCTCTAACGTCACTGTCCGAGTCCATGTGTTTAAGGATTCATTCCATTTCAGCCTCAACAGCGATGTCAGTGTTGCAATAGTCCTGTTCAGGCCCCCGTCCGTTTTGGCTTGAAGAAATAGATGGGCTGCATGATGCTTCCATGTCGAGCTGAAACCGACCGCACACGAGTACTGGTAAACCGCTTAGAGGATCTAATTCTACCCAGGCAAAGCGGTGCGAGACGGCCCGTCCATGCTTATAAAAAGTAGAAGTAAAACAAAGATCAGGAATTGATACAATTAACTTACTCCACCCATAAAAGACACCAAAGGGAAAGAAATACAAACATTAAGCGAGCAGACCATAATGGAAACCTAAACAAAGGAAGGCCATAAGGACAGTTACTTTCCCACAAAATGGCCATATGGCCATCCAAAACCAAAAGACACAAGTGATACACACAGTAAGTAACAAACAACAACATAAATAAATCGCCACAGAAGAGCCGCCTTGGAACGGTCAGTGGAAGATTTCCACTGGGAAGCTTAAATCGATTTTACGTGGCCACAATCCTCGCCCTTACTTCCGTCGCGATTTAGACAAATAATTTGTTCAGTCCGCATGAAGGCCTCCTAACTCAACCCAAATGGTTTCATTGGACGACAGGGCTTGATATGTCATTTCATCTCAATGTCGGATAAAAGTCCCACAAAATTGGAAGAAACGTCTCCAAAATGACCTTTATAGTGTTGACGGGGACGTTAATCCTCAAATCAAACAAAACAATAGTCCTGTTTAACCTTTTCGACATGTGTTTAGCACGCAGGCCATTCTTTTTCAACAATGCTTCCAATGTCTTCTTCGATCAGAGCCTTTATTTATATATCTATATATCTGTCCTTCGAAGCTGAACATTTCCTTGGCCAATATAAAAATTTCCCTATATCATCATTTTGGCATTCAGATCAGGATTGTATCGCGAAAGCCACAGAACTGTGTGCCCATGTCTCTTCAAAGCTGGTCAACTCGATGAGGAGCTGGTTTATTGCATTTGCAAAGTTCCAAAAGCTCAGGCTTGAACATTTCTTGCCACAGGCTGCATAAAACTGTATATTAAAGGAAACAAAAGAACGAAAAATAAAAATGTTATTCAAAATTTTAGATTCGAACCTACGACCTTTGGGTAGGTCGTTAAAGTTTATGCATCTAACCAATACCGCCACGTTGTATTTCTGCAACGCTGTCATAACAGAATAATATACAGCAAAGATTTTGTGAATTTAGCGAGGAAAAAGTTGGTAACCCCCACATAACGGTTTCCGATGGAATGGTCCGTATGACGTAGTGTTCAGTAAACAGTCATCGATCTATAGTTTGTATTTGAAGCTACAAGATATATACAGATTGTTTACTAGGAGCATATTCAAATCCGCTGACATTTAAAATGTCCTCTCAGTTATGCATTACGTAGCTAACATGTGCTGTTATTCAAATACTTTTGCGGGAGAAAAACAAGTGCAGTTTGCATAAAACCTGAAATGTATCTATAAAACGTCAATCATGGGGGTGCATGTTTCCGTTTATGCCAATCATGTGGGCAATAATAGGCATTGTCTGAGTGCATAGTACCCTGCAGGTGTGGGCTCACGTGGTCACCAGGTGTTGAGATACTTTTGGTTTAAACTTTATTTTATTTGCATAATACATGAAAAGTATACAAAACAGAATATAATACGATTACAGTACAATGACTATACAAATGGGATTCAGAAAAAAGTCAAATGACTTATTCGAATCTGTATCCCAAGTGTTTGCAATACTATTATATGTACAATCTTATTGTAATTGTCATTCAATAATTATGAAATTCCTCACACTTTTGTAACTGTTTAAACATAAATATAACAGATAGTTAGAAGGGGCTCCACGGGGAGTGGAACATACTTGCATTTTTGTAATAATTAAGAAGGCATTATGTTATGGACAACATTCAACAAAAAACCTGTAAAAAGCTGGATTTCATGCTGTTCGAAATATGTGTAAGAGTTCCCGCATTTGAAAGTAGTGCATCTAAATTTTCCTTATCTTAGTTATACCATGTAAACACATGTGGTCAGAGGTAATTACTTTTAAAGTTGATGCATGGGTATAAACAGTCGATCGAACTAAATCAAAAGCGTTTAGATTTTAATATGTAATCTTGCACCGCTGAGAAGATATCTTTATTTTGGTCGTCTGACAGGTCAGTGCTACCATATAAGAAAATACTTACTGTTGGTTGACAATATATCGAGACTCTATTTAGCAGCTCTTGTCTGATCTGTCCAAAACGGTTGCATATAAAGAAAAAATGTGAAGTGTCCTCAACTGCGCCACATTCGCATAAAGGACTGTCAATAATATTTTTCTGAAAAAGGTGTTGGCTTAAGGAGCTACAGTTCAGTCGTATTCGAGCATGATATATTTGTCCTAGTCGTGAACCAGATTGGAAGTATTGTGGGGGCTTGTTAATATTATTATTAAGTTTATTTTTAAAAGTTGCTGCAGACGGTGAGTTCTTAATATCTTCCGAAAGATTATTCCAAATTCGCGTGGATGAAGGAAGAAATGAATTATAGTACTGCTGGGATCTTGCAGGGATTGTCTGAAGGTTTGTCTCATTACGCAAATTATATCGAGATATACTGCCTACAGTTGGTGGTACAAGTGAAGAGAGGTATTCGGGGGTAATATTGTTAACCATCTTATAGTATAGGATGAGTTTGTGTTTTTCTCTTCTCGATGCAAGACTTTCCCACCCTGTGTCCGATAGAAGTGATTGGATTGATGCAAGTTTAGTTGCTCCCGTAACAATACGAGCAGCTTCATTTTGGATTTTTTCCAAGTCGTTTGACTCTTGCTGAGTGCAGTTATCCCAAATAACATTGGCGTATTCTAAAAGTGGTCTTATAAAAGATATAAATATAGTTTGAAGAGACTTTCTATCAAGCTGGAATTTCAGTCTACGCATAATATTTATGCGAAACCATGCTTTTGCTTTAACAAGTTCTATATGTTCGTGCCAGGAACAGTCCTTTGAGAAGGTGAGACCTAAGTGTTTGTGGAAGTCCACATCATTAATTAATTGTTGATTCATGTTAAGCGGTGGATGAAAGGGTTTATTATGTTTCCGTGATAATACCATGGAGTCAGATTTCGCTGGGTTGAAAGATACAAGCCATTTAGTCGCCCACGAATGTATTTTGGCAAGGTCTGCATTTAATTCATCAGCCGCATGTATAGGGTTGTCTACAATAATATAAAGGCTGGTATCGTCGGCGAAGAGCCGTATACAAGAGTTAATATCGTCTACAATGTCATTGATGAAGATAAGAAAAAGTATAGGTCCTAAAATAGATCCCTGCGGTACACCTGCTTTAAGAGGTGCCCAGGAAGAAGCAGATCCAGGTAATACCACTCTCTGTTTCCTGTTTTCCAAATAGTCCTTAAGCCACGCCAGGAAAGAGCCAGATATCCCAGTAGATTCGAGCTTATAGAGAAGGCCACGGTGCCACACTCTATCAAATGCCTTGCTTATATCGCAAAACACTGCGCGAACTTCTTTGCCTTGGTCAAGAGATTGACAGAAAGTGTTATATATATCTACAAGCTGATTGACTGTAGAGTCGCCGGGAATAAATCCTGACTGTAATGTTGTCAGTATGTCATTATCTCGGATGAAATTAAATAAATGTTTATGAACTATTTTTTCTAAGACTTTGCCTACAGCACTGAGAAGAGATATAGGCCTATAATTAGAAACAACTGAGGGGTCGTCTTTTTTAAAAATAGGAGTTACATTTGCTTCCTTCCATATCAAAGGTACCTTGCCAGAGGTTAACGAGAAGTTAAATAAATCACTAAGAGGAAAAGAAAGAGGTTGAGCTAGTTCCTTCAATACGCGGTTGTTTATAGAGTCGGGGCCCGTTGCCTTGCCTAATTTTAAGGATTTTAAAACGGATTCAACTTCGGAGGGTGAAGTAGAGACAGAACTCAAGCTATGTCCAGGAGGGGGAAAGTCAAATGATAAGGTGGCATTTGTTTCGTCCAGCTCAGTTTGTCCTACAAAGAAATCGTTCATTAGCCTTGCCTTGTCGACCTCTTCTGTGTAGACAGTATCATCTTTGTATAACGGAGGGACTGAGGATGATTGGTCAGGTTTTATAAACTGCTTAAGAGTCTTCCACCAGTCACGTGGTCCTATGTCGTTATTATTAAGTTTTGCCGCTAATTTGTCTATTTGTTGTTGTTTAAGCTTGCGAATTTCTGCTGTAGTATTATTTCTTACGCGTTTATAGCTTTCAAAGTCTGTTATGTTATTTGTTCTTTTAAATTTTTTGTATAAACGTTTACGTTTTCTAATTAATTTTTTAGCATCGTTTGTTAACCAGGAAGGATCAGATTGTCGTATCTTAACTCTTTTATTGGGGATGTGTTTGTCAGCTAGTTCTGAGATACGTCTTGTTATATTAGATGCATAAATATCTATATCAATGTTCTTAAGTGTTTCCCAGTCAGTTTCTCGAATATCGCGAGTAAAAGATTCATAATCACCGCGATCAAATAACCGTATATGCCTGTAGAAGGCAGGAACTACATTTTTATGAAAGTTTAATACAAAATAGACTGGACAATGGTACCTAATATTTTGATCGAGAAATGGGTCACCTACCCCGCTTAAAAGTATACTATTTTTATTGGAAGTAAAGACCAAATCTATAATAGAAGATGAGTTCTCAGTGAAATGGGTTGGCTCCACTATTATCTGGTCTATGCTGAATTGTTGACAGATATCAGAAATTTTTTGGTTGGTTGCGTTTTTTAGGGTATCGAGATTGAGGTCACCTGTAATAAATACGTCTTTTATATTACTATCAAAGGCAAGACTAATTGAATCTTCAATAACAGACATGATTTGGGAAGGGGAATTTGGGGGTCTATAGAAATTTCCTAGGAGAAATTTTCTGTGGTGAACTGTGACTTCGACCCAGATGCACTCAATATTCGGTAATTCAAGATCGCTCCGACGACGGGAAAATACGTTGTCCTTAATGTAGACGCATACCCCTCCGTGGTTATCTCCACCTCGGTCACGGCGATAAAGTTTGAATCCATCTAGTTTTATGGAGTCATCGGGTATATTTTGGTTAAGCCAAGTTTCTGTTAAGCAGATGATAGAAAAATTTCTTAGTTCAGTTCCTATCAAATCAATTTTATTAGTGATGCTTTGGATGTTGTAATGAACTATAGAGAAGTATTTTGATAGTAATGCATCATCCATGTCTATTGAATCAGTTTCAGTTTGAGATAAATTCGGGCCGGGGTTGAGTTCGATATCCCCTGATCGTTGTAGTAAAAGTGATAGAATTATCAATAATTCAAAAAGCGTAATGTGTTTTATTCCTTTAACTTTGCAGTGGCGAACGTAATGTAAGCCTATCCGCATCCTGTAAAGTTGAATATCACTCATTCAATTCTAAGAAAAGGTCCTGTGGATGCGGATAGTGCGAGCAACATGCGGGCACATATTTGGGATAACCAGCGTCGTCCATGATTGAACGTTTTGTTAGTTGAAATCAGGTAATACAGTCAATTAGCCAACGTGTTAATTTGGACGACGCTAGCACTGGTTTAGTTTGAATCCTGTCCATGGTAATACTAATGGTCATTAAAAATGGGAAGAAATAAAATTCCCCGTGGAGCAAAGTAATGGTAAAGTGAAAAACAGCAAAAGTAAGTACAAAATGTAACATAATGTTACCGGTGAAAACACAATGAATCAGGACAAAGGACAAATGCTTTTTAATCAATCGATCATCGCGAAGACACGCCTATATAATTTGGACCCCTTAATCCCCACTCTCATGTAGAAGATCTGGGGTTCACAGGGGTATACAATATTTTGCCTGCATCTTACCAAAAGCATAGACCGCTGGTACTCGACATAGCCGCGGCCCTCTCGGGCCCCAACAATCCACCCTCCGGTCAGAGAAGAGAAAAAGAAAAAATCACAATTTTTCATCTTAATGGCAATGTCTTTGTACAGGCGTGTTTTCGCACTAGAAGTCAACATTCTGCTATTTGGATCTTTACTATCTATAACAGATCTGAAACAGTTTCATAAAAAAAAAATATGTTAACGGAGAAAAGAAGCATGCTTGGTCGGTTCCGTCACAGCGGTCATACAGCGTCGAGACAAGACCTAACCAACATCGATTCGACGTCGCTGTCTAATCAATGCTGTACCGGTGTTGTTCCAACGCTATACGCCCACTGAAATAAATAAGATCTCTCTACCCAATACTTGACAATAATGAAACCATAGCGGTTGGAATCTTTTAAGCAAGTATAAACACAATTCAGTTGAACAATTTTGAGCCGGGGCATGGCAATCCGTGTTGTAACTTCAAACGAAGAAGAAGAGAGAAAAAATGTCTTCTGTTTTCTATTTATACCGTTAAACAAGGTAAAAGAGAAATTCACGAAAGTCTTCATATGGTCACATAGACCCGACCAAGACTAAGCACCTCTGGCCGCTAGTAAAGTTTTGCAGTTTTCTCCATGCCGCGGCTCTTCAGTAGCACGAGATAACCGTGTTTGAGTCAAGATCGGTGAAATCAATAGGTCAGCCATGAGACCGTGCGTGTATATGAGATACTTTTAACATTTTAGTAAATGATAGACATTTGGTATAAACAGAAACTGTGTTAACGTGAGAACAAAAGCCTGTGGAATGCTCTGAAACGTATAAAACATCCAGTTTGATCATGTCAAGTCAGTCAGGTTTTTAGTTATGTAGCAGTCGTGTTCAGTGTGCAATTCGGGCAAGAGCTAGTCCTCTCAAAGCTTTCGATTTCGATGTGTTATAATATGTAGCTTATAATTAATAGACCAGTTTAACTGGGTCAGAAAATAAAAGTTTTTGACTTTAATTATTTGCGAAGTACTAACTTTCATAATGTAAAACTCTACGATCATGGTTAAACCTCACTTTATGGCGTGGCTTACGTCATACGTTTAACCGCAGGTCAAAAACTACCTAAGAAAATCAAGATAATTCACAGATAAGATTGACTAGGCGGAGCTAATATATGTCAAATTCGCCGTGTCTATCAGAAGATTCGGTAGCATCACGGTAACAAGACCCCTCTAAACCTAACTTTATAATAAGATAAGTGGGCTGTACGGGGGTATACATTATCTGTCTTATTTTATCTAAAAAAAACATAGATTGTGATACTCGTAAGAACCGTCTCATTGATGCGATTCTAACGAACACCCAGAATCTATGTAGAAATGAGAAATAAGAAAGATTATAATTCTTTACGTAATATTTTGCATTTCTGACACCATGCTGGACGCCATTATTTCACATGGATATGGACGCCATTATTTCACATGGATATAGCGCCCCCCGCCCATCTGGGCTTGAAGAAATAGATGGACTGCATGATGCTTCCATGCAAAGCTGAAACCGACAGCACACGAGTACTGGTAAACCGCTTAGAGGATCTAGGCCTGCTCAGGCAAAGCGGTACGAGTCGGACCGTCCATGCTTAAAATCCTATTGGTTTAATTGGGCGACAGGGCTTGAGATGTCATTTCATCTCAATGTCGGATAAAGTCCCACAAAATTGGAAGCAGCGTCTCCAAAATGACCTATACAGTGTTGACCTTAAATCAAACAAACAAACAAATGCTTTCTGCAAGCCGACCGAATGACCATACACACCACAGCTTTTTTGGTGTTACAGTTGCATTCACACAAACGGGTGACTTCGTTTACCTTTTTGTAAATAGAACATTCCAAAGGCAGATCTACAAATGATTGCCCCGCCTAGTCAATCTTATCTGCGAATACTATACAGAACTCGTTGTATCATATGACGTCGCGTCTGAGAGTGTTATAACGCCATTTATCATATGACGTCGCGTCTGAGAGTGTAATAACGTCATGTATTATTTTCAATAATCCACTAGTGGATTAAATATGCAAATTAGCTAGATACGTGTACGTTCTTAACGACGTCGCGTTTACTAATGGCGGAATATTGATATTTTTGTAAAACAATCGTGAATAAAAGGCGTTTATCATGTCATATGATAAATAGAATCTTGCATTCGTGCTCGTGAATTATTGAATTTATTAAACTCGTTGAGGAAAGGGATAAGGCAAGGCCTCGCATTTTATCCCTTTTCCTCAACTCGTTTAATAAATTCAATAATACATGAACGCTCATGTAAGATCCTCTATGTAATAAATTCGATCATCCACTAGTGGATTAGTTAGATACGCTCCTAACGTTACATGTAAGACGTCCTTAACGACGTCGCGTTTACTAATGGTGGACTAGTGACACTTTTACTAAACTATCGTGAATAAAATGCGTTTTAAATGTCATATGATAAATAGAACCTTGCATTCATGCTAATGTATTATTGAATTTATTAAACTCGTTGAGAAAAAAGGATAAAATGCTCGGCTAAGCCACGCATTTTATCCTTTTTCCTCAACTCGTTTAATAAATTCATTAATACACGGACACTCTATTTAGAAGCCTCCGTGGTGTAGTGGCTACGCGACTCGCCCCCAAAACCAGGGGTCGTTGCTTCGAATCTTGGCTTCTCCAGACTTTCGGATGACTCCGTATTACCTTAGTTGTTGATGGGACGTAAAACCCAAACAATGCTTGTTCAAGCTCTATATGGAAACAGAGTGTAGCCGAATCTATTTCTCTAAGCCCACGGGGTGGGCTGCGAATCTTTTCAAACCTGTTATGAATTCAGGATATGACAAGTGTACTCATTTGAACCGCCTCATCGAGGCGATTCAAACGACTACTCACAACAAACATTTTCAAGACGGGTTTTCGTGGCCCAGTTAGTAAGGGCCTTGTCTCGTTATCACTAGATCTTTCACCACCGTGGGATGGAACCACGCTAGGGTCTCGTGTTTGCTATGGAAAGTCGTGTGTTTTTCTCCGAGTACTCCGGTTTTCGTCCACATGTGATTAATGATCGGTTCGAAATACGAAAAAAGTGGTATAATCCTGAACCGAAAGACAAAAAAAAAAAAAAAAAAAAGAAGAAGAAAACGAACAAACAAAAAAACACATTTTCCAGATACCCCGCCTGGAAGCTGTCTTTCTTTATTGGAATAGTGTTTAAGTATTTTTGTCCTACTAAACATGAAGTTTAATGATTCATATATGTTGGCTTTTGTCCTAGTGGGCCATTGTCCAAGTGGTAATTTGTCCTGGTGGGCTTTGTCCAGTGGGCTTTTGTCCTAGCAAGCTTTAATCCTAGTCGGCTTTAGTCCTAAACCCACTGAATCAATGTCGGGGTCTACCACAGTTTGCTATGCTGACGCTTCAGCATAAAACCGTTGCAGCTTATATTGTCACCAAGTAAAAGTCTTGAGGTCTCCCAGCTGTCGAAGTTTGACAATAACGATATAAGAAGACGGTTTCCTTTTTCACCCCAACCACTCTCGGCTTCTAAACCTTGGAGTAAATCCGCTTCTCGATCATAAGCCTTCAATGAGTTACACCTGTATGCATCCTGAATAGCGTGCAGTATTTCAAATACACATTTCGCGCAACTGTTCAGAGTTTGTGGAGTGTTACATGTCGTCACGTGATTCAGAACTGCCGTTTTCATGATGTAGTTTTGTCCATATACCTCGCTCCACTGATACAGATACTTCAAAACCCGGTAGCAATTTCTGTGAGAGTCTGACATACAAAGAAATCGGTCAATTTCTGCCATACATCCGGATATTCTCCATCCATGAAAACATCTTGTACATGGTTTTGCGACCATAAAGCGGCCATGATCCAGTTCAATGGCAGGAACAAGATCAATGCATATTCCAAGTTCACAAACTGGTGTTGTTTGCTGGGGATTTGATAAATTGGGACTAGATAAACTCTTGGTTTTACTTTTCCATTCCCAGGCTTGCCAGTTATACGAATAAAAGGCTGACAATTTTCCTGTTGGTTTCTCAATATTTAAGTCAATACAACGATGATGACCATACTCATTAACAGAAAATGTCCGTAGATGTTGCCTGCAGTTAACAGAGCCGCAAGTACATCTGAACATTAGATCACCCACATTCTTACGAAAGTCAGACTCTAGATCACTTAGCCCAACTTGGTCATGCTTTCTATCATTATACCGTTGGCGTACAATTTCACCAGCGTTACAAGGTAAGGATTCAACTTTCATGCACCCTGAACATCCTTGAACTATCTGGCAATCACTCCGCTTCTCAAGTACAGCAAGAAAGTCAAATTCAATAAAGCTAAAATCCGGAGGATACGTATGGTGGCATGTAGCTGCCATCGAGATGCGAGATCCTACTTACTAAGTCGATGTATTTTATGTTGACATACTAGTGTAAGGCGACATATTTGGTTTGTTTATCGTTATGATAAAAATATCTCGATTTTCATTAACTAGCCCAGAAACTGCTTTACAATGACACCCAGGTCATTGATATTTTTACAAAGAAGTGTTACTTACTATGTTGACATAAACTCGTATTTTTTGTGATTATTGCTTTGTAATGACATCATGATAGGGTAAGTCGACTTAGTTTTTTATGTTTACTTATTTTTAAATCCCGAATATATATGACCGCTACACGTCTAGTTTTCTTATGGAAAACGAGCGTGTTTTAATATGCCAGATACAAACCCTGAGTTGAAGCCTCGTGTGGGAGTTGGGGAACTAAGGCCATTTGGTATGGGTGAGCGGACAGGATTTTGAAAACATACCCCATTCATATACTTGAACTCTGAAAAAAGGGACCCATTCATATACTTAACTTTCGAAACTGTCACACCCATAATATGAACTTGTATTACATACAATAAAAAACTTTTAGAAAAAAACGTGCTGTCTGTCGGTCCGTCGTGAGTGCATAGATCGCTCGCGTGCGTCATGTTCTTTTCACTTTTACGAGTGACTTCCTGCCAGTGATATATTAAGCAACTAGTCACTACCAGCACGAATCTATTTCCTAAATAAAAGCTAACGCTCAAGACGTGAAAGTGGAGCTGTGGCTTAAGAGTCTTTATGCTTTCGTTGGGTGCAACGAGGACGTAGTATAATAAACACATAAGGTCTGCATTTCTGAACGTATTCTGTTATTCTGAAGATTTGCGTATAACCCATACTTTGGGTATATATAATCTTTTCTATTCTGTTACATTCTCTAATTTAACGGCGACCTAATACCGGCTTTTATACTCCTTAAATGCTACATGGTTTATTGTCATGTCAGTTTAAAGCACTGAGACGACTTTGTAGTGAACTCAAAAGATATATAAATAAAGTGTCGTTTTTAAAATAAGTCGACTTGCCTGTTCCGCAAGGCGCCTTATAAGCTATTTTCTTCAAGTTTGTGTATGTCATATTAAAGCACTATCTCGCCAATTTCTAGCAAAAATTTAGATAAAAATGACAGCAATATAAGACGACATATTTTATGTCGACTAAATTTAAGAGAACATATTTCATGTAGACTTAAAATATCTCAATGAACAAGAAAATTATGTAGACTTAATGGTACTTTTGTTGTTTTATCTGTATAATAAGTATACTTAATATCTCGCATCTCGATGGCAGCTACATGCCACCATAGATACGTTTTCCATATAGATGACTTTTCCGCCATACTTCCACATGGCTCGATACGTGAAATCTTAAAATGACCGTCATCATTGATTTTGTCTTTCACAAAGGCGAGCATCTGCCAAACTGCGTCTTGAATGTCTTTTATTTCTTGATTGTTATAGTCAATAGCAGTATTCTTGGCAATATCTTCAAATAAAGTATTTAGTTTATCTTTGTTTCTCACTCCAAATATATTTGAATCACCATCAGATCCAAATGCATCATTTTGTTCTAATACATTTCCTTCACGTTCGGACCAAGCAGTTTCGACATTCCGGTTTTGGGTATCATCTGTCTGTACGTCACGTCTATGACCTTTGGTTCCGGATACAACCTCATCTGTCGAGTAGGGTATATTTGCAACACACAACATGATGTCGCTCGTGGGAACAGTCGTTCGCCGGAACAAAGTGTCCGTGGTGGGAACACTGGAAATTAGCAGTTGTAGATACAGAAAACCGTAAAATTTGGGTTATCTTTGCATATTAATTTAAATGTATCATGTTCTATTCTCTTCATTTGGGTCAAGCGAATAACAGTCGTCGTTTATTAAAAGTTATTTATTTTTATGACTGTTATGAAATTTGATAACGCCTCGCATTTTTGTTGAATAGTTGGCGTGTCATACTAAGTTATTTATAAGACTTTCAAGGGGCGTAACAAATCAAAACAAACACAAAAAAAAATCAACACTCTGCATATTTTGCAATAGTTTGGTTAATCACTTTAATTTTGATTAAAGGATCTCAATTAAAAAAATACATAAAAATATGCCTAACATAAAGTTTTATGAATCTATTCCAGTTTGTATTGGTGACAAAATATTTGCTGGTAATGAACCTTTTCATAGTTGAAATTATTTTGATACTAATAGTAAGTTGCGTCCGCCGCCAACGGCCCCGCTAGGAGGGAACTAAAACTGACAGCACTAGGATACCAAGGGGAGATAAACGCGATTTCTTTGCTCAATCTAATGTCACAGTAAATGAGGGACGCGGTTTTCATTTTCTTTGAGAAAACAAACTGCCTGGACAAAATATAGGGGAAAGCTAAGGGCGCAGACTAAATTTATTGCACTGTTACGAGAGACACACCCCGTACGAGGTTACACACAAGCATGCCTGAAACCAAAACCGTTAAAGACCCGATTTCAGAAACAATAAATGATTTAACCGCACCTTAGACGCTACCAACCAAAAAGGAGCGTAGTGATCAAAGGGCGGCCGTCTCACGGCAAAAGGGGATCAAAGTCAACGGTAGGCACTGTGGTTTGCGGCCTCGGCTAGTGCCTAACGGTGACAGCGATCCTTGAATCACTGAGAAGACCATAACAGAACGGGGCATGGACCCACCACAAGGAAAATCCATAGCCCCGACCCACCCTCCAAAGGGGTGTGGCAAGCGAGAGGTTAAGACGAGGTGTAGCGTTGTGGTTGCGGCCCACTGGCTTTGCACTTATGAGCGCTGCACCAAAATCCTAGCTGATCGGGAGCCACACTGCCCGAAATAGGATCACACGAGAACACGCCGGAACTGGGCATGGATCCATCACAAGGAAAATCCATCGCCCGGCCTCTCCGGAGGGGGGAAGGTAAACGGGAAATCAGGACGAGATGTAACGCTGGGGTTTGCGGTCTTAGGACTTTGGCACTGAGCAGCGTTGCGTCAAAATCCTGGCTGATCGAGAGCCACACAACCCAAAGGAGAACGGCACACCAACACACTAGCAAACAAAAGGCTCTCCTTCAGGAATGCACATAGATTAGTGGGACAGAAATAAGAAACAATAGGCCTTATCACATCTCTTTGTTTTTCTTTTTTTTTTTTCGCTTTCGAATAAAGGATGTACATTATAAGGTTACCCAAACCGAATGATCTGGGGGCCACAAAAGGACCCTTTTATAAACACCTGACTAGCAGAAAAATCACAGGAAGGCTCTCTCTAAGCACACATAGTATTGCTTCTGTCCCTCTCTTGACAAATGAATACGGTCCCTATAATAGTGCCTGTGGAGGCGGCCATCGCTGTCTCAACTTTGCCTTCGGAAAATATGAAACGCTGTCCCACAAGTCAACATCATAGCTCGCCACGCGCATACCACCATGGCCGAAAAACCGAACCTCGCCTGGTACATCAAACAGCCCTCGGTACTGCCCTTGTCGTTTAACATAAGAATCACCAAAAAACAGCAAATCGAGCCATGACCGTAATTAAAACGGACGGTCAAGACGACCATATATTTATACAGATAAGGGAAATAAACTAACTAACTAGGGCATGACTTAGCGCGACCCTGAAGGAGGGCATCAACACACAACCACCCACGCAAAACTAAAACAACATACACCCACCCACGCAATGCTCAATTAGGTAGATAAAGCGATAGTTGTAGAATAGTTGTAGAGTATGAATCCCGTAGAGAGGATAGTATAGGAAAAGAGAGATCAAAAATCTGGAGATAGAAGAAGAAGAGTTGAGTTTAGTTCCCAAAAAGCGATTTCAAACATTGTTAACTGTAAATATGACACATAAAAAACTAGATCGCATAGGAGTGCTCGACTGCGCACATGCGCAGGCGGCCGCTTGTATGCGAACTACATGATTTTATGCATATGTACTAACTACATTGCTAACGAGATCGGCACATGATATCTCGGGCCCTCAAACGACTAGGTAGGAATACAATTCCTCCTATGGTGCCTTCCTTCAAGTAGGATTTGATAATGACATGTAAACATGGCGACTCAGAATGACCCACTTACGGTCCCACAGAATATGACATCCTACGTGGAGGAGGGCACCACATTTTCCTAACTTTAACAAAAAAATGCAGAAAAGGAGATTGACCTACTTCCACATCCTCCGCGATAGAGGTCACCCACATACTAAAATAAACACGAACTTGGGCCCAAGACGGCGGAGGCCGTCACACTATACTATATGTTGTATGTACAGAATAAACAAAAATCACAAAATATAATCTACAAGCACAACCTTGCAGGTATAAAAACTGTCCTACCCAGCATAAGAGAGCGGGTGGGCTTGCCCCAAAACGGACAACACCATCTTTAAAGCACAAGAAAAACAAACACGACAGGTCCGTGGCGGGGCGAGCACATCCGCCCGCATATATACTCAATAAGCTGGGGGCACAGACCAAATAATGTAAAAATGTACATACGTTACAACAATATGCAAAAATCAAACAAAAAAAATAAAAAACAAAAATACCAATATCAAAATTGATACAAAAAGCGTAGACGACATCCATAGACATGGTGCTGGCGTGAGGGTGTAGATGCGGCTGAAGCTACAAGCTAGAAGAAAGAAATGGATGGACTCTACAATTTTGTGGTGCAAATAAGCACCACAAAATGGCTAAAAAACTTTGTCTCGAATCCCCTGATTGAATATAAGGTGCATAACACGTAACATGGAAACGTGTATAGCAATCTTTAGAAACGTCTTCCAAATCGCAATGAAACTTTCAAACAAAATTAACTGCTAAACGATCCCCTTAATGATAAGTTCAAACTCGGAGCTTACCCTGTTACACAAAACAACCCACACCCCTTTGCGGCAAACCGCAAAAACCCCAGGCACAGCACTGCTATAACTTAAACGCAGTGCAATCACGCAGCCAAACCTTTAGAATGGAGTTCCAAATTACTACAACTAAACTATGTTGCACAAAAACAAAGGCTCACATTGGAACTGTGCAACATATCCGCAGCCCTTGAAAAATGAAGCACGCCTAGCCCAGAAACTCCTACATTTAAAGATGCCCTTTAGCGACAGGACACATGTACTCCTGAAGCAAACGGGAAGACAAAATATAAGCCCCACCGAGACCTGGAAAGGTCACGGCACCGTTTCACAAACCTCTCAGGACGGAGCTCGGCGATTGGCTACAGGGCAAGGGGATGCCCGTGGGCTCGGAGACACCTGAGACGTGAGACGACAAACATGGACGGACGGGACTGGAGCCGAGCGATGGTCTCCCTGTTCACCGGCAAAGGGGAATAGGGGTACCACCGAACGGCTACGGTGTAGTGCCAGCATGGATTCGTTCCCTGGGACCCCACCAGCTGACGACCCGCGACACGGGGAAACTGGAAAACAACAACAATCCGCGAATGAAGTCACCTAACTCCCAATCGGCTAGCTGATAACTGTCAAGCAGACAGGAGTCAGCATATTGGCAGCCTAGGGAAAAGAGCAGTACCTCCAACTAATCCCAGCTGGCGAACTTGGGGTAGCCCCTATGTGCCCTTGGCGCCCGGTTACCTTAAAAACATCCGTCAGTCATCTATTTATTTTGCATCAGGACAAAGAAGAAGAACAACGTTGAATTCGAAGGGATGTTTTTTATTGTATCGTGATCCCAAATGAATATCAAAGGAGTCATTAAAATGTCCATTTAAAGAAGCATTTAACCCAGCTAATTAAAAATCAATTAGTCCTTACAAAAGAAACATTCTGACTAAAAGACAAAAATTATTCTATTGTGGAAGCAGGCTACAAACCGCATACAAATCCATGCACTTTCCACTTGTCTGGAGCAAAATAATACGTAAACAAAATTTGCCGCATGACGTTAAATTAAACTGGAAATTTCTTCTGACGTAACGTCAACTTTCAACGTCATTTTCCACGTTTTACGCTGATACTCGGAACCGCTGATACTCGTTTTCAGCATTTCTTTAAGGGCTACTGATGAGGCCTTGATGGCCGAAACAAGCTTGTCTGGCCCAAACAACAAATGGATTCTGCTATTTTCGTTTTTGAATGCGTTCATGGTTCATGGTTCTCAAAGGGCATCCCTTTTAGCCTTATTTAATACACATGATTTAAAGCAAACTAGACATTTGAACAATTTCCTGCAATTGTTTTTAGCGATTGGTGGATTCCATACATGGACTCCTTTAATAGATTGTTCCCAGCAAGGACAATTTATATAGGTATGTTTAATAGACTGTTCCCACCAAGGACACTTTCTGTAGGTATGTTTTATAGACTGTTCCAAGCACAGACACTTCTGTAGGTATGTTTATAGACTGTTCCCAGCCCGGACAATTATATAGGTATGTTAAATAGACTGTTCCCACCAAGGACACTTTTCGTAGTTATGGTTAGTAGACATTTTCCAGCACGGACACTTTCTAAAGCTATCATTAAAAGACTGGTCCTAGCATGGACACTTTCTGTATGTATATTTAAAAGACTGTTCCCACCACGGACACTTTCTGTAGTACGCTTCATAGTCTGTTCCCAGCAAGGACACTTTCTGTAGCTATGTTTAATAGGCTGTTTCCAGCACGGACACTTCTGTATATATGTTTAATAGACTGTTTCCAACAAGGTCTCTTTCTATACGTATGTTTAATAAACTGTTCCCACCAAGGACACTTTCTGTAGCTATGTTTAATAGAATGTTCCCACCAAGGACATTTTCTGTAGCCATTTTTAACAGACTGTTCTCACTAAGGACACTTTTTGTAGCTATGTTTAATACAATGTTCCCACCAAGGACACTTTCTGTAGCCGTTTTTAACAGACTGTTCCCACCAAGGACACTTCATGTAGCTATGTTTAATAAACTGTTCCCAGCATAGACACTTTTCGTAGCTATGTTTAATAGAATGTTCCCACCAAGGACACTTTCTGTAGCCATTTTTAACAGACTGTTCCCACCAAGGACACTTCATGTAGCTATGTTTAATAGACTGTTCCCAGCATGGACACTTTTTGTAGCTATGTTTAATAGGCTGTTTCAAGCACGGACACTTCTGTATATATGTTTAATAGACTGTTTCCAACAAGGACTCTTTCTATACGTATGTTTAATAAACTGTTCCCACCAAGGACACTTTCTGTAGCTATGTTTAATAGAATGTGCCCACCAAGGACACTTTCTGTAGCCGTTTTTAACAGACTGTTCCCACCAAGGACACTTCATGTAGCTATGTTTAATAGACTGTTCCCAGCATGGACACTTTTTGTAACTATGTTTAATAGAATGTTCCCACCAAGGACACTTTCTGTAGCCATTTTTAACAGACTGTTCCCACCAAGGACACTTCATGTAGCTATGTTTAATAGACTGTTCCCAGCATGGACACTTTTTGTAGCTATGTTTAATAGGCTGTTTCCAGCACGGACACTTCTGTATATATGTTTAATAGACTGTTTCCAACATGGACTCTTTCTATACGTATGATTTGGACGGTTACTGTACATAGAAGACGTGGCGAAGTGCGCTCTGTGAAAAACAGAAAATATATAACTATATCTCAACATTATGGCATCGAATTGGCTTGGGCGAGGTTTAGGTAGAGGCGTGAGGACCAGAGGAGGTCTCGGTAGGGGCAGAGGAGTCGAAAATAGGTATTTTAGGAGTGATTTCAATGTGTTCAACGTATTGTCCGACCCCACCCACCAGTCGGATACGGAGTGCGAGTCCTCAGATACAGAGGGGTTATGGTCAGATACTAACGATGGTGGTTTCACAAAGGTTGGACGAAAAGGGGCTAAAAGCAAAAGGCGTCGCGTGAGCTCCGGGGGTCGCAGTGGTGACCTCCATGAGAATGACTCTGCTCAAGAACATGAGTTCGTAGATCTAGATTTCGAAGGGTTATCGACTGACGCTAAATTATCAATGATTTTGACAAAATTGTCAGTGAATGAAAATAAAGTTGGTAGTATTCAGCAAATGGTGTCCTCAGTTGTTAAAAAAGACAAACGTGTCGCTGAAATTGAATCTGTGGTAAAGTCCCACAATGATCGCCTGAGACTATTAGAATACAAGTCATTGGACATTGAGGCCCGTAGCAGGCGTAATAATCTTATAATTTATGGTTTTACTGAACGGCGAAATGAAAATTGTGTAGCTCGAGTGTTAGAACTTTTACATGGCGAGGAACTGGGCATTAGTGGTGCAGACGATACCTGGATAGAGAGGGCACATCGTTTGGGCAGGTTTGACAGCAGAAAGGCAGCACGCCCTATTATTGTAGCCTTTTCTAGTTATAGACATATAGAAACAATAATGGCGAATGTTAGTAAACTTAGGGATACAGACATTAGCGTTAACAGGGATTTTCCCACTGAAATCACAAGGGCGAGGAAGGTATTATGGCCAAAACTAAAACAGTTAAGACAGAAATTTCCATCATCTCAAGCAACTTTAGCATATCCTGCGAAAATTATTCTGGATGGCCGAGTTGTAGAGGATATGTTTCCTGAATGGGACGATACGCTTAGGGGCAGCAGAATTGATGCAGCGCATCCAAGCCAGCAGACATTTAAACATGATCGATCACGGAGTCAGTCTGTAGTCATACAGGCGGAAAGTTCCCAGCCAGGAGAAATGAGTCAATCGTTACTACCCCAGCAGCCTGGCTCACCTATATCGGCTACAACACTGACTACACTAGAGCCTGATAGAAACAATACGCAACAGACACAACCCGGGCCCTCGGGAACGAGAAATGAAACCCATACAACTTCAATAACTGGTAATTTCAAACATCCTGGCAATATTGCTTTATCAAATGATTCAATTCGCAGGAGTCGTTCAGAGACCAGACATAGTGATAAACTAAATCTAAGGAAACGATCCATTGATAAACCACCACGAAGGTCAGTGTCGCGCTCAGCATCTCGTGCCCCGGATGACAGGCATGGTCAGAACTCCCCGCCTCGTAATGAGGAGAGAATGGCAGAAGGATCTCCCCCAAACGAAAATAAAGACAAGTAGGACATAAGGGGAAAAGATAGCAGCCGTAATAAATCTAAGGCTGCAGATAGAAATGAAACTTGTACAAGAAATACTAATACTCATGAAGTGCTTAGGGGCAGCTCGTATAACACTCAATTGCAATTCGGAACACTGAATGTATGTGGCTTGAAAACAAGGTCGCAGTACCCCGATTTTATTGATTATTGTAATAAGTTTGACCTACTCTGTTTCACGGAGACTAAAACTGTAGAAACCGACGTGATTTCCATTCCAGGCTTCGTCTCATTTTCGCAAAGTAGGCGCCAAAAATGTGAACGCAGATCGGGAGGAATTTCTGTTTATGTGAAAGAGGATATCTCAAAATATTTCTCTTTCATATCCACTGAATCCGACTATATACTATGGTTTAGTCTCAATAAAAGCTTTGCAAACACGAATGAAGATATAATTTTTGGGGCGGTTTACGTCCCACCGGAAAATTCGCGTTTCCTAATAAATGACGAATTGATGATCCTTGAAATGGAAATCACGCAGATGTGTAGTAAATATAATCACGTGGTTTTGACAGGCGATTTCAACGGTAGAACGTCGAATGCCTGCGATTTTTTACCATCAGATACATTTATTGCTGATTTATTTGATTTCGACTCTGAAACAGAAACCTTTTTCAACCCAGTATTCAAACTTGATAAGTTCTCTGTTCCTCGCGACCGAAGATCAAAAGACACAAAAATTAATAACACTGGTTATAAACTACTTGAAATCTGCAAAAACAATAATCTCTTCATTGTAAATGGTAGGCTTGGAAGGGATAGGCAAATAGGGAATTTTTCTTTCAGAAACACTTCAGTCATTGACTATTGTATTATCTCCAGTGATATGTTTGAATTATACCAGGATTTTGAAATAATTGAAATGGACCCATTATTCAGTGACGGCCACTGTCTTTTACGATCGGTCCTAAAATTTAGCTCGAACCTGTCGCAAGAAGAGCCATTACAACAAATGCCTAGCAAAAGAAAATGGCAGCCTGATAAACTTGAAGATTTTACCCATAATATTGATTGTACGAAAATTCGCTTTTTGCAACATATTCTGCAAAATAATAGCCTAAGTAAAGAAACTATCAACTATGTAACTGGTCAGATTGCCGAACTATTTCATGCAGCAGAAAATAGAACGTTTTCGCAAAAGCTTGCGAAGAATACTGCAAACCGTACTTCGAGTAGCACCAGTACTAGTAAGCCATGGTTTGGACAGCATTGTCGATCAGCACGGCGTAGATATCATACTGCTAGGAAAAAATTTAATATTAATAAAACTTCCGAGAATAGGCACCGTCATATAACATTAAGTAGAGATTACAAGCGCACAATGAATAGATATATTAATAAATTCAAACATGACAGAGAGCATAAATTACGTTTGATGCAAAACAAAAATTCGAAACAGTATTGGAAGTTTCTTAATAGTATTAATGTAAAGTCAAACACGAAGTGCCCATCGGTTGAAGAATTTTATGATTATTTTCAGGAACTAAACACAGCTGATAATTCCCAACCTGACCCAGTTGACCCCCTTGATAATATGATTTTTGACGAGGACGACGATATATTGAGCGCACAAGTAACCGAACAAGAAATTTTAATATGTATCAATTCACTGAATAATGGCAAAGCTCCTGGTAATGACCATATACTAAATGAACATATTAAATCTACAAAACATTTATTTATGCCCCTTTATGTCTGTCTATTTAACTCAATTTTAGACACTGGACTATTACCGGACTCTTGGTGTATAGGAAACATTTGCCCAATTTATAAAAATAAGGGTGACCCTTTATTACCGGAAAATTACCGACCTATCACGCTTTTGAGTTGCTTGGGTAAATTGTTCACGTCGGTACTTAATCATCGGCTGACGCGATTCCTAGATGAATATAAGCTATTATCTGAGACGCAAACAGGGTTCAGAAAAGATTACTCCACGTTGGATAATATATTTACATTGCATTCATTAACAGAACTTTTAAAGTCACAAAGAAAGAAATTATTTTGTTGTTTTATTGATTTTTCGCGAGCATTTGATACAGTTTGGCGGGTGGGACTCTGGAGAAAGTTGCTTAGTACTACTATCAATGGAAAAATCTTGCGTATTATCAAAAACATGTATGAAGACATAAAATCTTGTGTAACCATTAATAATCAAACATCTGGCTTCTTTTCGTGCACTACCGGAGTTCGGCAAGGAGAAAATCTATCTCCCCTTCTTTTTTCCTTATACCTGAATGACCTTGAAACCTATTTCACAACGTGTAGACATAATGGAGTAACTATTGAAACAAGAACCGATGTATTGAATATATACACTAAAATATTCCTCCTGTTATACGCAGACGACACAATTATCGTTTCCGAAGACCCTTCAGATTTTCAAGCATGCTTAAATTCTTTTGTAGATTACTGTTGAGTATGGAAACTAAATATAAATTTTAATAAAACAAAAATTATAATCTTTGGTGCCCGAAATACTAATAGATTTAATTTTACTATGGGCAGTACTGAGATAGAAATAATAAAACAATATAAATATCTAGGAATCGTCTTTTCGTCATCAGGAAGTTTTTTAAATGCAAGGAAACACATAGTGGAACAGGCACGAAAAGCAATGTATCTTTTGTTTATGCGTATTGATAACTTATCATTGCCCCTAGACTTGCAGCTTAAGTTGTTTGATCATACTGTCCTGCCGATTCTCTGCTACGGTTCGGAAATTTGGGGTTTTGAAAATCTGAAAATCATCGAAAATATACATAACGAGTTTTTGAGAAAAATAACTAAGGTACGAGGCAGTACACCAATGTACATGTTGTACGCCGAGCTTGGCAGATACCCTGTAGAAATTATTATCAAAAGTCGTATGATCGGATTTTGGAATCGTTTGATAACTGGAAAACAGAGTAAATTATCATTTATCTTATACCAAACGCTCTATAATCATGATAAAACCTTTAAATGGATAAATTATATAAAAAGTATTTTTACTGAAATCGGCAGAAACGACCTCTGGATAAACCAGGCAAGTATAAACTCAAGAAATATGAAAGTCCTCGTTAAATCTGTCCTTGTTGACCAGAATTTGCAAAAATGGCATAGCGACATACAAAATTCACAGAAAGGCATTAATTACAGTATAATAAAACAAGCAATCAGTCTAGAAAAATACTTAATTACAGTACAGAGAAAATATTGGCAGTGCTTATTTAAATTCAGAACGGAAAATCATAAATTCCCCGTGGAAACGGGGAGATGGAATGATATCGAATACAGTGAACGGAAATGTAACTTGTGCAATAATCATGACGTGGGTGATAATTTCCACTATCTTTTGTCTTGCTCTTATTTCTCGGAAGAAAGAAAAACATATTTACATAGAAAATATTATACCAGACCAAACATATTGAAATTTCAAGAACTTATGGCCACTACAAACAAACCCAGACTACAAAACTTATGTAAGTTTATAAAGATATTAATGAATAAATTTAGTAATGTCTAATTATCAATACTGATATCTGGCCCCGATAGTATTAAGATACCCAACTCGATGTAGCGTGAAAACATGTTGGCATTTTAACATTAACGAGCAGAATAAAAAAAATTTGCTCCTACAAAGTATCGGTCTCATCAGATAAAAAAAAAAAATAAAATAAATAAACAACACCTCATAAGCTTTTTTGGTAACTATAAGCATTTGAAACTTCATACTTAACTGAGTTGTCAAAAATGGGAGAAGTTTTGTTGTCTCGGTACCACCTAGAAATTATTTACGTATTATTATGTGTGTCCGCTCTATACGGATTGTGTTTGTTTGATCTGATGTTTAACGCCCCCGCCAACACTGTATAGGTCATTTTGGAGACGTTGCTTCCATTTTTGTAGGACTTTTGCCAGACGTTGGGGGGTACATCTCGAGCCCTGTCGCCCGGTGGGACGACGGTCCGACTCGCACATTGCTTTGCCTGGGCGGTATTGGGTCCTCTATGCGGTTTGCCGGTGCTCGAGTGAGGCTGGTTTCAGCTCTGCGTAGAAGCTTCGTGCAGCCTATATCGCTCTTTACTGAAGAAGGGCAATAAGAATGCATATCACTCTGAAAACAATGTCGTTCATGATACAGTGAAAAATCGACATCTTTGTTTATCATGGATAATTCGGACTTGTCTCTGCGTCCGTGTGGAGTTTGTCCTATAGTTCCAGATACCAATATGTTATTTATAAAGTATTTTATATAAAGGTTGACTTGGGGGTCTGTTGCATGGGTTCGTTTGAGTCGCCTCAATGAACACGCACAACATACCTTAGAAGATATCAATTATGTCATATGATCACTAAGCGTAAACCTCGGTATCTCGAACAATTCCTGTTTCGAACAGATTCCCAAAAGTGTTCGAGCTATTGAAGGTTCAATGTATGTGTCTTCAACGAAAATCATAAACAGCAATCTGTAAGTAAGCTGTTATAGTAATCCTTTGTATGGGCATACCCCTCCGGGTCAGCGCTGGGTCAACCTTGTTTCGAAACCTTCGAATCAACGTTTGCTCAGTGCTGTCTCGGGGCTGTGTTCCTAAGAACAGAAATAGACGTACTCAGTGGACTGGACGGGACGGGTGTTTTGTGGTAGTTTTCCTGGTCTCTCGGCGGGAGCAGGTGTTGTGGAGGCTCGCTTGAGCCGCCTCACTGAAGCGGTTCAAATGAGTACCCACAGCATGTGTTTGTGTTGAGCAGTGGGGGGAATTGTCCCTGAATTGTTAGCGGGTGCCCGTCTTGTCTAGTCTACTGCGTACTTGAATATTGGACCTAGAACCAGCCAGTTATAAACTTTACTGCACCGGGGCCGGGTCGTGTCAGTACTTGTTCGCTATCGCTGAATTGGTGTGGGCTCGACGTTGCTTCCGTGCGGCACGCCTTATGAAGGCACGCCTGTATACTTTTGACCCCCATTGGGTCCACTCTTTATTTCTCTATACAGCGCTGTATTGGAATAGGCGTGTTTTCATGGTGTACTCTGCCTCAGTAATAACAGAAAAAAAAAAAAAAAAAAAATTACCTGAAGAGTGAAATTTTTAATTCCGCTTGTTAAATTGACAGTTGTCATTTACACGTTCTAACACATCAAAATGTTTCTTCTGGTAATTAGATATCCCATTCATAAAAAGCGCATGCCTTGCACGCACTAAGGGGATACCCCAGGTGTGATCAATTCAGTGAGGTTGAATTGCGGCAAAGAGATTAAATATTTCCGTAAATTTGAAAAAAAAAAAAAAAAAAAAAAAAAATCTATAAAAACAAGCATTCACCAATTTTCCAAATGCGCTAGCGTTAGAGCGACGCAAAATTGTTACATTTTTATTTTTATTTAAAAAAAAAAAAAAAAAAAAGCTCTTTCTCAGGCAAAAGTTTGTAGCTTACAGCCTCTTCCAGAGCGAAAGTTAAACAAATTGTTTCATTTGTCGCAATTTGACCCAGTGAAATTATCTATAGCAGGAATTTATTGGGAAACGAAAATATTGATTCAAGGCAGGCATTATCGACTGATTTGTTCGTTTATTTATTTGTGTATTTATTTATTTATTTATTTAATTATTTATTTACTTATCTTTTATTTACTTCCATTTTTCAGAATAGTGTATATCCTTTCCCCTTCAGAAATTACATGTCCTCATTAAGATAATAATAACTATAATAATGATAAAAAAAAAAAAATCTCATAATGTTGATCCCTTCGAACCCCACTTTTATATAGTAAAACTGGGGTTTACAGGGTGTATATTATTTTTCTTGTTTCTCCTCGGGAGCGTGGGTTGTGGGTGCTCGATGGAACTGAGCGGTTCTAACGGATACCTGCGATCTGCGTTTTGTGCGGAGACGGGAGGTAATTTTTTTTAATTTTTCACCAGAAACTGTTTCTTTTTTAACCTTTAATCTGCTGAATATTCAATTGGGCCGCGCCCGTTTCTGGCTTTGACCCAATTAGATTACTTGATGCAATTTATTTGTACACATTCTTAAACTAAATGACAAACAGTGTAGATCCTGATCAGATGGCTTCTGATCCGGATCTACACTGTTTGCAAAGATAGGGCTTGTCGCCAATAGCAGGGTGGGGGTTAAGCAATGAAATTTCAATGTATTTGAATAGGTGTGTTGGCATAATGTCCTAGACCTCTAGAGAAGTTAAGCTCGGTATCATAGCTTGTATATGTTAGTGTTTGAGTAACTTCGCTGTCTTCATTGAATATTGTTTATGTTCCTCATGTATCATATGTTGTATGATCTGAGAGAAATAAAGGTATGTTATGTTATGTTAATAAACTGTTCCCACCAAGGACACTTTCTGTAGCTATGTTTAATAGAATGTCCCCACCAAGGACACTTTCTGTAGCCGTTTTTAACAGACTGTTCCCACCAAGGACACTTCATGTAGCTATGTTTAATAGATTGTTCCCAGCATGGACACTTTTTGTAGTTATGATTAATAGAATGTTCCCACCAAGGACACTTTCTGTAGACATTTTTAACAGACTGTTCCCACCAAGGACACTTCATGTAGCTATGTTTAATAGACTGTTCCCAGCATTGACACTTCATGTAGCTATGTTTAATTGACTGTTCCCAGCATGGACACTTTTTGTAGCTATGTTTAATAGAATGTTCCCACCAAGGACACTTTCTGTAGCCGTTTTTAACAGACTGTTCCCACCAAGGACACTTCATGTAGCTATGTTTAATAAACTGTTCCCAGCATGGACACTTTTTGTAGCTATGTTTAATAGAATGTTCCCACCAAGGACACTTTCTGTATCCGTTTTTAACAGACTGTTCCCACCAAGGACACTTCATGTAGCTATGTTTAATAGACTGTTCCCAGCATGGACACTTTTTGTAGCTATGTTTAATAGGCTGTTTTCCAGCACGGACACTTCTGTATATATGTTTAATAGACTGTTTCCAACAAGGTCTCTTTCTATACGTATGTTTAATAAACTGTTCCCACCAAGGACACTTTCTGTAGCTATGTTTAATAGAATGTGCCCACCAAGGACACTTTCTGTAGCCGTTTTTAACAGACTGTTCCCACCAAGGACACTTCATGTAGCTATGTTTAATAGACTGTTCCCAGCATGGACACTTTTTGTAACTATGTTTAATAGAATGTTCCCACCAAGGACACTTTCTGTAGCCATTTTTAACAGACTGTTCCCACCAAGGACACTTCATGTAGCTATGTTTAATAGACTGTTCCCAGCATGGACACTTTTTGTAGCTATGATTAATAGGCTGTTTCCAGCACGGACACTTCTGTATATATGTTTAATAGACTGTTTCCAACAAGGTCTCTTTCTAAACGTATGTTTAATAAACTGTTCCCACCAAGGACACTTTCTGTAGCTATGTTTAATAGAATGTTCCCACCAAGGACACTTTCTCTAGCCATTTTTAACAGACTGTTCCCACTAAGGACATTTTTTGTAGCTATGTTTAATAGGCTGTTTCCAGCACGGACACTTCTGTATATATGTTAAATAGACTGTTTCCAACAAGGACTCTTTCTATACGTATGTTTAATAGACTGTTCCCACCAAGGATACTTTCTGTAGCTATGTTTAATAGAATGTCCCCACCAAGGACACTTTGTGTAGCCGTTTTTAACAGACTGTTCCCACCAAGGACACTTCATGTAGCTATGTTTAATAGACTGTTCCCAGCATGGACACTTTTTGTAGTTATGTTTAATAGAATGTTCCCACCAAGGACACTTTCTGTAGACATTTTTATCAGACTGTTCCCACCAAGGACACTTTCTGCAGCTATGCTAAATAGACTGTTCCCAGCATGGACACTTCATGTAGCTATGTTTAATAGACTGTTCCCAGCATGGACACTTTTTGTAGCTATGTTTAATAGAATGTTCCCACCAAGGACACTTTCTGTAGCCGTTTTTAACAGACTGTTCCCACCGAGGACACTTCATGTAGCTATGTTTAATAGACTGTTCCCAGCATGGACTTTTTTTGTAGCTATGTTTAATAGGCTGTTTCCAGCACGGACACTTCTGTATATATGTTTAATAGACTGTTTCCAACAAAGACTCTTTCTATACGTATGTTTAATAAACTGTTCCCACCAAGGACACTTTCTGTAGCTATGTTTAATAGAATGTGCCCACCAAGGACACTTTCTGTAGCCGTTTTTAACAGACTGTTCCCACCAAGGACACTTCATGTAGCTATGTTTAATAGACTGTTCCCAGCATGGACACTTTTTGTAACTATGTTTAATAGAATGTTCCCACCAAGGACACTTTCTGTAACCATTTTTAACAGACTGTTCCCACCAAGGACACTTCATGTAGCTATGTTTAATAGACTGTTCCCAGAATGGACACTTTTTGTAGCTATGTTTAATAGGCTGTTTCCAGCACGGACACTTCTGTATATATGTATAATAGACTGTTTCCAACAATGACTCTTTCTATACGTATGTTTAATAAACTGTTCCCACCAAGGACACTTTCTGTAGCTATGTTTAATAGAATGGCCCCACCAAGGACACTTTCTGTAGCCATGTTTAATAGACTGTTGGCACCAAGGACACTTTCTGTAATTATGTTTAATAGACTGTTCCCGACAAGGATACTTTCTGTAGCTATGAATATTATTCTCTTCCCAGCACGGACACTTCTGAAGGTATGTTCAATAGACGGACGGACACTCCTGTAGGTATGTTTAATAGACTGTTCCCACCAAGGACACTGCCTGAACCTATGTCAATTAGACTGTTCCCATCACGGAAACTTTCTGGAGCTATGATTTATTGACTGTTCCCAGCACGTACACTTCTGTAGGTATGTTTAATAGACTGTTCCCAGCACGGACAGTTTCTGAAGCTATGTTCAATACACTGTTCCCACCAAAGACAATTTCTGTACCTATGTATAATGGAATGTGCTCACCAAGGACACTTCCTGTAGGCATGTTTAATGGACTGTTCCCGCTAGGAACACTTTCTAATGGTATGTTATATAGGGTGTTCCCACCAAGGACACTTGTTTCATATGTCGGGGGCTGGCAAAACGTATATGTGACGGGACAACACGAGGGAACATCGAATCTATGTCCACTTGTGCGGCATTAACACAAAGGAAATTCTAAGATACTTAGAATCCTTTACAATATTTATATGGAATAAGTCTAATATTTATAAACAACACTGGTTACATAATTTTACAAAGACAAACTTAAAGGGACAGTTGACTCGCAATCTATTCCACTTAGGTTAAGACAGAATGAAAGTTAGTCTGGGCCCAATTAAATTTCTGTCTTAATACAAGTGGAATACACTTGAATCACACTTGAATTTCACATGAAGTACACACATGAAGTACACACCCTCATATACTTAACATAATGTTCTTTCTCCCTTCCTGTTGATGATAAGGACCTAATGAGTGTTTATGGCATCATAATGTTTTATATAAACTTTATATTAAACAGAATATTCACAGTAATGACTGTTTCACCAACCAGTTTTTGCCTCTGTGTTATACCGTGGCGATTACATCTATAGCTGCTCACCGCCGAATAAAATGTAGTAACAGGGGTGGGGGACACATAAACCCCTTTACACCATTCTATACTCATCATCCATATCATCACTGCCTCATATCACTGATGCCTCATATCACTGATGCCTCGTATCACCGTTGTCTTATATCAACGATGCCTCATATTAACGATGCCTTATATCAACAATGTCTCATATCAATGATTGACGTAAGGTGAGCGATTCAGGACCAATGGTCCTGTTGTGTTTAATAGACTATTCCCAGCACGGACACTTCTTAAAGTATGTTTAATAGACTGTTCCCAGCACGGACACTTATTTAAGTATGTATAATAGACTGTTCCCACCACAGACACTTCTTTAGGTATGTTTAATAGACTGTTCCCAGCACAGACACTTCTTTAGGTATGTTTAATAGACTGTTCCTACCAAGGACACTTTCTGTAGTTATGTTTAATAGACTTTTCCCCAGCACGGACACTTCTTTAGGTATGTTTAATAGACTGTTCCCACCAAGGACACTTTCTGTAGTTATGTTTAATAGACTGTTCCCAACACGGACACTTCTTTAGGTATTTTTAATGGACTGTTCCCACCAAGGACACTTCTTTAGGTATGTTTAATAGACTGTTCCCAGCACAGACACTTCTTTAGGTATGTTTAATAGACTTCCTACCAAGGACACTTTCTGTAGTTATGTTTAATAGACTGTTCCCAGCATGGACACTTCTTTAGGTATGTTAAATAGACTGTTACCACCAAGGACACTTTCTGTAGTTATGTTTAATAGACTGTTCCCAACACGGACACTTCTTTAGGTATTTTTAATGGACTGTTCCCACCAAGAAAACTTATGTAGGTATGCTTAATAGACTGTTCCCAGCACGGACATTTCTTTAGGTCTGTTTAATAGACTGTTCCCACCAAGGACACTTTCTCTTCCTACGACGGACACTGCTGTAGGTATGTTTAATAGACGTTTCCCATCACAGACACTGCTGTAGTTATGTGTTGGAGAAAGTCCAAATAAGTGTACATTCCTGAAAACGGAGCTGAGGCCATCCATAAAAAAATGTTTGCTTGCTGTCCCCCGAACAACCCACTATTTTTCACCCAGACTCCAAAAATTTTATTGAGATCTGGTAAGATTATTTTTTGAGTACAAACTTTTTTACTTAGAAAAATCTTAAGGATTCAATGTTTATGTTCCCACCAAGGACACTTTCTGCAGCTCTGTTAAATAGACTGTTCCAAGCATGGACACTTACTGTTGCTATGTTTAATAGACTGTTCCCACCAAGAACACTTTCTGTAGCTATGTATGATAGAATGTTCCCACCAAGGACACTTTTTGTAGTTATTATTTCACCTGAGCCGAAAGCTCATTGGTGAACTTATAGGGTGGTCAGAGTTTGTCTGTCGTGTGCCTGTGTGTCCACATTTTTAAATGTCTTCTCCTCTGGAACCGCTGGGCTGATTGACGTCAGGTGAGCGGTTCAGGACCAATGGTCCTGTGGTGTTTAATAGACTATTCCCAGCATGGACACTTCTTAAAGTATGTTTAATAGACTGTTCCCAGCACGGACACTTATTTAGGTATGTTTAATAGACTGTTTCCAGCACAGACACTTCTTTAGGTATGTTTTATAGACTGTTCCTACCAAGGACACTTTCTGTAGTTATGTTTAATAGACTTTTCCCAGCACGGACACTTCTTTAGGTATATTTAATAGACTGTTCCCACCAAGGACACTTTCTGTAGTTATGTTTGATAGACTGTTCCCAACACGGACACTTCTTTAGGTATTTTTAATGGACTGTTCCCACCAAGGACACTTCTTTAGGTATGCTTTATAGACTGTTCCCAGCACGGACACTTCTTTAGGTCTGTTTAATAGACTGTTCCCACCAAGGACACTTTCTGTAGTTATGTTTAATAGACTGTTCCCGACAAGGACACTTTCTCTTCCTACGACGGACACTGCTGTAGGTATGTTTAATAGACGGTTCCCATCACAGACACTGCTGTAGTTATGTGTAGGAGAAAGTCCAAATAAGTGTACATTCCTGAAAACGGAGCTGAGGCCATCCATAAAAAAAATGTTTGCTTGCTGTCCCCCGAACAACCCACTATTTTTCACCCAGACTCCAAAAATTTTATTGAGATCTGGTAAGATTATTTTTTTTGAGCACAAACTTTTTTACTTAGAAAAATCTTAAGGATTCATGTTTATGTTCCCACCAAGGACAATTTCTGTAGCTATGTTTAATAGACTGTTCCAAGTATGGACACTTACTGTTGCTATGTTTAATAGACTGTTCCCACCAAGGACACTTTCTGTAGCTATGTTTAATAGAATGTTCCCACCAAGGACACTTTCTGTAGCCATGTTTAATAGACTGTTGCCACCAATGACACTTTTTGTAGTTATTAGCTCACCTGAGCCGAAGGCTCATTGGTGAGCTTATAGGGTGGTCAGAGTTTTTCTGTCGTGTGTCTGTGTGTCAACATTTTTAAATGTCTTCTCCTCTGGAACCGCTGGGCTGACTGACGTTAGGTGAGCGATTCAGGACCAATGGTCCTGTGGTATTTAATAGACTATTCCCAGCACGGACACTTCTTAAAGTATGTTTAATAGACTGTTCCAAGCACGGACACTTATTTAGGTATGTTTAATAGACTGTTCCCACCATAGACACTTCTTTAGGTATGTTTAATAGACTGTTCCTACCAAGGACACTTTCTGTAGTTATGTTTAATAGACTGCTCCCAGCACGGACACTTCTTTAGGTCTGTTTTATAGACTGTTCCCACCAAGGGCACTTTCTGTAGTTATGTTTAATAGACTGTTCCCGACAAGGACACTTTCTCTTCCTACGACGGACACTGCTGTAGGTATGTTTAATAGACGGTTCCAAGTTTGATCCAATTCTGTTCATCCATTAAAGAGAATCAGCAGTTTAAAATTTTTTATGATGTCGGCCATTATCACCTAGTTATGCATTGGAGTGGAACCATTTGAATAAATCTGAAACAGGTTGATGTAAGGATCTTTCTGACCAAGTTTGATCAAATTCCGTTCAGCCATTAATGAAAATCAGCAATTTGATGTTTTTCACGATGTCAGCCATTATGACCTACTTATGCATCGGAGTGGAACCATTCGAATAAATCTGATACAGGTTGATGTAAGGATGCTTCTGACCATGTTTAATCAAATTCTGTTCATCCATTCACGAGAATCAGCGGTTTGAAGTTTTCCCGATATCGACCATTTTGACCTACTTATGCATCGGAGTGGAACCATTTGAATATATCTAATACTGGTTGATGCATGGATGCTTCTGACCATGTCTGATCAAATCCCTTTCACCAGTTAACGAGAATTAGCAGTTTGAAGTTTTTCAATTATGACCTACTTATGCATCGAGGCGGAACCATTTGAACAAATCTGAGAAATGCTGATATCAGAATGCTTCAGATCAAGTTTGGTCAAAATCTGAGCATTGGTTTTCGAGGAGATGCCATTTGAACAAAATATATGTCGTAAATATAAAGTAGGTCACCGTGACCTAATTCCACTACATAGTTTTTGTATATAAATTTGAGAACCTAGTGCCCATCGAAGCTCAATATCAAAAATCAGCCAATTATACCATGCGGTTCTAGAGAAAAGTCGATTTAGTTGTTTTTGCTATTTTTAGTAACGGCGGCCATCTTGGATTGTCGACCCGGATAATTTTCGCAAACTTGTAAGTCTCGAGTCTGATCATGCTGCATATAAATTTTGAGAGTCGTAGGTGCAGTGGTTTCGGAGAAGAAGTCGTTTGAACAAGTGTTTACGGACGACGGACGGACGGACGGACAGACAAAAAGTGATCACAATAGCTACACTGAGACTTCGTCTCAGTGGGCTAAAAATAGCAAAACAACTAAATTGACTTAGTATCCGAAAAAGCTTGGTATAGTTGACTCAAAATTGGTATGAGACATCGTTGGGACCTTGGTTCTCAAGATTATTCATATCATCCAAATCTGTAGTGAAATTAGGTCACAGTGACATAGTTTGTATTTACGAAGTGTATTTTGTTCAAACAACAGCTCTTCAAAAACTAATGTCCAAAATTGACCTGAAGCATCCTGGCATCAACCTTTCTCAGTTTTATTCCAATGAGCCCTCTCCAATGAATAAGTAGGTCATTATGGCCGCCATCTTGAAATTACTTTACATGGCTTTTTCTCATGAACAGATCAAACTTGGTCAGAAGCATCCTTATTTGGACCAGTCTCAAATTTATGCAAATGGTTCACTTTACTGCATAAGTAGGTCAAAATGGCTGTAATCTTGAAAAAAATAAAATGGCTTTTTCTCATGAACAGATAAACAGAATTTGATGAAACTTGGTCAGAAGCATCCATATAATTATGGACCAGTCTCAAATTTATGCAAATTTATCCAGTGCATAAGTAGGTCAAAATGGCTGACATCATAAAAAACTTCAAACAACTTCTCATGAACCTTTGATTGGAATTTGATCAAACTTGGTCATTAGCATCCTGACATTGATCTTTCTCAGATTTGTTCAAATGTTTCTGCTCCAGTTCATAAGCAGGTCATATTATGGCTGACATGGTGGAAATTTTCAAACGGATTTTTCTCATGGATTTTGATCACACTCGGTCAGATACATCCTGACATCGACCTTGATCAGATTCGTTCACCTGGTTCCACTATGTAGGTCATAATGGCCAATTGTGGAAAACTTCAAATTGTTTATTCTGAGGAAGTGTTGAACAGACTTGTACTCAGGTTAGCGATACAGGACCATAATGGTCCTCTTGTTGTTTTTTATTGCACCCCTTACTCTTTTAATGCAGTATGGTCACGAAACAGTGACAGAATTAATGGAACACTCTATAGACTATATTATATTCTTGTTCCTTATGATAAACCACATATACTGACATAGATCTTGGTTCCCAATGGGTCACCCGTGGGCATGTCCTACCCCTTCATTTCATAAAATGTGCAATAACTCGGAAACTGCTTATGATCCCCACCCATAAACAATGTATTCTTGTTTCTTATGGTAAGATGCATTTAACGACATTGACCTTGGATACACCGGGGTCCCCTGGGGCATGACCCACCCCTCTTATCATGAAAGTCCTTATATAAGAAACCGTTCGGATCCTCAACCTTAAATCATATATTCTCCTGTTCCTTAAGACGCATTCATTGGCACGGACCTTAGGTCCTCTGGGCTCTTCCGAGCCTGATCAGCCTGGCAGAGGGCATGCCTATCCTTTCTTCAAACAATGCGTTCTCTCGGAGTCAGAAAATGTTGCGATATTGTGGGCGGGATTTAGCCCGTTGTTTTATTGTTTTACAACTTCATGTCCATACGTGATGACATGAAGCACAAAAAAGCAAAACTACAAATGGCATTTGCACTCTGTCAATGTTAAACGTCGAATAGCACGTAATACAGGCTACAGTATAGTATTGCAACACGCAACACTATGACCTTGTCCGGAACAGTCCTTCGTGGGCGCCCACTGTCCGTGTTTGAGACATTGCAGTTACACTTATAGAATATCAACATTGCAGCCTGAATCGCGCACCTGACGTCAATCATTGATATGAGGCATTGTTGATATAAGGCATCGTTAATATGAGGCATCGTTGATATAAGACAACGGTGATACGAGGCATCAGTGATATGAGGCATCAGTGATATGAGGCAGTGATGATATGGATGATGAGTATAGAATGATGTAAAGGGGTTTATGTGTCCCCCACCCCTGTTACTACATTTTATTCGGCGGTGAGCAGCTATAGATGTAATCGCCACGGTATAACACAGAGGCAAAAACTGGTTGGTGAAACAGTCATTACTGTGAATATACTGGTTAATATAAAGTTTATATCAAGCATTATGGTGCCATAAACACTCATCAGGTCCTTATCATCAACAGGAAGGGAGAAAGAACATTATGTTAAGTATGTGAGGGTGTGAATGAGTGTGTGTACTTCATGTGTAATTCAAGTGTGATTCAAGTGTATTCCACTTGTATTAAGACAGAAATTTAATTGGGCCCAGACTAATTTTCATTCTGTCTTAACCTAAGTGGAATAGATTGCGAGTCAACTGTCCCTTTAAGTTTGTCTTTGTAAAATTATGTAACCAGTGCTGTTTATAAATATTAGACTTATTCCATATAAATATTGTAAAGGATTCTAAGTATCTTAGAATTTCCTTTGCGTTAGTGCCCCACAAGTGGACATAGATTCGAGGTTCCCTCGTGTTGTCCCGTCACATATACGTTTTGCCAGCCCCCGACATATGAAACAAGTGTCTTTGGTGGGAACAGTGTATTGAACATAGCTTCAGAAACCGTCCGTGCTGGGAACAGTCTATTAAACATACCTACAGAAGTGTACGTGATGGGAACAGTCTATAAATCATAGCTCCAGTGAATTTCCGTGATGGGAACAATCTACCTGACATAGGTTCAGACAGTGTCCTTGGTGGGAACAGTCTATTAAACATACCTACAGGAGTGTCCGTCCGTCTGTTGAACATACCTTCAGAAGTGTCCGTGCTGCGAAGAGACTAATATTCATAGCTACAGAAAGTATCCTTGTCGGGAACAGTCAATTAAACATAATTACAGAAAGTGTCCTTGGTGCCAACAGTCTATTAAACATGGCTACAGAAAGTGTCCTTGGTGGGGACATTCTATTAAACATAGCTACAGAAAGTGTCCTTGGTGGGAACAGTTTATTAAACATACGTATAAAAAGAGTCCTTGTTGGAAACAGTCTATTAAACATATATACAGAAGTGTCCGTGCTGGAAACAGCCTATTAAACATAGCTACAAAAAGTGTACATGCTGGGAACAGTCTATTAAACATAGCTACATGAAGTGTCCTTGGTGGGAACAGTCTGTTAAAAATGGCTACAGAAAGTGTCCTTGGTGGGAACATTCTATTAAACATAGCTACAAAAAGTGTCCATGCTGGGAACAGTTTATTAAACATAGTTACATGAAGTGTCCTTGATGGGAACAGTCTGTTAAAAACGGCTACAGAAAGTGTCCTTGGTGGGAACATTCTATTAAACATAGCTACAAAAAGTGTCCATGCTGGGAACAGTCTATTAAACATAGCTACATGAAGTGTCCATGCTGGGAACAGTCTATTCAACATAGCTACATGAAGTGTCCTTGGTGGGAACAGTCTGTTAAAAATGTCTACAGAAAGTGTCCTTGGTGGGAACATTATATTAAACATAACTACAAAAAGTGTCCATGCTGGGAACAGTCTATTAAACATAGCTACATGAAGTGTCCTTGGTGGGAACAGTCTGTTAAAAACGGCTACAGAAAGTGTCCTTGGTGGGGACATTCTATTAAACATAGCTACAGAAAGTGTCCTTGGTGGGAACAGTTTATTAAACATACGTATAGAAAGAGTCCTTGTTGGAAACAATCTATTAAACATATATACAGAAGTGTCCGTGCTGGAAACAGCCTATTAAACATAGCTACAAAAAGTGTCCAGGCTGGGAACAGTCTATTAAACATAGCTACATGAAGTGTCCTTTGTGGGAACAGTCAGTTGAAAACGGCTACAGAAAGTGTCCTTGGTGGGGACATTCTATTAAACATAGCTACAGAAAGTGCCCTTGGTGGGAACAGTTTATTAAACATACGTATAGAAAGAGTCCTTGTTGGAAACAGTCTATTAAACATATATACAGAAGTGTCCGTGCTGGAAACAGCCTATTAAACATAGCTACAAAAAGTGTCCATGCTGGGAACAGTCTATTAAACATAGCTACATGCAGTGTCCTTGGTGGGAACAGTCTGTTAAAAACGGCTACAGAAAGTGTCCATGGTGGGGACATTCTATGAAACATAGCTACAGAGAGTGTCCTTGGTGGGAACAGTTTATTAAACATAGGTATAGAAAGAGTGCTTGTTGGAAACAGTCTATTTAACATATATACAGAAGTGTCCGTGCTGGAAACAGCCTATTAAACATAGCTACAAAAAGTGTCCATGCTGGGAACAGTCTATTAAACATAGCTACATGAAGTGTCCTTGGTGGGAACAGTCTGTTAAAAACGGCTACAGAAAGTGTCCTTGGTGGGGACATTCTATTAAACATAGCTACAGAAAGTGTCCTTGGTGGGAACAGTTTATTATACATACGTATAGAAAGAGTCCTTGTTGGAAACAGTCTATTAAACATATATACAGAAGTGTCCGTGCTGGAAACAGCCTATTAAACATAGCTACAAAAAGTGTCCATGCTGGGAACAGTCTATTAAACATAGCTTCATGAAGTGTCTTTGGTGGAAACAGTCTGTTAAAAAATGGCTACAGAAAGTGTCCTTGGTGGGAACATTCTATTAAACATAGCTACAAAAAGTGTCCATGCTGGGAACAGTCGATTAAACATAGCTACATGAAGTGTCCTTGGTGGGAACAGTCTGTTAAAAGCGGCTACAGAAAGAGTCCTTGGTGGGGACATTCTATTCAACATACCTACAGAAAGTGTCCTTGGTGGGAACAGTTTATTAAACATACGTATAGAAAGAGTCCTTGTTGGAAACAATCTATTAAACATATATACAGAAGTGTCCGTGCTGGAAACAGCCTATTAAACATAGCTACAAAAAACGTCCATGCTGGGAACAGTCTATTAAACATAGCTACATGAAGTGTCCTTTGTGAGAACAGTCTGTTAAAAACGGCTACAGAAAGTGTCCTTGGTGGGGACATTCTATTAAACAAAGCTACAGAAAGTGTCCTTGGTGGGAACAGTTTATAAAACATACGTATAGAAAGAGCCCTTGTTGGAAACAGTCTATTAAACATATACACAGAAGTGTCCGTGCTGGAAACAGCCTATTTAACATAGCTTCAAAAAGTGTCCATGCTGGGAACAGTCTATTAAACATAGCTACATGAAGTGTCCTTGGTGGGAACAGTCTGTTAAAAATGGCTACAGAAAGTGTCCATGCTGGGAACATTCTATTAAACATAGCTACATGAAGTGTCCTTGGTGGGAACAGTATGTTAAAAACGGCTACAGAAAGTGTCCTTGGTGGGGACATTCTATTAAACATAGCTACAGAAAGTGTCCTTGGTGGGAACAGTTTATTAAACATACGTATAGAAAGAGTCCTTGTTGGAAACAATCTATTAAACATATATACAGAAGTGTCCGTGCTGGAAACAGCCTATTAAACATAGCTACAAAAAGTGTCCATGCTGGGAACAGTCTATTAAACATAGCTACATGAAGTGTCCTTTGTGGGAACAGTCAGTTAAAAACAGCTACAGAAAGTGTCCTTGGTGGGGACATTCTATTAAACATAGCTACAGAAAGTGCCCTTGGTGGGAACAGTTTATTAAACATACGTATAGAAAGATTCCTTGTTGGAAACAGTCTATTAAACATATATACAGAAGTGTCCGTGCTGGAAACAGCCTATTAAACATAGCTACAAAAAGTGTCCATGCTGGGAACAGTCTATTAAACATAGCTACATGCAGTGTCCTTGGTGGGAACAGTCTGTTAAAAACGGCTACAGAAAGTGTCCATGGTGGGGACATTCTATTAAACATAGCTACAGAGAGTGTCCTTGGTGGGAACAGTTTATTAAACATAGGTATAGAAAGAGTGCTTGTTGGAAACAGTCTATTTAACATATATACAGAAGTGTCCGTGCTGGAAACAGCCTATTAAACATAGCTACAAAAAGTGTCCATGCTGGGAACATTCTATTAAACATAGCTACATGAAGTGTCCTTGGTGGGAACAGTCTGTTAAAAACGGCTACAGAAAGTGTCCTTGGTGGGTACATTCTATTAAACATAGCTACAGAAAGTGTCCTTGGTGGGAACAGTTTATTAAACATACGTATAGAAAGAGTCCTTGTTGGAAAAAGTCTATTAAACATATATACAGAAGTGTCCGTGCTGGAAACAGCCTATTAAACATAGCTACAAAAAGTGTCCATGCTGGGAACAGTCTATTAAACATAGCTACATGAAGTGTCCTTGGTGGGAACAGTCTGTTAAAAACGGCTACAGAAAGTGTCCTTGGTGGGGACATTCTATTAAACATAGCTACAGAAAGTGTCCTTGGTGGGAACAGTTTATTAAACATACGTATAGAAAGAGTCCTTGTTGGAAACAGTCTATTAAACATATATACAGAAGTGTCCGTGCTGGAAACAGCCTATTAAACATAGCTACAAAAAGTGTCCATGCTGGGAACAGTCTATTAAACATAGCTTCATGAAGTGTCTTTGGTGGAAACAGTCTGTTAAAAAATGGCTACAGAAAGTGTCCTTGGTGGGAACATTCTATTAAACATAGCTACAAAAAGTGTCCATGCTGGGAACAGTCTATTAAACATAGCTACATGAAGTGTCCTTGGTGGGAACAGTCTGTTAAAAGCGGCTACAGAAAGAGTCCTTGGTGGGGACATTCTATTCAACATACCTACAGAAAGTGTCCTTGGTGGGAACAGTTTATTAAACATACGTATAGAAAGAGTCCTTGTTAGAAACAGTCTATTAAACATATATACAGAAGTGTCCGTGCTGGAAACAGCCTATTAAACATAGCTACAAAAAGTGTCCATGCTGGGAACAGTCTATTAAACATAGCTACATGAAGTGTCCTTTGTGGGAACAGTCTGTTAAAAACGGCTACAGAAAGTGTCCTTGGTGGGGACATTCTATTAAACATAGCTACAGAAAGTGTCCTTGGTGGGAACAGTTTATAAAACATACGTATAGAAAGAGTCCTTGTTGGAAACAGTCTATTTAACATATACGCAGAAGTGTCCGTGCTGGAAACAGCCTATTTTACATAGCTTCAAAAAGTGTCCATGCTGGGAACAGTCTATTAAACATAGCTACATGAAGTGTCCTTGGTGGGAACAATCTGTTTAAAATGGCTTCAGAAAGTGTCCTTGGTGGGAACATTCTATTAAACATAGCTACAAAAAGTGTCCATGCTGGGAGCAGTCTATTAGACATAGCTACATGAAGTGTCCTTGGTGGGAACAATCTGTTAAAAACGGCTACAGAAAGTGTCCTTGGTGGGGACATTCTATTAAACATAGCTACAGAAAGTGTCCTTGGTGGGAACAGTTTATTAAACATACGTATAGAAAGAGTCCATGTTAGAAACAGTCTACTTAACATATATACAGAAGTGTCAGTGCTGGAAACAGCCTATTAAACATAGCTACAAAAAGTGTCCATGCTGGGAACAGTCTATTAAACATAGCTACATGAAGTGTCTTTGGTTGGAACAGTCAGTTAAAAATGGCTACAGAAAGTGTCCTTGGTGGGATTATTCTATTAAACATAGCTACAAAAAGTGTCCATGCTGGGAACAGTCTATTAAACATAGCTACATGAAGTGTCCTTGGTGGGAACCGTCTGTTAAAAACGGCTACAGGAAGTGTCCTTGTGGGGACATTCTATTAAACATAGCTACAGAAAGTGTCCTTGGTGGGAACAGTTTATTAAACATACGTATAGAAAGAGTCCTTGTTGGAAACAGTCTATTAAAAATATATACAGAAGTGTCCGTGCTGGAAACAGCCTATTAAACATACCTACAAAAAGTGTCCATGCTGGGAACAGTCTATTAAACATAGCTACATGAAGTGTCCTTGGTGGGAACAGTCTGTTAAAACGGCTACAGAAAGTGTCCTTGGTGGGGACATTCTATTAAACATAGCTACAAAAAGTGTCCTTGGTGGGAACAGTTTATTTAACATACGTATAGAAAGAGTCCTTGTTTGAAACAGTCTATTAAACATATATACAGAAGTGTCCGTGCTTGAAACAGCCTATTAAACATAGCTACAAAAGTGTCCATGCTGGGAACAGTCTATTAAACATAGCTACATGAAGTGTCCTTGGTGGGAACAATCTGTTATAAATGGCTACAGAAAGTGTCCTTGGTGGGAACATTCTATTAAACATAGCTACAGAAAGTGTCCTTGGTGAGAAAAGTCTATTAAACATAGCAACAGTAAGTGTCCATGCTTGGAACAGTCTATTAAACATAGCTACAGAAAGTGTGCTTGGTGGGAACTTCTTATTAAACATACGTATAGAAAGTGTCCTTGTTGGAAACAGTCTATTAAACATACCAACAGAAGTATCCGTGCTGCAAACAATCTATTAAAATACCTTCAGAAAGTGTCCTTGGTGTGAACAGTCTATTAACCATATCTACAGAAATGTCCGTGCTGGGAACAATCTATCAAACATAGCTTCAGAAAGTGTCCGTGCTGGGAACAGACTATGAAGCGTACTACAGAAAGTGTCCGTGGTGGGAACAGTCTTTTAAATATACCTACAGAAAGTGTCCATGCTGGGACCAGTCTTTTAATGAAAGCTTTAGAAAGTGTCCGTGCTGGAAAATGTCTACTAACCGTAACTACGAAAAGTGTCCTTGGTGGGAACAGTCTATTTAACATACCTATATAATTGTCCGGGCTGGGAATAGTCTATAAACATACCTACAGAAGTGTCTGTGCTTGGAACAGTCTATAAAACATACCTACAGAAAGTGTCCTTGGTGGGAACAGTCTATTAAACATACCTATATAAATTGTCCTTGCTGGGAACAATCTATTAAAGGAGTCCATGTATAGAATCCACCAATCGCTAAAAACAATTGCCGGAAATTGTTCAAATGTCTAGTTTGCTTTAAATCATGTGTATTAAATAAGGCTAAAAGGGATGCCCTTTGAGAACCATGAACGCATTCAAAAACGAAAATAGCAGAATCCATTTGTTGTTTGGGCCAGACAAGCTTGTTTCGGCCATCAAGGCCTCATCAGTAGCCCTAAAAGAAATGCTGAAAACGAGTATCAGCGGTTATGAGTATCAGCGTAAAACGTGGAAAATGACGTTGAAAGTTGATTTTTCGTCAGAAGAAATTTCCAGTTTAATTTTACGTCATGCGGCAAATTTTGATTACGGATTATTTTGCTCCAGACAAGTGGAAAGTGTATGGATTTGTATGCGGTTTGTAGCCTGCTTCCACAATAGAATAATTTTTGTCTTTTAGTCAGAATGTTTCTTTTGTAAGGACTAATTGATTCATAATTAGCTGGGTTAAATGCTTCTTTAAATGGACATTTTACTGACTCCTTTGATATTCATTTGGGATCAAGATACAATAAAAACATCCCTTCGAATTCAACGTTGTTCTTCTTCTTTGTCCTGATGCAAAATAAATAGATGACTTGACGGATGTTTTAAGGTAACCGGGCGCCAAGGGCACATAGGGGCTACCCCCAGTTCGCCAGCTGGGGTTAGTTGTAGGTCTTTTCCCTAGGCTGCCAATATGCTGACTCCTGTATGCTTGACAAGATACAAGATACAAGATACAAGAATTTTATTGCGAATTTTCGGCCCACGTAGGAGCACATAAAGAGGCATATTATAATAATGGATAAACCAAGTAGACAATCAAGGAAAGAATTCCAAACGACAGAGGCATATGAAACAAAAAAAAAAACTGGAAAACCCAGTGTAAATGATATCTGGGTGATATCATCATTATCCTAAGTATTGGGACAGACAGTCCTACCCAAACAGTGCAGACCCAGATCAGGAGCAGTCTGGTCAGGGTCCTCACTGTCTGCCACTCCTTGCCGTGTCATGAAACAAATTTTCATATCTTTATCAAATCATAACTTCAGAAGAATTGCACAAGCATTCAAGGTGTCCCAATCTTCAGGAACTCCTTGAGATGTTTAATATAACGCCAAAGCATATTATGCACTATAAACTCTTCTCCTGTTTATGTATCAAAATTGTCAGATTCTGCACATCATTGTTTTACCGCCAAAGATCCCAAATATTGGGACAGACAGTCCTAACCAAACAGTGCAGACCCTGATCAGGAGCAATATGACCAGGGTCTACACTGTCTGTCATTCCGTCTGCACTCCCTGCTGTGCCATGAAATAAGTCCGTCACAACCTCAGGAGAACTCCAGCAAGCCCTCATGGTGTCCAAATCTTTAGGATCCTTAAGGTAGTATAAACTCCCTGATGAGATGTTCAATCCTAATCCTGCCGAATAAATCAACCTGCCACACCTATTTATGACCACCAACCAATCAAATTGCTTGAAATAATGTATTCATTCAGATTCGTAAAAAGAATATTAAACTGTGCAGATCCTGATCTGAATCGCACTGTGTGCAAAGGTCAGGGTTGTCCTGCTCAGCAGATTAAGGGCTAACCCGTTTTGTACTGGAAGCCCCAAAATGGGTAGTTGGCAAACAGTGCAGGCCCAGATCAGGAGCCGCAGAATGAGGCATCTGATCACGGCCTACACTGTCCGCAAACCGCCCAGCCATACTCCAAATAAATTCGGAAAAAAAAACACAACCTGACACCCCCGAACCTTGAAATGGACTCCTGCTATACTGCTATACATCAGGAGGAAGATTCCATTCGACACAAAAAGGGTCAATACAGCGCCAAAGCATATTGTACACTATAAACTTTTCTGTAAGTTATCATGTGCAAAAATAGCACTAATTTCTTTGAAACTACAACATTTTTCCCGCAATGATCCTCAGTATTGGGGCCGACAGTCCTAGCCAACCAGTGCAGACCCATATCAGAAGCAATCTGATCAAGGTCTACACCATTTGCCATTGACAGTTATCAGCTAGCCGATTGGGAGTTAGGTGACTTCTTTCGCGGAGGACCGCAACTTACTATTAGTATCAAAATAATTTCAACTATGAAAAGATTTATTACCAGCAAATATTTTGTCACCAATACAAACTGGAATAGATTCATAAAACTTTATATGTTAGGCATATTTTTATGTATTTTTTAATTGAAATCCTTTAATCAAAATTAAAGTGATTAACCAAACTATTGCAAAATATGCAGAGTGTTGATTTTTTTGTTTGTTTTGATTTGTTACGCCCCTTGAAAGTCTTATAAATAACTTAGTATGACACGCCAACTATTCAACAGAAATGCAATGTCCCCAACACGGACAGTGTGTGCCCACGAAGGACTGTTCCGGGCAAGGTCATAGTGTTGCGTGTTGCAATTATATACTGTAGCATCTGTCAGGTGTGCATTTGATTCTTTAGACATGGCTGGTCACACTCCTCACTGTGTAAAATAGATAATGGTGATTATTTCGTGTTTAATGATGCGTCAACCTTCTTTGTGGGTCATAAGGGTAAAAAATTATGATGAAAAAGTTTTTTTATGGTCCGAGTATTATGATGTTGATTGACTGATTGATCGATTGATTGTTTTGGGTGGGACATTGTGTGTCGTCTCCTAGACAAGACAAAGGGAGGAAAGAGATAGAAGAGATAGTAGAGGAGATGAAAGTGGGGAACGGGGGAGACAGAGGAAAATAAAAGGGAGTGTAGGAGACCGAAGAAGGTAATAACGCTCCCCCATCTAACGCTGCCTGTCGCAAGGACAGCAGGCCTTTGCCAGTAATATTCCAAAATCTGTTGGACGCCCTAGTGACGCAAGGAACAGGTCACTTTTGCCTCACCCAACCACCCCCAAAAGTACATAAAGGCAGATAAATACTCCATATGACATATGTTTCGCCATTTTGAAAGCGAAACACACTTATGTTTGTTTATTTGTTTGATTTGAGGTTTAACGTCCCCGTCAACACTGTATAGGTCATTTTGGAGACGCTGCTTCCAATTTTATGGGACTTTTACCCGACACCGAGATGAAATGACATCTCAATCCCTGCCGCCCAATGAATCCAATAGGGTTTATAAGCATGGACGGGCCGACTTGCACCGCTTTGACTAGACAGGCTTAGATCCTCTAAGCGGTTTACCAGCACTCGTGTGCGGGTCGGTTTCAGCTCTGCGTGGAAGCATCATACAGCCCATCTATTTCTGCAAGCCCCGATGGGCGGGACCGAACACCTTTATGTCTGGTGTCCCGTTTGTTCTGAGTATATTCGAAAATAAAAGACATATATTCACGTACAGACTACGACGCCTTCGAGGTATTGACATAAGATGCCAGTAACAACAATAGTCGTCTGCTTCTGTCGTCTGCTGGTAACTTTAAAAGTCATTTTGCAAACAGTGTGGACCCAGATCAGACTGCTCTTGATTCATTTATTAGCTGGTAAACCGACGACAGTGTTAACGTTAAATCAGTTGCCTTTCTTACTTAAATCAAGGTATGTTCTCATCATTATATAAGGAAAAAAAAAAACATCACGAAAACATGCCTATATAATTTTGACCACCTGAAACCCCATTTTTATAAAGTAAAACTGGTGTTTAAAGGGGTGTACATTATTTTTCATATTTTTTTTTTTTTTTTTTTTTTTGCTCAAAACATAGATTGTTTGAAGTCCTTAGAGTCACCACACTCAGTGTTTTGAGCAGAAATACGGAAAATATCGGAAGTTTTATTGAAAAAAAAAACAAAACAAAAAAATAGAAAACTATTAACAAAGGGTAAATGCCGCTGACATCATAATGCATTAATCGTCCAGTTATATCGGTGTGAACAAGGACTTATTTGGTTATATGACGCCACGTGAGTCATTATAGATTGTGGGTACACAATTTATAAAGAGCCTGTGGAAAAAACACATTGCAAACCTCACGTGGAGAAAAGTGAGTGAGTGAGTGTTTGAGTTTTACGTCCCACCAACAGCTAAGGTCATACGGAGACGGGACCTCGGTTTAAAGACTCATCCGAAAGTCTGGAGAAGCCCGGGATCGATCCTGCGATCCCTGGTTTACGAGGCGGAGATAAGTAGGATTTGACAGGGATAAACCTTATTTAAATACTTTTACTTCAAAACATGGATTGTGGGTACCTGGTTCTAACATGCACGCACAATTAGTGTATGCAACCGGTGGAACGATAAACCCAAATCCACCAAAATCCACTGTATTAACCCAAATCTACCCAAATCCACATATGCATGGCTATTAATAGCAATTTAAGTTGTTTTTAATGGTTATATGATAGAATATATACATGAGGGGCAATAGGCCCCGCCCATAGGGGCTTGAAGTAAATATATGGGATGCATGATGCTTCCACGCAGAGCTGAATCCGGCCTGCACACTATAGCTAGTACTGGTAAACCGCTTAGAGGATCTAAGCCTGTCCAGGAACCTTGGCGGACCACCCATGCAAATAAACCCTAATGGTTTCATTTAGACTTGCCCAAGTCTGTTAATTAGGTGTAGAAATAATTGTTTACAAAAAAAAAAAAAAATAAAAAATAAATACATTGTAAATGAAATAGCAATTATGAAAATTGTGAAATTAACATTCAAAGATGAAGACTAAAGAGACTTTTACATATTTTTTGTTTAAAGGGACTTTCATTTAAAAATAAAAAATGTAAATGTAGGGACTTGGGCAAGTCTAGGTTTCATTGGGCGACAGGGCTTGAGATGTCATTTCATCTCAATGGCGAGAAAAATTCCCACAAAATTGGAAGCAACGTCTCCAAAATGACCTTTACAGTGTTGACGGGGACGTTAAACCTCAAATCAAACAAACAAACATCAGGAGCAAACAAAAATCGAATTTAATAGCTTGATGTTTAATATGTGAGAATTTCATGCACTCATTATTTACCGCCCACATACTGTTCATAAGGTGGAGATTTTCTACGGTCATTCTCTCCCTTCCGCTGATTCAAGAAGGACAGTTGTCAGTTTTTGGCGAAAGAATGTGCACTGTACAGGTTAATCGCTTATGTATAAGCCTGACCAGGAAAAGTGTGGATAGGTAAACTGGCTGACTCAAAAAGGGCCTAAAATAGTGTTGACTGGGCCGTTAAACTCCAAAACAAACAAACAAAACAAATCTTTCATAAGAATCAAATCTGTTGCTAATATAGAATGGTTTGAACTTGAATTGAAATAAGTCTTAAACGTTATGAATTCAATTTTATATTTTATTGTAGACTATATAAATAAAATGCCATCCTTGAATAAACACACGAGTTAGGTCCTTCCATTTTTTCCGAGTCAGGATTGAAATTATTCGGCTTATTTTGTCATCTACGATACAATTTATAATAATAAATATTGACAGATGTCTACCAAAAGGGGGTCACTGTGGTATGTGGTATCCTGCCACCCCTGGTTTACAAGGCGAGTAGCGTAACCACTACACCACGGAGGCTTTTTTGGAGCCATAAAAGAAAAAAAAAAAGAACATTATCTTACATGGGTACGTCTTTATCTAACATGGATATGCTTTTATCTCACATGGTATTCTTTTACTCGCATTCGTATGTTATCTTGATGAAAACAATTTTGCTTCTTGGGGGCAATTTCTCCATTTGAACGGAATACATTTGCTGATAATCCATCACGTGAACAAGTCCGCGAAATAAAGACCCCACTTAACCCAAGTTTATATAGAGAAAACTGGGGTTTAAGGGGGTAAACATCAGTTTCCTTATTTCTGCTCCAAGACATATGTTGTGGGTACTCGTTAGAACCGCCTCAATGAGGCGGTTCTAACGAGCACCCAAAACCTATGTTTGGAGTATAAATAAGAAAAATATCACAAATTTTCATCAGAAAAATTACCTAAAATGCACTATGTCACACGGATGTGTCATCGTAATGCGACAAGATTTAGCTTCTTAAACCAAATGTTGTATATTGGTGGACTCTTCCAGAGCAATACGTTGGGCTATAATCCATTTGTTATCTAGCCTATTAATATTTGTCGACTTATTTTTGAAGGAAAATCCTGTAAGCAATCAGTGCATACCCTGATTAGTCGCCGCGTTCTATGGCATCTGATCTGAGCCTGCACGGCTTGCCAGGATACCATTTTAGGGGTTTCCCGCCGAAAATTGGTAAAAGGAGCATATAATTTTTACATACTCCAAAAAAAAAAAAAAAAAATTTAACAGTTTACTGACCTGTTGGATCTTCATAACCGTCATTGTATCATGACTCCAGACATCCCGTATTTTGAACATTTTTTTTTTTCTACGCATATGTATTTCGTATAAGGTAAAACCCAGATATATCCAATACATTGTTACTCCATGTTTTCCACATAATAACATAATAACTTGACAATTATTGCGAAAATGCGGGGTGTCCGTTTTGCTTTATTTCTCTTTAGCCCTGTTTGTTGTTTGTTTAGCATTGAAGCGCAGATCTTGATCTGACGCCACTTGTTGTGGCCATGGCTTCTGATCTGGTGAGACCCGGTTTTTACTTGGATATGTTCATCACAAAAACACGCCTATACAATTTTGACCCCCTTGAACCCAACTTGTATATAGTAAAACTGGGGTTCCCGGGGGTATACCTTATTTTTCTTATTTCTGCTCTAAAATATAGATTGTGGGTACTCGTTAGAACCGCCTCGATGAGCAGAAATAAGAAACAAATCACAGTTTTTCATCTTAAAATTTTCATTTTTTCGGCGATAAAGGTGACACTGTATTTGTATAGGCTTGTTTTCGTGATGTGGTGAGACCCGGTTTTTACTTGGATAATAAGCATATATTGGTTTATAGATTTTTTGTGCTTTATACACAAATCAATCTCTATTTCACAGAATGTTATTTTTTATCTCCTATGGTAATGTTGTTCATCACGAATTCACGCCTATACAATTTTGACCCCCTTGAACCCGACTTGTATATAGTAAAACTGGGGTTTCCGGGGGTATACCTTATTTTTCTTATTTCTGCTCTAAAATATAGATTGTGGGTACTCGTTAGAACCGCCTCGATGAGGCGGTTCTAACGAGTGCCAACAATCTATATTTTGAGCAGAAATAAGAAAAATATCACAGTTTTTCATCTTAAAATTTTCATTTTGTCGGCGATAAAGGTGACAATGTATTTGAATAGGCGTGTTCACACCGTACAACCGGCTGCGTCGAAGACAGATTACTGTCTCTAAGACAGATCGCGGAAAATGTTTCAAAGAAAGGGTAGGTGAAGTTTTTTAGTTTGTATAAATCGAGTAGACAATCTATTGACTTTTGCTGCTATTAGAGGAGAAACTAAATGCCTGGAGATACCCCAGCAACATTTTGACTATATTTCAAAGCCAGATAAGGCTTTTCCAGTTCGTTGAAAAATATTTTCATCGAAAATTTTATGAATTTTTTATTTCGGCGTCAAGTGTACGTCTACGTAACAAAATATGTTACATTCACTTACTCATGCTAAATCTTCGATTATTCAGCAGCATTTCTGCCAAATTGGACCGTATAACTCGGTTAAATAAACAAACTACGCCCCCATAAAGAGACCAGGTGTCCAAATAAATGCTGTCTTTAACTACAGATTGTTTTTTATACGACTGTCCACAAACACAGATCAGAGATTTCGATGGCTAACATTGATGACAGATCAGACGATTTCGGTTATATCTTCAATAAAGACGAATTCTGGATGACTTACAACGGCAACTTCGGTGGATTCTATTCCATGCCAGTTCCAGGGCATTACTTGTAATAATGCTGCAATTGAGTAACATAGAGGCTGCTCTATAATCATTTATATTTCTTGTCAACACACAAATTGTGCAATCAGTAGAAGCCTCCGTGGTGTAGTGGTTATGCTACTTGCCTTGTAAACCAGGATTCGCGGGATCGATCCCGGATTTCTCCAGACTTTCGGAATTGTCTTTAAACCGAGGTCCCGTCTCCTTAGGTGACCTTAGCTGTTAGTGAGACGTACAACTCTCTCTCTTTCTCTCTTACTCTCTTGTGCAATCAGTAAACATCTGAGGTGTTATTTGTTTAATTTTCTTCTTTCCTAGATGTCACACGACTCAGCGATTTCTGCGTTGTAATTAGCTACATGTAGGAATTCGATATTGAAAGTAAACAGCTGACGATCGTGCGAATATCTGGTTGTGCCATTTTTTTACCATCAAACGCCATGCATTTTTATTGCACGAACAAGGTTGCACAATGCAATAATGAACCTTAAATAGGTCGTTATGCAAATGGTGCAGAGGCGACCATGTACAACAAGATGGTACGTGCGTCTGTATTAACCAGTTCAGGCCAGGATCAGACACTTCAGAATGCGGTAATGCGGCGTCTGATCAGGACCTACACTGTTTGTAAAATACTGAACCATTTTCTGAGTAAATTTTAAGAAAACACAGCCCGACACCCCTAAATATCGAAATGGACTTCTGCCATATATAAGGCGGAAGATTCCATTTGGTACAAAAAGGGTTATTTAATTCTCTCGGCGCCGCTTGTGGGTTATGTTGTATTTTTATTGGCGTGTTTTCTTTATGTCCACACTTTCGGCTGAGTCTTTAAACCGTATGACTTTAGCTGTTGGTGGAACACACACACACGCGCATGCACGCACGCGCGCGCACGCACGCACGCGCAAGTGCCCCTGCCCATCGGGGCTCGAAGAAATAAATGGGCTGCATAATGCTTCCACGCAGAGCTGAAACCGACCGCACACGAGTACAGGTAAACCGCTTTGAGGATATAAGCCTGCCCAGGCAAAGCGGTGCAAGTCGAACCGTCCATGCTCATAAACACAATTGGTTTCATTGGGCGACAGGACTTGAGATCTCATTTCATCTCAAGGTCGGGTAAAAGTCCCACAAGACTGGAAGCAACGTCTCCAAAATGACCTATACAGTGTTGACGGGGACGTTAAACCTCAAATCAAACAAACAAAAACCGATTACTATCATCATGTTTAATCATACAAAAGAAGTTTTTTCCATTCAAACACGGACCAACTTGTAGAGTTTACTTTTTCATTTTAGTGAAGCGTAAAACAAAAGTCCTAATGCCAAATATAGAGAAAAGTACTACATAATTTGATTCAGCCACACTAACATGGAGCACTTCACATAACAAGTGCTAAACTAAACTGCAAAGCTACACAAACAGATCACATTACGATAACACAGCCGTGTGATATAGTGCTTTCTTTCATACCTCCAAAACGGTATATTCTGGTGAAAATTGTGATATTTTTCTTTTCTTTACTCCAAACCTATGTTGAGGGTGCTCGTGAGGACTTTTGCATTGAGAAGGTATGACGAGAACCCAAAACCTATATCTTTAAACAGAAATAAGAAAAATATAATGTGTCCCCCTGTAAACAAAGGTTTTCTCTATATAAGCAAGTTGTAGAGGGGTGTTCATTACACGGACTTAACGTGATGAGAACCCCAGCCTCAGCGTTACTGAGATTATGGCTCTTGTCTTGTACGGGAATATAACCCACAAGCGGTGCCGAGTGAATGAAAGTTAACCCTTTTTGTACCAAATGGAATCACCTTATATATGGCAGGAGTCCATTTCGATATTTAGGGGTGTCAGGCTGTGTTTTCTTCAGAATTTATTCAGAAAATGGTTCAGCTTTTTACAAACAGTGTAGGCCCTGATCAGACGACGCATTACCGCATTCTGAAATGTCTGATCTGGGCCTGCACTGTTTGCAAAAGTACCTCTTAATGGGGTTTCGGGTACTGAATTGGTTAACACAGACGCACGTTCCATCTTGTTCTACATGGTCGCCTCCGCACCGTTTGCATTCTGAAGTGTCTGATCTGGGCCTGCACTGTTTGCAAAGGTACCTCTTCAAGGGTTTCTGGCACTGAATTGGTTAATACAGACGCACGTACCATCTTGTTGTTCATGGTCGCCTCTACACCGTTTGCATAACGACCTATTTAATGTTCATTATTTCATTGTGGAACCTTGTTCGTGCAATAAAAATACATGGCGTTTGATATTAAAAAAATGGCACAACCAGATATTCGCACGAACGTCAGCTGTTTACTTTCAATATCGAATTCCTAACTAATTACAACACAGAGTGTCGCCCCCGCCCATAGGGGCTTGAAGAAATATATGGGCTGCATGATGCTTCCACGCAGAGCTGAATCCGGCCCGCGCACTAGTACTGGTAAACCGCTTAGAGGATCTAAAGTAGAAGTAAATCAAAGATCAGGAATCGATACAATTAACTTACTCCACCCATCAAAGACACCAAAGGGAAAGAAATACAACTATTAAGCGACCAGACCATAATGGAAACCTAAACAAAGGAAGGCCATAAGGACAGTTACTTTCCCACATAATGGCAATATGGCCATCCAAAATTAAAAGACACAAGTAATACATACAGTAAGTAACAAACAACAACATAAATAAATCGCCACAGAAGAACCGCCTTGGAACGGTCAGTTGAAAGATTTCCACTGGGGGGCTTAAATCGATTTTACGTGGCCACAATCCTCGCCCTTACTTCCGTCGCGATTTAGACAAATAATTTGTTCAGTCCGCATGAAGGCCTCCTAATTCATCAGTGCAACATCTCCGTGAACACAAAAAATCAAAGAACCACAGAGGTGAGACAACGGTGAGGACTCGACAGCAAGAAACCACTGAAATGCTGGAGCAAAAGAAAACCAACAGTTAGACTCCGATGGGCCCGACCAGAGACAGAGCATCAGGTCTGTCCAGGAACCGCGGTGCGAGGCGGACCGTCCATGCTAATTAACCCTATTGGTTTCATTGGGCGACAGGGCTTGAGATGTCATTTCATCTCAATGTCGGGTAAAAGTCCCACAAAATTGGAAGCAACGTCTCCAAAATGACTTTACAGTGTTGACGGGGACGTTATAAACAAACAAATTACAACACAGAAATCGCTGAGCCGTGTGACATCTAGGTTAGTTGGTTGATTTGAGGTTTAACGTCCCCGTCAACACTGTATAGGTCATTTTGGAGACGTTGCTTCCAATTTTGTAGGACTTTTACCCGACATTGAGATGAAATGACTTCTCAAGCCCTGTCGCCCAATGAAACTAATAAGGTTTATAAGCATGGACGGTCCGACTCGCACCGCATTGCCTGGAAAGGCTTAGATCCTCTAAGCGGTTTACCAGTACTCGTGTGCGTATGGTTTCAGCTCTGCGTGGAAGCATCATGCAGCCCATCTATTTCTACAAGCCCCGACGGGCGGGGGCCGTGTGACATCTAGGAAAAAAGTACAGACAGAAGAAAATTAAACAAATAACGCCTCAGATGTTTCTGATTGCACAAGAGAGTGAGAAAGAAAGAGAGAGAGAGTTGTACGTCTCACTAACCGCAAAGGTCACCTAAGGAGACGGGACCTCGGTTTAAAGACACATCCGAAAGTCTGGAGAAGCCCCGGATCGATCCCGCGAATCCTGGTTTACAAGGCAAGTAGCATAACCACTACACCACGGAGGCTTCTACTGATTGCACAATTTGTGTGTTGACAAGAAATATAAATGATTATAGAGCAGCCTCTATGTTACTCAATTGCAGCGTTATTACAAGTAATGCCCTGGAGCTAGCATGAAATAGAATCCACCGAAGTTGCCGGTGTTAAGTCATCCAGAGTTCGTCTTTATTGAAGATGTAACCGAAATTGTCTGATCTGTCATCAATGTTAGCCTTCGGAATCTCTGATCTGTGTTTGTGGACAGTCGTATAAAAAACAATCTGTAGTTAGAGACAGCATTTTTTGGACACCTGGTCTCTTTATGGGGGCGTAGTTTGTTTATTTAACCGAGTTATACGGTCCAATATGGCAGAAATGCTGCTGAATAATCGAAGTTTTAGCATGTGTAAGTGAATGTAACATATTTTTTTACGTAAACGTACACTTGACGCCGAAAACAAAAATTCATAAAATTTTCGATTAAAATAGTTTTCAACGAACCAGAAAAGCCTTATCTGGCTTTGAAATATAGTTAGAATTTTGCTGCGGTATCTCCAGGCATTTAGTTTCTTCTCCAATAGCAGCAAAAGTCAACAGATTGCCTTCTCGATTTATACAAACACAAAAACTTCACCTACCCTTTCTTTGAAACGTTTTCCGCGATCTGTCTTAGAGACAGTAATCTGTCTTCGACGCAGCCGGTTGTACGGTGTGGTGTTTCGTGATGTGGTGAGACCCGGTTTTTACTTGGATAATAAGCATATATTGGTTTATAGATTTTTTGTGCTTTATACACAAATCAATCTCTATTTCACAGAATGTTATTTTTTATCTCCTATGGTAATGTTGTTCATCACGAATTCACGCCTATACAATTTTGACCCCCTTGAACCCGACTTGTATATAGTAAAACTGGGGTTTCCGGGGGTATACCTTATTTTTCTTATTTCTGCTCTAGAATATAGATTGTGGGTCTATATTTTGAGCAGAAATAAGAAAAATATCACAATTTTTCATCCTAAAATTTTCATTTTTTCGGCGATAAAGGTGGCAATGTATTTGTATAGACGTGTTTGCGTAATGTTGTTTTATCTCACACGGGTTTGGCCCCCACCTGTCGTGGCTTGGGGGAAATAGATTGGGCTGCATGGTGCTTCCACGCAGAGCTGAAATCAACCGCATATGAGTACTGGTAAACCGCTAAAGAGAAGGTCTAGGCCTTCCCAGGCAAAGTGATGCGAGTAGGACCGTCCATTCATATAAACCCTATCAGTTTCAATTAGCGACAGAGATTGTGCTGTCATTTCATCTCAATGGCGGGTAAAGTCCAACAAATAGGAAACAGCGTCTCCAAAATGACCTAAATACATGTAGTGTTGACGGGGACGTTAAACCTCAAATCAAACAAACATAATTTCACACGTGGCATGAAGGGTAGCTATTACCTCACATGTGTGTGCTATTATTTTACAATAGGTAAGTTATCATCTCTTATAAGTGTGCTAATATCTCATATGGATATGCTATTATCTAACATGAGTATGCCATTGCCTTGCATGGGTGTTATATTATCTCACATGAGTGCGCTATTATCTAAAAGAGGTAGCTAGGCTACTATCTCACAAGGATATGCCATTATCTCACATTGGTTTGCTATTATCTCACATGGGTGTACTCTTATCTAACATGGGCATGCCATTATAAACCCTACATTTGCATACAATGTATACCTAGATCAGATGACTTCTGAAGAAGTCATCTGATCAGGATCTACATTATTTGAAATTCAGTTTGTAAACTGACTCAACAAATATAATTTGATTGGCTGATAGTGTTATGCAAAACAATTCAGCAGGATACCAGTTAACCCTTGTTCTTTTGAATATTTACCCACTACTCATTAACAACCAATCAACTTACTTGATGCAAATTATTGCAACGAATTCACAATCTGAATGACAATGTAGATCCTGATCAGAAGCCATCTCATCTGGATCTTCATTGTTTGAAAGGTAAGGCATATATCCGAGCTCTGCAGGCCAAAGGTTAAAGGTATATTGTTTGTTTGTATTGGAGTTTGTCAACACTATTTAGGTCATTTTAGACGGTCAGTTTACCTATCCGCACTTATCCTGGGCAGGCTTATACTTAAGCGGCTTACCAGTACAGTGCACATTTTTTTCACCAGAGACTGACAACTGCCCTTCTGGAATCAGCGGAAGGGAGAGAATTTCCGTAGAAAAGATTTCATTATCAATCTCCACGAAAGAATATGACCAACCCCGGCAGGTATCGAATCCGTGTCCGTCAGACGCAAATTCGACTCAACTACCGAGGCCGGCTAAAGGAATATTCAACCATATACATTGTAAAAGACGGCCCCTTCCATCGGGGCTTGAAGAAATAGATGGGCTGCATGATGCTGTAACTGACCACACACGAGTACTGGTTAACCGATATAAAAGGGTCTAAGCCTGCCCAGGCAAAGCGGTGCGAGTCGGCCGGTCCATGCTTGGCCCGCCCATGCTTAATAGCCTTATTGGTTTCATTGGTTTGCCATTGAGATGTCCACAAAATCGGAACTTGCGGCAGCGTCTCCAAAATGACTTATACAGTATTGACGGGGATGTTACACCTGAAATTCAGTAAAACACAGTTAAGCAAATCTTTACCAACCTGTTTGATCTCCATAATTGGCTGGGTTTTCCCCGGGTTTTCCAACATGAATGTAAACATATTTTCGTATTAAAGGTAAAACCAAGGTCAATGCACTACACTTTTTCACTCATTTATGACTGAATGTCGTCCCTGTTTACGAAAAGTCCTGCTTGTTTAGTAATTATTAACCCATTTTGTACCGGAAACCACAGAACGGCTACCCTGGCAAACATGTAGTGTAGGCTTAGATCAGACATCGCAATATGCGGCGTCTGATCAGGGCCTGCACTGTTTGTAAAACGTTTAGCCATTTCCCTAAATTTTGGAATAGACTCCTAGTATACATAAGGAGAAAGATTCAATTTGGTACAGACGCTGATATGACACCAAATTCTGTCGCGTCTGATCTTGCGTACATGGGTTCATACATTTATTGTGTTGTATCCCATTCGTCACACCGGTTACCGCGGTAAAACGTGACGCGACTGAGTACAACAAACGCTACTGTTTTTTTTTTTTTTTTTTTGACGGGAGAAAAGTGGGACTACAATGTTTCCTTTATTTTGTCGAACATATCACGATTTACGTTTTTCTGTTGGTTTTGCGATGACAACAGATTATGTTTTTTTTTTTATTGTTTTGTCCAAATTTTAAGTTATGACATGGTCAGAGAAGGGAAATCAAAGCCATAAGTGAGGCCGAAATAGGTAGAAAAACAAAACTTCAAGTTTTAAGGGTCTAACAATAAAAAATAAATGACATATACACGAGCATTCTTGGGTTTCTCATGTCTCTAGGCATCGAAGTAAGTATACTATTTTTTAACAATTCATAAAAATATTTTAAATCAGAATCGTACCGATTTTTCTTGGCTCACTACCTTGAAACACGGGTACACCTTACCACGGATCATGTGTCGTGTTTGGGTACACTAAACACGGAACAAATGGAACACCAAACACGGGTATGGAAAACCGAATTAGGACGTTTTTACCCATTATAAGTGCCAATTTTCAAGAAATAGCCAAGAGGAACCATACATATTTGCCCTTTAGTTAAAAAATTACAATATGTACAGTATGCGCTTGGCCATTCCTAAAACAAAAAAAAATGTTTTGGATTGTAAGGTGTGTTTATGACATGGAGACAACTTTTTACAACAGATGCACAATAAACAGTCGCTATTTGTTTGATGTAAGGTTTAACGTCCCCGTCAACACTGTCAATGTCATTTTGGAGACATTGCTTCCAATTTTGTGGGACTTTTACCCGACACTGAGATGAAATGACATCTCAAGCACTGTCGCCAAATGAAACCAAAAGGGGTTATATGCATGGACGATCTAACTCGCACCACTTTGCCTAGGCAGGCCCAGATCATCTAAGCGGTTTACCAGTACTCGTGTGCGGATCGGTTTTAGCTCTGCGTGGAAGCATCATGAAGCCCATCTATTTCTTCAAGCCCCGATGGGCGGGGCCGAAACAGTCGCTATAATCCATCAAAAATGTGACATACAAAATAACCTGTTTGTTTGTTTGAATTGAGTTTAGCGTCCCCGTCAACACTATTAAGGTCAGTTTGGAATTGTTTCCAATTTTGCAAGACTTTTTATCCGTCATTGAGATTTAACGACATAGCAAACCTACCACCCAAGGAGAATAATAGGGATTTGATGTATATGAAGGAACGGTCGGACTCGCACCACTTTGCCTGGGAAGACTATGACCTTGTAAGTGGTTAATGAGTAGTCCTGTGCGACGGGTTTGAGTTCTGTGTGAAGGTATCATGCAGCCCACTGATTTCCCCAAGCAGCGGTGGGTGGAGCCCAACATAAACATGTAAACAGAATAAAACTACAGAGGGGCCGTTCAAATAGCCAACAATGAGCTATATTGAGCAAAACCAATTTCAATGAGACAAATCTCACAGTGCAATCACAAGAATCTGAAAAAAAAATGTTAGCACAGAAGTTGCGCATGCACATAGTCTGATCGCTGAAAACGATCAAATTCTGCAAGCAACAAAAGACTAGCCAGTTTTACAAGTTCTTGCAAACCAGACGAGGAAATCCTAGATTTTACCCTGGGATAAAAACGTTTACCCTACCCGGGTTTTCTACGAAGTGATGGCATTGAAGTCGAGAATTCTGAGGCGTTTAACTCAAAGGGTGTCTGATGTGCGCTATTTGTATAGAAATAAAAATCAAAAATGAGTTCCTTTAAGAGCAATGAAAACATTCATAAGAAAGAAGGTGGGTCATACTACGTAGTTTCGGCTAATAAAGCCTCATCAGTGACCCTGTAATGATCCGGCAAAGAAAGCCAGAGGAAACACTGCAATTTTGCGAATTTCGAATAGGCAGTCGATACAAAGACTGATATAAATCAAAATGAGTCTAAACCAATAATTTATTTCTGATTTCTCAGAATATTCACGCTGATCTCAAAGGACCAAAAGTAAAATATAAACTGCACTATGTTTGAAAGCCCGTTATGCGACGTCAATAAACGTCACAATAGACGTTTGCAGTCGAATGACCGCATATTCAAAATCTACGATTTAAGATTAAAGTAATGCAAGAAAAAAGAATCTGAAATAAGTGTGCTATGAAATTTTCTCTATGGTGATCATTCTGTATAACTCACCTCATAAACCAGGGGTCCAGGGTTCGATTTTTGGCTTCTCCAAACTTTCTGCCGAGTCGATAAACTGAGGTCCCCTTTCTGTATAGCCTTAGCGGGTTGCTGGAACGTATAACTCAAAATACACACACGGTCATTATCTCCCTTTCACTGGCTCAAGAAGGGCGGTTGTCAAATTTCTGGCGTAAGAATATGCACTGTGCTTGTTAACCGATCATGTATTTATAAGCCTTCAAGGTAAACTAACTGGCTCGATGTGACATAAATAGTGTTGCTGGGCTTTTAAACTCCCAACCAAGCGAAGAAACAAGCAAGCCAAAGAAATCGGGGTGAGGGATAGATAGGAAAGTTTGTCCATCATACTCAGAGGCGTAGCTTCCAGTATGCAGATACGCACATGCGTACACATTACAAACGTTAAAAAATAGACGAAAGTAAAACTGTATTTGTCTAGGATATACGCGACACTATTTATTAGCTAGCATAGTTTCCTCCTCTGCCACGGGGACTGCACTTACAGGAAAGAATTTACTCCCTGATGGGAGCAAATTCTTTCCTGTAAGTGTGGACCCCGTTTGGTAAACGGAGTTATTATTTTTAGTATTTTCCTTGGTTTGCGTACAAATGATTTTCTTCCAGCTACGCCCCTGATACTGTTACGGCCCACAACTTCTAATCCTGAATTATCTTCCTTGGACTACAGGTTTATAACCAATGACAACTACGTCATGGGTACGACTCTTTGGCACAGAGTTGATTTTTTTTTCAGCTATGCTCCATTCCTTCATCATGGCTGTCATGTCGGAAGATTGTGGCTTGCCCGGGATTTGACTTCGCAAAAAAGACCTCGCGTCAACATACGGACTTGAAGAAAAGGGGTGAGGTGTCACGGCCCGCAGCACCTAACCTACAGTGTACCTGCCTTGGTTGATTATGCCTAGGTTATATTCAATCTATGACAAATGAGGAAGACAGTTGACTCTTTGGCTTAGTGCTCAGAGCAGCTGATTTTACCCGTCTCGAATCTCACTATAGGCGATTTTTCCTCTTTTTTACAACTATGCTTCTCTCCATTGTTACGACATTCATGTCTTAAGAATACCCAAGTAAGAGTCTGATATTCTTTATTTTAGAAAGATATACTATGGCTGAGTTTGATTTTAGAGATTCTGGTCATCCAGCTGACCCCAGCACCATGTATACTATTGTCAGACCTAACAGTGAAACTTAGGATTGGGCTCATGATTTGTCTGGTGTCTCACAAGCTGCCGTTTTCGGTCCAGTTTTGTTCTTCGTGAACATTATTGACATTTTTACTGACATTATGTATCAGCTGACAAAAATGCTACACACCTTTGGCCCGGCCGGGGTTCGAACCCGGGCCGCCGGATTGATAAGCAAATCTACCACGGTGCTATAAAAGCCGGCTTATACGGAAATGCAGTACAAGTGTGCTATATACCTATACCCTATGAAATTCTCCACCTCCACATTGAAATTCGCCCTCGAATTTCTGGGAGTCAGAGAATCATGTGAAATGATACATTTGTACTCAAGGAGTTCTAATGCACGAACCCCCAATTTAATTGGTTCTCTGTCTAGTTATCTGCTTAATGTATTGCATTAAACGGCCTGAAAACTCATTCCGGTAACACACCCGTGCGACATAGTGTATTTTTTTCACATCTCATAAATGGCTACTTCTCTGGTGAAAATCCGTGATATGTCTCTTATTTAAACTGCAAACATAGGTTGTGTCTGCTCGTTAGAAACGGCTCAAGGAGGCGGTTCTAACGTGTACCCACAACCTATGTCTTATAGCAGATATAATAAAAAAGTATGTATACCCCCCTTAAATCCCAGTTTTCTCTATAAAAATAAGAGGTGTTCATTTCACGGACTTGTTCGCATGATGTCATGCCACATTTTCATGCCCAACATCCTAGCCTATCCAATTGGTTCCGAAGTTTACGTTAGTCCTCTGTAACTCTAATTTCCCGACAGCACACCCAGTCGTCTCCGGACAGTCTTATTTCTTGAAGTATGATTAATATACAGGGAGTAAAACAGTGGACTAAGAACAGTCCCATTCGGGACCCAGGCAGAACTGGAAAAACACTCCATATACTCGCCATTAACTCATATTGGGTCCATGCCATTTACAAAAAATTATTATTTTCAGAAGCAAAGAAAGGAATCTATAAATTCAAGAGTCTCCCCTCCCCACCAATGCCGAAACTAAATAAGTTGGGTTTCAGTTGTTCATAAGTGGGGCATGTGGTAAAAACGTTCTGGAAAGCCAAAATAAATGTGTTCACCCGTCCCGTTTGAAATGACATCTCAGTCCCCGCCGCCCAATGACACCAAATAGGGTTTATAAGCATGGACGTTCTGACTCGTACCACTTTGCCTGGGCAAGGTTACATTAAGAGAACAGCCCACAAATTTTGACCCCCGTAAACCCATGTTTAATACACCAAAAGTGGGGTTTACGGGGGTATATATATATTTTTTTTTATTTCTGGTCAAAATAATAGACTGTGGGCACTTGTTAGAACCGCCTCCCCGAGACTGTTCCGGTGAATTCCCACAGTCTTTGTTTTGAACAGAAGCTTAGATTATGGGTGTTAATCTAGGTTGTTGGTACAGTCGAACTTCGATGGCTCGAACGCCTTCGGGACCATAGAAATTTGTTCGAAACAGCGGTAGTTCGAGCCGCTGTTGCATACTTCCAGAAAACATAACGGGGGTATTTTTAGAATTCTTTTCGGTTTTCTGTAACATAAATGTATGCTGTGTGTACGCATTAGAATCGGCTCATTGAGGCGATTCTAATAAGTACACACATCATACATTTGCAAGATAAAAGTCGAAAATCTCCTTAATTATCCCACACTTTTTCTTATGCAGAGGAATTCCCTAAGGACTCAAAAACGGGTTCGACTCAGCCATGGTAAACGAGCCATCGGTGATCGAGCCATCGAAGTTCGACTGTACTTATCAGAACCGCCTCACCGAGGCGGCTTCAACGAGTAGGCAATCTATGACTAAAAATATCATAATTATTTTATCTTGTGCTGATAGAAGTTTAATATGTTTGCGAAGGCGATGGGTTAATAAGACACACGTTTTCTTCAGTTTCATTGAGCGGCAGGGCTTGAGATGTCATTTCGTCTCAATGTCGGGTAAAAGTCCCAACAAAATTGAATGCGGCGTCTCCAAAATTACCTAAATAATGCTGGGGAGACATTCAACCTAAATTCAAATAAACAAAGATACATGTATGTTCCAAGTTTCAGTTATTATAAATTTGTTGCTAAAGATAATGCTATCGAAGAAAATCACATTACGATTATTTAAACAATCTGCCAATACTCAAGATCAACTCGAGTGCAGCCAAATTTATTTCTCCAAGCCCACAGGGCTGTCAATCTATTCAAATCTATTTTGAATACAGGATATGGCAACTTAATTTATTTGAATCGTATCACCGAGGCGATTCTAATGAGTTCTCACATATGAGCCAGCGCATGACAAATCCTACAATAAGAAGTGTGCGCACAACGAAGACTCAGATCAGCCTGCGCATCCGCGCAGTCTGATCAGAGTCTTCATTGTGTGCTCTAAGGATAGATAAGGGCCCAGTGCTCCTCCATGCAGCAAGAGAAGTCTCTGGTTAGACTATATGGATGCTCAGGCTGATCTGAGTCTTCGATGGGTGCACATGTCTTATTGTAGGTTTTGTCATGCCCTGGCTCATATATTTTCAAGACGGGCTTTCGTGGCCTAGTTGGTGAGGAAGTTGTCTCATAGTCGTAAGGTCTTTTTATAAGAGCCTCGCTCTCGTCTCGTGCGAGACGCCAAATTCTTGCTACGGAAGGTCGTGTGGCTTTTGTCTGAGTCTTCCGGTTTTCGTCCACTTCTGCATGATCGGCTCGAAATACGAATTAAGTGAACTAAACTTCAACCGAATAAAAATAACGAAATCAACAACAACAAAAAAGAAAAAAAAAACAAGAGGGCTCAGGGGTCCCTGATTAGCTAACCTGGAGTCACTGTCTCTAGTACATTTTATTTTTAGCTCAGGCGGCCATCTTGTTCATCAGATCGGAACAATTTTAGCTATTCGGTAGGGAGTTACCTAGGCAACATTCTTGTGAAGTTTGAATCTAATTGGCTGAAGGGGTTTAGGAGGAATTTACGTTTGAGGCAAATTTAAGTGTTTTTTTTTTTTTTTTTTTTTTTTTTTTTTTTGTGTGTGTGTCGGTGGGGGGGGGGGTGTTTTATTTTAGCTCTGGTAGCCAACTTGTTAATCAGAGCATAACGATTCTAGCTATATTTGCAGAAGCCACCTAGGTAAAGTTCCGGTGAAGTTGGAATCCAATTGGCCCAAGGCTTTCGGTGGAGCAGTTCGTTAAGGTGGTTTCCCTTTTTTAGCTCTGGCAGCCATTCCGCTCATCAGAACCGTTTTAGCCATTTAGGTAGAGAGTCACCTAAGCAACACTCCTATGAACTTTGAATGAAATTGGCCCAAAGGCACAAAAGGAGTTGTCGTTGAAAGATTTTTTCTATTTTTAGCTCTGGTGGCCATCTTGATAATCAGAGCGGAATGATTTTAGTTATTTTGGTAGGGAGTTGTCGTTTAATGATTATTCTAATCATAGTTCTAGCGGCCATCTTTTTCTTCGGAGCGAAACGCTTTTATCTATTTTGGTAGGGAGCTATCAAGGCAACATTCCTGTGAAGTTTGAATCAAATTGGCCAAAGGGTTTACGAGGAGTTCGCGTTTGAAGCTAATTAACTTTGTTTTCCTATTTTTAGCCATAGCGGCCATTTTACTTATTTTTGGCGGAATCATTTTGGCTTTTTTTGGAAGAGAATCACCTAGCAACATTCCTATAGCGTTTGAATGAAGTTGGCCAAAGGGTACAGGAGGAGTTGTCGTTTAAAGATTTTTCTATTATTTCTATTATAGTTCTGGCGGTTCATCGCAGCAGAACACGTTTATGATTTTGATATAGGGAGACAACCAGGCAACATTCCTGTGAAGTTTTAATCAAATTGGCCAAAGGGTTTAGGAGGAGATCGCATTTAAATCAAATTGTTGACGACGCACGACAGACGACGGGCATTGACTGATCACAGCAACATACGGACATGGACATACGTGTACGGAAGGGTTACACTATATGAAATTGGCGGAGTGGGCGGGCGGAGGCATAAAAATTGCCCACAGTAGTTCGAGCCACCCAGGGTTACTGCCAGGGTCATAACGGGGTTAATTTTGGGACCTCCTCGATGTTCTATAATAACAATGTATACTATGTGTACTCATTAGAATCGCCTCATCGATTCTAATGAGTATACACAGCATACATTGTCAAGAAAATAGTTGCTTAATTATACTGCAATATTTTTTTTATAATTTGTTTAATTTGAGGTTTAACGCCCCCCGTCAACACTGTATAGGTCGTTTTGGAGACGTTGCTTCCAATTTTGTGGGTATTTTACCCGAAATTGAGAGGAAATGACATCTCAAGCCCTGTCGCCCGATGATACTGTGTCCGGGGATCCTCTAAGCGGTATACCAGTAATCCTGTGCGGGTCGGTTTCAGCTCTGCGTGGAAGCATCATGCAGCCCATCTATTTCTTATGGAGAAGAATTCCCCTGAGACCCAAGAACAGATTCGACTCAGTCTTAAAAAAGTAGCTCAAGGTCACAATGTTAGAAATTATGGTACCAATGAAAAGGGCTGTGACAAGGAATGCTCGTGTGAAATATGAAAGCCAATCACTTACCAATCGAACGTTATGGCCAACGTTAAAGTTTTTAAAAGTAGTCAAGGCAAGGTCACAAGGTCAAAAATTATGGTACCACTGGAATGGTCTGGTGACAAGGAATGCACACGTGAAATATGAAAGCCCTATCACAAAGCAATCGAAAGTTATGGCCAATGATAAAGTATTTAAAAAGTAGGTCAAACGTCAAGGTCACAAAGTCAAACATTCTGGCACCACTGGAAAGGTATTGTAACGAGGTATGCACATGTGAAATATGAAAGCCCTATCATTTACTAATGGAAAGTTATGCCCAATGTTAAGTTTTAAAAAAGTAGGTCAAATATTAAGGTCACAAGGTCAAAACTTATGGTATCACTCGAAAAGTCTTGCGACAAGGAATGCACATGTAAAACATGAAAGCTGTATCACTTACCAATCGAAAGTTACGGCCAATAGTGAAGTTTTTAAGCTGTAGGTCAAACGCCAAGGTCAAGGTCACAATGTCAAAAATTATGGTACCCCTGGAAAGGTCTAGTGACATGGAATGCATAAGTCAAATTATGAATGCCCTATCACCGACCAATCAAACATTATGGCCAATGTTAATGTTTTAAAAAAGTAGCCACAAGGTAAAAAATTATGAGATCGTTTTTTAAACGGTTTTGTGACACAGTATGCACATGTGAAATATGAAAGCCCTATTTCTTACCAATCGAAAGTTAAGGAAAATGTTAAAGATTTTGAAACGAAGGTCAAGATCACAAGGTCAAAAATTATGGTACCGTTTGATAGGTCTTGTAAGGGAGAATGTGAAATATGAAAGTCATATCACTTACCAATCGAAATCATGGCCAATGTTAAAGTTTTTAAAAAGTAGGTCAAACATCAAGGTCAGGGTCACAAGGTAAAAAAATATGGTACCATTAGAAAGGTCTTGTGACATAGAATGCACATGTTAAACAGGAAAGCCATATCACTTACCAATCGAAAGTTATGGCCAATGTTATAGTTTCTAAAAAGTAGGTCAATAAGTAGGTCAAAAGTCAAGGTCAAGGTCACAAGGTCAAAAATTATAGTACCACTGGAAATGTCTTGTGACAGGAAATGTACATGTGAAATATGAAAGCCCTATCAATTACCATTCAAAATATATGCCCAATGTTAAGGTTTTTGCGGAGAGACAAACTGACAAACAGACAGACTGACGGACAGACCAAATAACTATATCCCCCTCCTTGAATCTTTTATTCCGGTTGCATAAAAAAAGAATCTTCCCAAAATTCTTAGATTTTACGATTGCTTTACCATGGCTGCCTGTCTGTCGCTTTTTTAACGGCCCTTTCAAGATCGAGCAGATCGTTCATCAGAGGTTGGCGAAAACCGGAGTATCCAGCAAAAATCACCGCACCTTCCGTTGCAGAACTTGACGCCTCACATGTGGCCCGAGCGGGGCGCTAAACTTAGCGATGTGAGACCTAGTGATAAGCAGTCAGGGCTCTCACCCATTAGGCCACTGAGGCCCGTTAAACCTATGCAGATCTTCCGCTTTGCGCCATGAGTGATTCCACATCGATCAAGTCGCTGATAAAAATTATGAATGGCAGTATACAAAGAAAAAATACAATCATCCCGAAAACACGCCTTTATAATTTTGACCTCATTGAACCTCACTTTTATATTCATGTGGTAAACCTTATTTTTCTTATTTCTGCTCTAAAATATTGATTGTGGGTACTCGTTAGAACCGCCTCGATGAGGCGGTTCTAACGTGTACACACAATCTATATTTTGAGCAGAAATAAGAAAAATATCACAATTTTTCATTTAAACAATAGTTTTTATTGGCTTATTATTTTCGGAGGTAAAATTGACAATATATTTCTATAAGAGTGTTTTCATAAGTGTCTGGCATTACATCCTTATTCCTGCTCCGCGGCATGGGTACAGACCACTTTCATTATTTCGAAAGTTCAGTAAAATTCCTATATTCTATATTAAGACCACCTTTGGGACTGTTCAAAAGTGGTCTTTAAGCCCACTTTTGAACAGTCCCAAAGGCGGTCTCTTATTATGAGACACTGGGTGAAGAAAACACAAAGAAAGAATAACTAAAACCGTCTCAAGAATCTTTCAAATTAAGGTGTAACTATACCAAATTTAGTGGCACAGAGGCCTTTCTGATATTTAATCTTCATCAGTGTGTCTCAACCCCAAAGTTCTGAAACCGAAACGGATGTTGGACAAGACCCTGAAAACACAGCACATTCCCCTCCGAGCACACACCGACTGACGTAGCTCGTGAGACACGTCAACTGGAGGCATCAGGCCGCGGACTTATCAGTAGGCGTCCCCCACCGGGCCAACATCAGCAAACATGGCCCACACTCAAAAGCAGAATTAGTCTTAATTTGAGGTGGTCTTAATAGCGGAATTTTAATGTATTTGTTGCCTTATATACAGTGAAAGTCCGCTGATAAGCCCACCTGAATTTGAGGCTAATTCTGCTTTGAAAAGCTTATTTAGTAAGCTGGAGTTATTCTGTGTTCGTGTTTTCTGCATACAGGCTCCTCTGGCCAGAAACTACATTTGTGACTGTTCAATAGTGGTCTTAAATACCACTTTTGAACAGTCCCAAAGGTTGTCTAAATATATTACTGTATTTTACCAGTGCATTGAACATCATCACTCGATTATATTCGATTTTGGGTCGTAACACCAGGGTCAGAACATAAATTTCTTTATCATATGACGTCGTTGATAAGCAATGGATAACGTCGTGTAATAAAAATCGTATGGCCACAGGTGTAATAACACTTTGGCGGGATTAAGTAACGTCATGACGACGTCCATGTCAACAATGCACTTTTCGTAGAAAACTTGTCAAATTAAAAGGCGAAAAAATCCAATTTAAAGTAGTCATATGATAAGGAGAATCTTATACTCGTGGTCATTTCATATGCAATTTTTGAAATTCGCCGAAGGCTCGTTTCATAAATTTCATATGAAATGACCACTCGTGTAAGATCCTCTATATCCCAGGGTATAATCACGGATTTCCTTGTCTGGTGTGCAAGAATTATAGGTTATTGACTTTATATTGTGAAATATTCGGCACGAGGCCAAATGGCGAAGGACGCACGAGCTTGCGAGTGCGTCTTCGCCATATGAACGAGTGCCGAATATTTCACAATATAAAGTCAATAACCTTTTTATTATATACCGAAAAATTAAACTGTAGGCTAGAATTCAGGATTGTCTGGTATAAATTTCTGAACGTAAAATCAGATTTCAGTGGTTTGAAATGGAAAAATAATGAAGGTCGTTAAGTGTCTCCCTACACGTTGAAAAACCACGCCCAACGGCGCCAAACTGAAGACGACGTTGACGTTGGTGGATGTGACGTCATTAAAAACATTGACGTTTCCCAACACAGGACGCCATTTTTTCCGAAGCGTCGGTTATATTTCTTTCAAAATACTCCTGATTTCTTAGAAGAAAGTATTGAAAATCTAAACAGATTGCAGGTAGGTCATATTTGACAGCATAAAATGCCGTTAATGCACTTTGCAAGAACCTATATTTTTACGTTCTTTCAGTCGATACGCACGACAAGATGGCTGCCGATTTTTAGCATCGAAATGGACAATTTTTAAAATAGTTCTATTGTGAACGTGACTGCTTATCTACGGGCAATATGAACTTGACTACGGACAATATGGAAAATTATTTTATACTTAGCAGTGAAATCAATGCATATCTGAAAGAAATGAAAATGATATCAATCACAAGTGAAATGATATCGTATCATTTCACATGTGATTGATACCATTAATATCATTTCACTGTAGCGTGCCGGAACTACATTTTTGTTTAAGTTCTGGTCGAAAAAAAGGTTATTTTTCCTTTTATTTACTAAGAATAATAATTCCTTATGCCATTAGAACATATTTTGAAGGGTCACAACTCACGGGTGGCATTTAAATTGAATGAACAGGTGCAAAACCTGACAACAGCAGCGCTGTGATTTTGAACATCTCCCTTTTGCCGACACACATCTCGGGCACAATTTAAATGTTCCCTCACAGATTTAGGCTTAGCTCTTTTTGTTACAAATGGTCTACAAGGCATACCAGTTCACTGAATGGCTGAGTAAGAGTTTGTACGAGGAAATATGTGCTCCAAATAGCGTGATGTTTTTTTTTTTTTTTTTTTTTTTTTGGAAAAACTGGTCGCGACGACTGCTACACATGGCTGGGTGCATGTCTCTTAGAGCCTTTAATAATAAAATGGACTTCAAATAAGCGCAACGCATTCTGTAACATACCTTGAAATGCATTCTTTGAACTAAAAATGCAGAATCCAAAATGGCGATTTATGCTTTGAAACTGACAGTTGTGACGTCATGTAGCCAGATCAAAATCGTGACGTCACCGTCTCAGATCGATCAATTACCGTAAGTGTCCTAATAAATTATAAAATAAAAAGAACATTAACTTTTTTCGGCGGATACCAAAAGTATTTCATCTCGTGTGTTGAAAACATCCGAATTTTCACTCGTGCTTCGCACTCGTGAAAATTATGATGTTTTCAACACACTCGATGAAATATTTTTGGTATCCACCTCAAAAAATTAAATATCCTCTATTTATTATATACCCAGAAAATGTCCCGTTTTCTTTGTACAGAAGTTACCGGCCAATATTTATAGGTTATTGACTTTATATTGTGAAATATTCGGCCCAAGTTCATATGGCGAAGGACGCACGAGCTTGCGAGTGCGTCTCCGCCATATGAACGAGGGCCGAATATTTCACAATATAAAGTCAATAACCTTTTTATTATATATCCAAAACTTTAACTCTTTTAAAACTCAGGACTGCCTGGCATAGAAATCTGAATGTAAAATGATAATATATACTTTTAAGTAGCTTAAAATAGAAAATAATGCAGCTCGTTTGATGTCTTCCTACACATTGCAAAACCACGCCCAATGGCGCCAAAGTCAATATGACGTTAACGTCGTTTGATGTGACGTCATTAAAAACATCGACGTTTGCCAACGCAGAACGCCATTTTTTTGCGGAGTTTCCGTTTAGTTTCTTTCAAAATACTCCTGATTTACTGAAAGAAAGTTTTGTAAATCTTTACAGATTGCAGGTAGGTCATATTTGTTACCATAAAATGCGCTTTGTGCTCTGTGTCACAGCCTGCATTCGTTTTATTTCTTCGTTCTCTCAGTCGATTCGCACGACAAGATGGCTGCCGAGTGCCATGATTCAAAACTAGGAAATTTGAAAGTAGTCCTATTATGCACGAGACTCCTTATCTCCGGGCAATATCAACTTGACTACGGGCAATATGGAAAAATATTGACCGGTATCTTCTGTACAAAGTAAACGGGACATTTTCTGGGTATATAATAATTTTCCATACTGCCCGTAGTCAAGTTCATATTGCCCGTAGATAAGCAGTCACGTTCAAAATAGAACTACTTTCAAATTTGTCCACTTCGATACTAAAAATCGGCAGCCATCTTGTCGTGCGTATCGACAGAAATAACCTAAAACAAAATGAATATAGGCTGTGACAAGGTGCAAATAGCGCATTTTATGCTAGCAAATATGACCTACCTGCAATCTGTTCAGATATTCAATAATTTCTTTTCGGAAATCAAGAGTATTTTGAAAGAAACAAAACTAACACTTCGGTAAACATGGCGTCCTGCACTGGAAAACGTTAACGTCGTCTTCACTTTGGCGCCATTGGGCATGGTTTTTCATAGTGTAGGAAGACACTTAACGACATGCATTATTTTCAATTTCAAAGCACTTAAAGATGTCTAACCTTATTTTCCGTTCAAATTCCATGCCAGGCAATCCTGAATTCTGGCACAGAGTCCAAGTTTGGGTATATAATAAAAGGTTATTGAGTTTATATTCTGAAATATTCGGCACTCGTTCATATGGCGAAGACGCACTCGCAAGCTCGTGCGTCCTTCGCCATATGAACTCGTGCCGAATATTTCACAATATAAAGTCAATGACCTATAAATATTGACCGGTAACTTCTGTAGAAAGTAAACGGGACATTTTCTGGGTATATAATAAATTGTATTTCGCTGAGGCGATTCTTATAATATCCACAGCATGTTTCTTGGAGTACATATACCCAGAAAATATCCTGTTTACTTTGTACAGAAGTTACCGGTCAACATTTTTCCATATTGCCCGTAGTCAAGTTCATATTGCCCGGAGATAAGCAGTCTCGTGCATAACAGGACTACTTTCAAATTCCTCAGTTTTGAATCTTAACAATCGGCAGCCATCTTGTCGTGCGAATCGATTGACAGAACGTAAAAGAAAAGAAATATCGGCTGTGACAAACAACACGAAGCGCATTTTATGCTAGCAAATATGACCTACCTGTAATCTGTAAAGATTTTAAAAAAAATCTCTCACAAAATCAGGAGTACTTTGAAAAAAATAAAACGGACTCTTCGGAAAAATGGCGTCCTGCGTTGGAAAACGTCAATGTTTTTAATGACGTCACATCAACCAACGTTAACGTAATCTTCACATTGGCGCCATTGTGCTTGGTTTTACAATGTGTAGGAAGACACTTAGCGAGCTGCATTATTTTCAATTTCAAACCACCTAAAGATATATTAATAATTATTGATTTTACACTCACAGTTCTATGCTAGGCAGTCCTGAATTCTAACAGACAGTTCCAGTTTTGGGAATATAATAAAAAGGTAACTTAAACAAAGCAAGGCCCGTCTTGTGATATCAAAAGCTCAAAATCCATGTTCAAACAGCACACGAATTTCATGATTTGAACATGGTTTTTGCTGTTTGAGCACGGCTTTCGGTCCATTTGACAATGGCTTCCAACAGCCATGCGCATAGGTATTTATGCAAGAATAGTGGATTAAATATGAAAAGCCTCGCATTTTATTCCTTTTCCTCAATTCATTTATAAGTTCAATAATGCATGATCCTCTTTTTCTTAATTTTTGTTTTCCTGATGTTTCCTGATGTTTAAACCATTGACCTTTAAGATGCCAATCTCAACAATCACAACAATTGTCGTTTTGTTTGTCGTCTGCTTGTTGCGTTAAGTCGTTGTTGCAAACAGTGTAGACCCAGAGTGTAGACTCTTGGAGCAGTCTGATTAGACTGCACACTGTTCTCCTTCATGCAGAATAATGTTTGAATAATTGCAAGAAGATTCAGCAGACAACATAAACAAACATTTTAAAATGCAGTTTTCCCTGACAGCTTAAAGAAATGTCTGCTGAATGGCAATCATATGATTGGATAAGTCAAAATGTGAGAACCCTGATTAGACTGCTCCTTAGGAACAGTCTGATCTGAGCTACACAAAGTTTTAAATGTACCCAGCAGGCAAACAAGCAGACGATGGTTGTTCCCGGCACCCGCAATTTGGGGCTTGAAGAAATAGATGGGCTGAATGATGCTTCCACGTATAGCTTTAACCGACCGTACACGAGTACTGGTAAACCCTGATTAGACAGCTCCTTAGGAACACTCTGAGCTGAGCTACACAATGACTTTTACAAGTGCTCAGCAGGCAAACAAGCAGACGAGAATTTTTCCCAGTACCCCCCATTGGGGCTTGAATAAATAGATGGGCTGCATGATGCTTCCACGCATCGCTGTAACTGACCGTACACGAGTACTGGTAAACCGCATAGAGAAGTCTGTTCAAGCAAAGCGGCGCGAGTCGATCCGTCCATGCTTTTAAATCCTATCTGTTTTATTGTGCGACAGGGCTTGAGGTGTCATTTCATCTCAATGTCGGGTAAAAGTCCCACAAAATTGGAAGCAACGTCTCCAAAATGACCTAAACAATGTTGACGGTGACGTTAAACCTCAAATCAAACAAATAAACAAACGACAATTGTTTTGGCCGGCGTCTTAAGGATTAACAGTCGGGGTCAAAGATGACTGCTTCCAGTATCTCAATAATGCAATGGTAGTATCGATTTTGTTTGTGGTTTACCGTCCCCGTCAACACTTTAAAAGTGATTTTGGAGACGTTGCTTCCAATTTTGTGGGACTTTTACCCGACATTGAGATGAAATGACATCTCAAGCCCTGCCGCCCAATGAAAAACCAATAGGGTTTATAAGCACAGACGGGCCAACTCGCAGCGCATTGCCTGGGCAGGCTTAGACCCTCTAAACGGTTTACCAGTACTCGTGTGCGGGTCGGTTTCAGCTCTGCGTGGAAGCATCATTCAGCCCATCTATTTCGTCAAGCCCCGATGGGCGGGGGTTATGGCAGTATCGAGGGTTCAGTAATAAGAATAGACCCAATTATAGACACCACAACAATTTATTTTGCAAAAATATAAATAATAAGATACTAGAATGATCAGAAAAAATATTGTAAATGAGACAAATACTTTTCACATCAGTGGCCAGTTGTTCAAAACTAACGACGGTGTCGAGGTGTGTCCTTGGGCAAGACACGTAATGACACTGCCTCACTCCACCCAGGTTTAAATGGGTAGCAGTGGTGTAATAGTCACTGCCTCTCTCGCGCGCGCTTGAAAACATCCGGAATGAGTGTTCGAGAGCGATTAAATAAGCTTGTAGCTATCGTCGCAATCGAACTTAAATAAATTAGTATAAACTAAATGATACTTTTCGACATTTTCACGCGCATGTTTATTTACATGTATTGGTTTAAGTTGAAAAGATTCCATGAATTAGCAAATATGATAATATTTTTGTTGAAAAAAAGTGAGCAGCTTTTGCATTTGCAAAAGCTGCTGACATTTTTTTCAGCAAAAATATTTTTTTTAGATATTGTACTTGGTAGAACAGCGAACAGTTAACAATTTGACCACTAACGAGCTCATTAAGCTAACGATGCTTTGAACAATTGGCCCCATATCAACACATGCAGACAAAATAGTTGAGCTTTATATAGTTTTATAAATTATTCACCAAAGACTTTTGTTTAATGGAAAATAGTGTAGACTCTGATTTAAGAATGTACTCTTTGCTGAGCCAGGTTTTTAATGACAGATTCTATCTGTCATTCTTAGCTAGCACATAAGTTTGCAAGTTTCTTCCGGCTTTCACGACGACAGAAATATGTACGCACAAAAAGTATTCCGGCTAATATTCAGTTTTAGGCGCATTTTCACCCATATGATACTTTTGGACATTTTCTCACGCATGTTTATATACATGTATTGCTTTAAGGTGAAAAAATTGCAGGAATGATTAGACGACACATGTTTTTTTTTTTAAACGAAAAGTAAATATCCACGAAATGTCAGCCTTTATCCTTAAAGCACCATAAGTTTTAAGGCAGACGACTTTCAGATTGTTTCCCTTATTTTTCATAGCAAATCAGATTCAGCATTTTGCATATGAATCGGCAGGTGAATCGCATGAAACGTGAAGTCACGTTTTCTGTGACGAAATATACTGAGTGAAACAATTAAAATGAAACCTGCTACAGCTACAGTAAAAGAATAGGCAGGTTGAACCCTTTCATCCCCGGGTTTCTTATTACGAAAACACGCCTATACAAATACGTTGTAAATCCTACCGCAGAAAAAAAACGAAATTTTTTAGATGAAAAGTTGTGATATTTTTCTTACCCCTGTAAACCCCAGTTTTACTGTACCAAGGTGGGTCAAGGGCTCAAAATTATATAGGGTTAAAGTACACTCTTCCATCACTGAATTTGGGCACGAAATCCCACTACACGTCAATCGGGTGTCTAGCCAATAATCGTTAAACAGGATTGCAAGCAATGTAGACCGGATGAGATGGCTTATTCTGAGCATACTGTTTGCATAGGTATGATATCCATTACGATAACTCGCCCGTACGACATAGTGCATTTTTCACATCTCCAAAATGGCTACTTTCTGGCGAAAATACTTCATATTTTTCTTATAAATGCTCAAAACATAGGATGTGGGTGCTCGTTAGAACCGCCTCATTGAGGCGGTTCTAACGAGTACCCACAACCTATGTCTTGGAGCAGAAATAAGAAAAATAATGAATACCCCCGTAAACCCCAGTTTTCACTATATAAAGTGGGGTTTAGCGGGGTCTTCATTTCACGGACTTGTTCACGTGATGTCTGTTCCTGGCTACAGGATTGAAAGGGTTAAGATATCATTACTGACGACTTAAGACGTGACGCGAGAAACGGCAGGCAAATTAATAATACTATCTAACCAGTTTTCACTGTACAAATTTATACAGGCGAACTTCGATAACTCGAACACCTTCGGTACCATGAAATGTTGTTCGAAATAGGGGTAGTTCGAGTTATATGCTCAAAACATATATTATGGGTACTAGTTCGACGTTGCACCGACGTAGATGTGATGTTGTATAAACGTCATGACGTTGTACCGACGTTGGTGCGACGTCACAATTACGTCATGTGCCCGCTGGGTCGTGTCCGAATATTTTACAGCACAGATGTTCATCATAAGAAACTTCTGTTTTAGTCTGGGTCGTGGAAGAGACACCGATGTGTTTTTGAGACCAACGGAGGCTCCGATCTGCCTGTCTGATCTGAGTCTTCACATGGCACTTCAGGCACCAGTTGATGTTTGCTCACGCTTAGACAGAATTGGAGTGCATTTCCGTCAAAGTCGTAACTTTGTCTAGACTTGTCTCATTTATGCCTTGTTCCACCATTTGGAATCTTTCACTTAACGAGTATGCAAAAGGGGTCTGTTTAGAAATTCGTTTGTTTGGTTTGAGGTTTAACGTCCCCGTCAGCACTGTAAAGGTCATTTTGGAGACGTCGCTTCCAATTTTGTGGGACTTTTACCCGACATTGAGATGAAATGACATCTCAAGCCCTGTCGCCCAATGAAACCAATAGGGTTTATTAGCATGGACGGTCCGCCTCGCACCGCGGTCCCTGGACAGGCTTATATCCTCTAAGCGGTTAACAGTACTAGTGTGCAGGCCGAATTCAGCTCTGAGTGGAAGCATCATGCAGCCCATATATTTCTTCAAGCCCCTATCTGTTTAGAAATACCAGGGTGTCAATTTCAGTTATTTTTTAGAAATTTATTTTGACAATGGTTGCACTTCCAGCAAACAGCGAAGACCATATAGCGTCTTACCTGGGGCTGCACTGTTTGTCATTGATCCTTTTGAGGGGTTTTCCGTACAAAACGGTTTAAATTTACAGGCACTTGTCCAAAATCTGCGGTCATAAACACGCATGCGCGCACACACACACGATTTAGAGAGAGAGAGAGAGAGAGAGAGAGAGAGAGAGAGAGAGAGAGAGAGAGAGAGAGAGAGAGAGAGAGAGAGAGAGAGAGAGAGAGAGAGAGAGAGATTGCAATCAAAATATCATCCTTGACTTGTAAGTTATGCAGCAAAAATATCCAGTATTTTAGCAAACTGTGTAGATAACATTCGCACTGCTCGCCCAAGACAAATATTGGTATAGGTCTATCGTTACAAACTCAGGTAACCACATTTTACAGGTTTTAACAGGAGATTACAACAGGTTTTACAGCAGTCAAACATCCACTTTCCTAACTCCTACTACAAAACATGTTTTTGGTGCTCAACAGAACGGCCTCATTGTTCGTTTGTTTGATTTGAAGTTTAACGTCCCCGTCAACACTGTAAAGGTCATTTTGGGGGCGTTGCTTCCAGTTTTGTGGGACATTTACCCGACATTGAGATGAAATGACATCTCAAGCCCTGTCGCCCAATGAAACAAATAGGGTTTATAAGCATGGACGGTCCACCTCGCACCGCGATTCCTGGACAGGCTTAGATCCTCTAAGCGGTTTACCAGTACTAGTGTGCTGGCCGGATTCAGCTCTGCGTGGAAGCATCATGCAGCCCATATATTTCTTCAAGCCCCGATGGGCGGGGACCGAAACGGGTGTGTTATCGTAACGGAGAACAGCTGGGTTTACAGGTTTCCTATTTTTTTTTTATTATACCCGCTTTTTCGAAGAAAAATCGGGTATATTGTTTTCGTAACACAGTTGAGTGGTCGTCAGTCAGTCCGTCCGTCAATCCGTCCGTCCATCACGTTTCTTGTAAATGGATCTCCTCTGCAACCACTGAAGTTACACTTTTGAAACTTTGCTTGTGGCTAGTACATGATATGTAGATGGCAGTGGGCTACATTTTTGTAACTTGGACCCCAACATCGCCCCAAGGTCAAAGGTCAGAAAGTAGGACATCATCATGTCTTCTAAACTGTTGGGATTGCACTTCCGAAACTTAATTATTGGGCAGCCCTTGGAATGTAGAACATATTGGAATACTTTTCGTGTGTCATTGATCCCAACATGGCCCCAGGGTCAAAGGTAAAAAAGTAAGACTTTATCATATCTTCTAAATTATTGGGGTTGCACTTCCGAAACTTGATTATTGGATAGCCCTTGGAATGTAAAGCATATTGGAATACTTTTCGCGAGACCTTGACCCCCACATGGCCCCAGGATAAAAGGTCAAAAAGTATGACATTGCCATATATTTAGTATTATTCATAGAAAAGCGGGTATTTACGATGGTATGCCATCGACTGTGCCATCGAGTTTTATCTATTTTTGTTCAAAACATAGAGTGTGGTTACTTGTTAAAACTGCTCAACGAGAAACCCCCATCTATGTTACCAGCGAACATTTAAAATATTCACCCTGGAAAAAAGCCAGTGTAAAACATTACATCATATAGGTGTGATGTATAGACACATATTCACGGTGATCTTAAATAATAATGATGATATATTTACATTCATTTACATATATTCAACTTAAATTTACATATGTATGAGCCAAGTCATGAGAAAATATGTTTTATCATTTTTAACACAAGTGCAGACCAGCCTGCGCATGCGCGCAGTCTGATCAGCACCTTTGTGTTCGGCGCTTTGATTGTAGTTTCTTAGTCTTAAATTGTCAAGATTTGGTTTTGGTTTGATTTGAGATTCAACGTCCCCATCAACACTGTAAAGGTCATTTTGGATTTTGTGGGACTTTTACCCGACATTGAGATGAAAAGACATCTCAATCACTGTCGCCCAATGAAACCAATAGGGTTTATAAGCACGGACATTCCGACTCGCACCGCATTGCCTGGACAGGCTTAGATCCTCGAAGTTGTTAACCAGTACTCGTGTGAGGGTCGGTTTCAACTCTACGTGGAAGCATCATGCAGCCAATATATTTCTCCAAGCCCCGATGGGCGGGGCCGTAAATTGTCAAGAATCTTGCAGATCTATGTAGCTGTGCAGGCATGTAGATCTATTACGAAATTCAATGTATTGTAAATTTTACCACCAAAGAAAATGAAACATTTGATACTTTTCATAATTCTGCTCAAAACATAATATATGGGTACTCGTTAGAACCGCCTCGTCGAGGCGGTTCTAACAAGTACCCACAATATATGTTTTTGAGCTGAAATAAGAAAAAAATATGTTTACCCCAGTAAATGTTCTGGAAAAGGGGGTTATCCTTTGGAAGCAAGAACTAAAGCACAAAGCTAAAAACTATGGAGTGCTTTTTCTTGGCGGGACTAGCTAGTTTCGGCCAATTAGGCCTAGTCAGTGACCCTCAAATATTTCCTACATTTAACGGTGAAATCAATGATCCCCTAAGGACTAGAACATATAAAACCACACTATAATGAAGGGCAGCGAGAATTACGGAAATCCTAGGTTCGCTGTATGAAAGTGGGGTTTATGGGGGTCAAACTTATATACAGTAGAACTTCGATGGCTCGAACAGCGATGGCTCGTTCACCATGGATGTGTCGATCCACTTCTTGAGCCCCTTGCGAAATCTTCTACATAAGAAATAGTAGGAGATATTTAAGGAAATTTTAGTATTTTATCTTGCAAATGTATGCTGTGTGTACTCATTAGAATCGCCTCGATGAGGCGATTCTAATGAGTACACACAGCATACATTTTCATTATAGAACACCGAAAAGATGTCTAAAAGTATCTCGTTATGCCTCCTGACAGTAACCTCAGTGGCTCGAACTACCCCTGTCTCGGACAGATTTTCGAGGTCCCAAAGGTGTTCGAGCCATTGAAGTTCGACTGTATAGGTATGTTTTCTTGATGTTTGTGTTTTACAAATAAGCCTCTTTTTTTCGTGTCTCCCTCATGTATAACATATTTGTGAACGAAGAACATGTGAATTATGTACAGACATAATTTCGCCATGTCAAAATGATTGAATCCGAAAGGAAACATCGTTTTGGCTTTCTGATTGCTTTCCAGTACATGCGAACCCTCCAATTGCAACTTCTCTCGTTCAGAGATGACCATTAATTAATGATGAAGAAAAAAAAAAAAAAAAATTGAATAGTTTTATCATATGACGTCGCGTTTGAGAGTGTAATAACGCCATGCAATAAATACGATAATCCACTAGTGGATTAAATATGCAAATTAGTTAGATACGCCCTGTAACGTTACATGTATGACGTACTTAACGACGTCGCGGCGGAATATTGATATTTTTGTTAATACTGGTGAAAAAAATAGCGTTTTAAATGTCATATGATAAATAGAATCTTACATTCGTGCTCATGTATTATTGAATTTATTAAACTCGTTGATGAAAAAGGAAAAGCAAAGCCTCGCATTTTATCCCTTTTCCACAACTAAATAAATATGAACACTCATGTAAGACCCTCTAGTCTTTAATAGGGAAAACGTGTAATACTAATCGCCTTAACATGCCTCGGAAAACGTCAGTTTCGATGTATAGGAAAATATGATTGTCTGTGCCCATGGGCGTAGACATTAAAGACGTAGGGTTGAACATGGAAGCACAGCCCATCAGTTCCCAACAATGCAGATTGACCGTTAAATTTACGCTACAACAAGTATAAGCTTTCACAAAAAAGAGGCCCATAGCAAGTAAGAGCTTTGGTTTAAACAATATTTATTCATTTTAAATAGACAGGCAAGTTACAACATTACATGTACAAATTGCAATGACAGGGTTTGAAAACAAGCGAAACGCTTATGTGAATCATCTCCTGTTGCGAATGAGTAGGTGTGGATGGCATGTTGTATGGATTCTTATCATAAAATAGTTTACAGTTTTCTGCGACTGAGAATGAAGATGAATACAAAGAACATAATAATGAAAATAAAAAACACTTCACGAGACTAGATACAAGACACACAAGATAATACAAAAGAATGACAGAAAAAGAAGCTAAAAGAAGAAGGAAAGAATGGAAAGTTTCGAAAAGGAACAATAAACCTAAACAAACTAAAAATACCGATAGAAATGATTCAGAACACAAAAGAGAAAGAAAAATAGAAAGAAAAGAAGAGGATTCGTCAAAACCAATATGATTAAAAACCTACCTTAATCGTCCAGTGAATATGGACAGATGAAATGTGAATAAGAGCTGATATGGGAAAGAAATGGAAGTAAGAGCTTTCACTCAAGAAAGAGACCCACGGACAGAGCTCTGGTACAGAATTGCTATCTCATTTGCACAAGCCCATATTTGCTGTCATATTTGTACAGGCTATACAAAATGTACATCTACAAACTCTAGACCTCATATGAGCTCCCCCGGAGCCTTCGGCTAAAAACCTTGCCTAGCCGTTATCAAAAGTTTTGGGTTAATCATCAATTTGTCTTCTAGAAAGTGAAGGAAAGTCGCCTACTTCACTTCTCCGACAATTTTCAAGCATTCCATTTGATGTTATAATCGTATTGAAGCTGCACAGGTGCCCTTTAAAGGTGAAAAAGTACTTTTGGACAAAATTACAGCGCAGCATTTGCAACTTTGACATTAGAGACATACTTCAGTCGGCACAATCCAGGGTGCAGGAATGACAACTAGAATATTGCCAAAGACAGTAAATTGTATAAAACACATCTCTGGGATATAACTCTAGACATTCACTCTTAATATGTGCTAAGCTAAGACCTAGCTTTTTGTAAAATCTATACTTGTATTAGCCTATGCACGAAAATTACAAAACCTACAATAAGGGAAGACATAGACCAGCCTGTCCATCCAGTCAGTCTGTTCAGAGTATTCGTTTGTTGCGCTTTAAACAGTCCAGAGTCTATAGAAGGTTTGTGCGACCATTGAAGACTCTGATCAGACTGCGTGCATGCGCGGTCTGATCAGGGTCTTCAGTGGACGTACAGGTCTTGTTGCAGGTTCCGCGTGCCCAGGCATTTTGTTATTGCTTGTGTCCGTGTGACTACCATTGACCAATAAAGCTTCGACGGGCGTCAATTTTGTGTTTGCCCGACTTTCCAGAAATGGCTATTTATAGCCGCGCTATTTTTAAGAAGTTACACCCTGAGAGAGTCATTTTCTACTATAAAGTTATCATCTTGATATTCGAGGGCTCGAATGATTTTCAGTGTTTTTGACAAATTAAGCTGATTTTCGTGAGAGTATCTTGGAATCGCATAGAATGCATGACTAGCGATCATCCATGTTGGTGGGTTCCTCGGAAGATGTTTAAATGCACGATATGTGACCTTGCCTACCCACAACTTCTCCGGGACCCGGCAATGTCGGTACATGAATGATCCCTGTGTCGGCTTAACTTTATCGCATATGGCTTGTTCTAGACATTTCTGCTTTGTTCAGTTCATTGTGACATTAGTTCACAGAACTTTCTCACATCTCCAATATGGTTGCTTTGCTGATAAAAACCCTGATAGTTTTCTTATTTTTACTGCAAACATAGCTTGTGGGTGATTCAAACGAGTATCGACAACCAATGTTTTGGAGCAGAAATAAGAAAAGCAATGTATTCCACCTTAAACCCCAGTTTTCTCTATATAAAGTGGGGTTTGCGGTGATGTTTCTCTATATAAAGTGAGTATGGGGGATGTTCAATTCACGGACTTGTCCACATGGTTTTCAAAATAATCATTACGAAAATACGCCTATACGAATACAAAGTCGATTTTTTCGCCGAAAAAAGAAGATTTCATGATGAAAAATGTTATATTTTTCTTATTTCTGCTCAAAATATAGATTGATGGTACACGTTAGAACCGCCTCATCGAGGCGGTTCTAACGAGTACCCACAATATATATTTTAGAGCAGAAATAAGAAAAATAAGGTTTACCCCTAATAACCCCAGTGGTGTTCAAGGGGATCAAAATTATATAGGCGTGTTTTCGTGATGTTTGGTTTTGCCTTCTTTTTACTAAATTCAGCTGTTTTACTTTGGTATAGTCCAACCAAGCAGTACATTCCATACAATGATGTAAGCGCGCGCCTTGTTATTTGTCTTTCAGGCCTTGTTATTTGTCTTTCAGACCTTGTTATTTGTCTTTCAGACCTTGTTATTTGTCTTTCAGGGTATTGAAGACCAATGAAGCGTGAAAGCTCTCGTAGTACATACAAAGTCCATTTGTCTATGGTTACAGCTCTGTTAGTAATTTACATTGATCACAGCTTCCAGTGGCTTACATCTGTAGACCTCGACCTGTAAACGAAAACAACGTAAAACATACCATTTCGACAACATATGAGCCAGCGCATGACAAAACCTACAATAAAACATGTTCGCCCACCGAAGACTCAGATCAGCCTGCGCATCCATATAGTCTAACCAGTGACTTCTCTTGCTGCATGAATTAAGGAGCATTGAGCCCTTAGCTATTCTTTGAGCGCACAACGAAGACTCTGATCAGACTGCGCGGATGGGAAGGCTGATCTGAGTCTTCGTGGGCGCATATGTCTTAGTTTAAGTTTTGACATGCGCTGGCTCATATCCATGTGACAAAGTGCATTCTTTCATATCTCAAAAAGGGTCTTTTTTCTGATGAAAATTTGTGATATTTATCTTATTTATACCCGAAACATAGGTTGAAGGTACTCGTTAGTCCCGCCTCATTGAGGCGGTTCTAACGAATACCGACAACCTATGTCTTGGAGCAGGAATAAGAAAAATAATGTATATTGTGCAAAATAGAAGTGGAGGCAATGATCAGGAATCGATACAATTAACCCACAGCTCCCATCAGAGACACCAAAGGGAAGGAAACACAAACATGAAACAACAGACCCTAATGGAAACAAAAGCTGCTCACATTTTGTCTGCTAATTTATTAGCATATTCGCCATATTAAATGATCAAAGTTTTCATGATACGTAAGCTTACAACATCATTAGTTTTGAACAACTGGCCCCTCTAAATTCTTTTCCGTTCTGGACCAAATAATAATTCTAATTTATTCAAAATCAGATAATGTTAACAAACGTTGTATCGATTTATTGTTCTTTGTTTTGTTTGATTTCAGGTTTAACGTCCCCGTCAACACTGTAAAGGTCATTTTGGAGACGTTGCTTCCACTTTTGTGGGTCTTTTACATTGTGAAGAAATAGCATCTCAAGCCCTGTCGCCCAATGAAACCAATAGGGTTTATAAGCATGAACGGGTCGACTCGCACCGCTTTGGCTCCCCTAAGCAGTTAACCAGTACTCGTGTGCGGGTCAGTTTCAGCCTCTGCGTGGAAGCATCATGCAGCCCGTCTATTTGTGAAAGCCCCGATGGGCGGGGGCCGTATTTTTAGTTTTGAATCACATATAAAAACCTTGTTCAAATTACTTGTCATTGAAACAAAAACTTTTGATCATTGTAAGTCCTGAACAAACAAGACTGTTTAAATGAACAAAAATGTCTTTGTGGTACTTGATATTGAATTACTAAAAACTTAGCCCATCGGGGCTTGAAGAAATAGATGGGCTGCATGATGCTTCCACACAGAGCTGAAGCCGACCGCACACGAGTACTGGCAAATCGCTTAGAGGATCTAAGCTTGCTGCGAGTCGTCCATGCTGATAAACCCTTTTGGCTTCATTGGGCGACACGGCTTGAGATGTCATTTCATCTCAATGTCGGGTAAAAGTCCCACACAAAATTGGAAGCAACGTCTCCAAAATGACCTTTACAGTGATGACGGGGACCTTAAAAAAATACTAAAAACTTAGATAATATACAAACTAATAAGTGACCAATAAATTGTACCAGAATGAGTTTTCAGTTAGTACTTATGAGCCCAAGAAAGACATGTACTTTTATCTCTTTGCCACAAACTGACGTACCTAATGTTTTATGGACGCAAAATCTTTCTTATTCGTTCTTCCGTTACGAAAACACATCACTTTACCCCAAGGAAACGAAAACTTTAAGATGAAAAATTGTGATATTTTTCTTATTTCTGCTCCAAATATAGATTGTGGGTACACGTTAGAACCGCCTCATCGAGGCGGTTCTAACGAGTACCCACAATCTATATTTTAGGTTCTAACGAGTACCCACAATCTATATATATTTTAGAGCAGAAATAAGAAAAATAATGATTACCCCTGTAAACCCCAGTTTTACTATATAAAAGTGGGGTTCAGTTGGGTCAGAATTAAATAGGAGGTTTTGGGTTTGTTTTTTTGTTGTTGTTGTTGTTTTTTTTTGGTGATGTTGTTTCAAATTATCTGTTTTCAAATACAGATCAGCGCTCAATACAAGGAAATATTTCTGCTCCAAATATATATTGTGGGTACACGTTAGAACCGCCACATCGAGGCGGTTCTAACGAGTATCCACAATCTATATTTAGGTTCTAACGAGTACCCACAATCTATATTTTAGGTTCTAACGAGTACCCACAATCTATATATATTTTAGAGCAGAAATAAGAAAAATAATGATTACCCCTGTAAACCCCAGTTTTACTATATAAAAGTGGGGTTCAGTTGGGTCAGAATTAAATAGGAGGTTTTGGGGGTTTTTTTTGTTGTTTTTTTTTTTTTTTTTTTTTTTTGGTGATGTTGTTTCAAATTATCTGTTTTCAAATACAGATCAGCGCTCAATACAAGGAAATATTTCTGCTCCAAATATAGATTGTAGGTACACGTTAGAACCGCCTCATCGAGATCGAGGCGGTTCTAACGAGTATCCACAATCTATATTTAGGTTCTAACGAGTACCCACAATCTATATATATTTTAGAGCAGAAATAAGAAAAATAAGGATTACCCCTGTAAACGCCTGTTTTACTATATAAAAGTGGGGTTCAGTTGGGTCAGAATTAAAAAGGCGTTTTTTTTGTGATGTTGTTTCAAATTATCTGTTTTCAAATACAGATCTGCGCTCAATACAAGGAAATATAAAACCCAAAAACAAATCCATCAAAATATGTAGGTACTTACGTCATCAATCAGGCCGATGAAACCGCGAACCCCCGGTGCATTACCGATTTGTAAACCACATCTTGTATCTTTCAATCTGCCAACGGACCATCCTTTATCTGTGGCCCCACAAACCCTTGTTTCAAGTGAAATTCCATCTTTAATATAGATAACATCCTTCCATAGTGTATTCTGAAAATAAATAGTCAGGGTATTACAATATTCACTAAACAGGCACACCACAAATGTCGAATTAACACTGGTCGCCTGTATAGCCAATAGTAAAATCTAGTGATATATTTAAGAAATGAATTTATCATATGACGTCGTTGATAAGCAGTAGATAACGTCGTGTAATAAAAATCGTATGACCACACGTGTAATAACACTTTGGCGGGATTAAGTAACGTCATGACGACGTCCATGTCAACAATGCATTTTTCTTAGAAAACTTGTCAAATAAAAAGGCGATAAAATCCAATTTAAAGTTGCCATGTGATAAAGAGAATCTTACACTCGTGGTCATTTCATATGAAAGTTATGAAACTCGCCGAAGGCTCGTTTCATAAATTTCATATGAAATGACCACTCGTGTAAGATCCTCTATTTATCATATGACGTCGCGCCTGAGAGTGTAATAACACCAAATAATAAATTTGATAATCCGGTAGTGGATTAAATATGCGAATTAGTTAGATACGCTCCAAAACGCTACATGTACAACGTCCTTAACGACGTCGCGTTTACTAATTGCGGAATATTGACATTTTTGCACAAAAATCGTGAATAAAATACATGATAAATAGAATCTTGCATTCGTGCTCATGTATAATTGATTTTATTAAACTCGTTGATGAAAGGGGATAAAATGCTCGACACAACTTCACATTTTATCCTCAACTCGTTTAGTAAATTCAATAATACATGAACACTCATGTAAGATCCTGTATTTATTTTTTCTGATGTTCATGGAAGTATGTACCCAGTGGGTCACGTGCAAAGTAAATGAACCCTGAAGGGTTCATGTAAACTTTGCTAGCAACCCGCTGTCATTCATACTTTCATGAAAAGCAGAAAAGTTTAGTTTATTTTTTTTAATTTACATTCTTTGTCCGTCATCACTGGGCGAAAAAATGCTTAAAGGGCCAACTTTTAAAGCTGAAAAGCAGTTACACGCTGTTTTTAACGCAGAGCGGAACATCGTTGACGTCGTCAACGCCCGTAGATAACCATGGTTTAAACTGACGTCACTTGTCGTCACTGAAAATCACGTGACTAGTTGCGTTTATGGAGGTATGAACTACATTGTTTTCTATAGGTTTACATTAGACTTTACACTGATAATGTAAATATTGAGTGACATCACGAAAACTTGCTTATATAATTTTGACCCCCTTGAACCCCAATATTATATTCTGTTAAACTGGGGTTTAGAGGGGTAAACCATATTTTTCTTATTTCTGCTCTAAAACATAGATTGTGGGTACTCGCAGAAATAAGAAAAATATCACAATTTTTCATCTTAAAATTTTCGATTTTCGGCGGAAAAAAATACAATGTATTTGTATAGGCGTGTTTTCGTAATGTAAATCACCGGGCGGAAGAGCGCGCACGAAGAGGCGCCTTTTTTTATCCCGTTTTATGACGTCATTTATTGTTACCTTGATGGTCTAACGTCGTTTGCTTATATCAGATATGTTATGAAAGCAGGTAAACGCATGTGATACAATCAGCTATTTCTGCGGGATTCCTTTAAACTATGGCGGAAGACAGGAAGAATCTGAAGGTCGTCGACTTTTAGTGTGTTAGAATCGAAATAGATTAGCTCTAGTTCCTTGATTTATTGACTGATAAATCACTTTTTTTGGTCAGTTGTAAGACGTGATATATTGATAAGTAAATGGGCTTTCCCATAGAATGATCTTTCCCGTAAAAATTTTAAAATTTTTATGTGCGAGGCGATTCTAATGAGTACACACATACATTTCTAACATATGATGCCGAAAAGATGTTCCAAACATTATCTCCATTATGCGTTCAGGTATGGCACTGATATTCTTGCACACCAGACAAGAAAATCCGTGATTTTACCCTGGGATAGAAATATATGTTCTGACCCTGGTGTTCCGACCCAAAATCGAATATAATCGCGTGTTTGATAAATGCACTGGTTGAATACGACCTCATATGCGCCGTAGTTAAGGTTGACGTCACGGCACGTTACGTGACGTCACTTAACATTCGTGTAGTGTCATCACAATATGGCGGACGTTGGTAACCGAAGTGACTGCAACATTAAAAATCCGCGCTAAAAATGGAAGGTATGCAAGAAAAAGAATCCTATATGGGTGTGAGGGGTGGATAGACAAACCCGTCCCTCGGGATCACTGTCCGGCATCACTCGGCAAGCCTCGTGATGCCGGACAGTGACCCTCGGGACGGATTTTTCCATCCACCCCTCACACCCATATAAGATTCTTATAGTAGCCCACAGTGGCTCGAACTTCCCTTGCCTCTAACAAATATTTAAGGTTCTAAAGGGGTTCGAGCCATCGACGAATTAGATACCCAAAACATCGAGATCCTCAAAATTTTGACATAACACTTAGATTGTATGACGGAACCATAGTTGGTCCCGCCCCACGGGGCTTGAAGAAATGGAAGAGATACACGATGTTTCCACTCAAAATGACACCCACCGCACACGAGCACTGGTAAACTGCTTAAGGGATCTTAGCCTGCAAAACGATGCGAGTTGGACCTTCCATGCTTATAAACCCAATTGGTTTCATTTGGCGACAGTGCTTGAGATGTCATTTCATCTCAATGTCGGGTAAAAGTCCAACAAAATCTGAAGCATCGTCTTAGAAATGACCTATACAGAGTAAACCCCAAATCAAACAAACAAAATCAAACAAAGACGGCTACATGACCATCCCGTAGATCTTGAGCGCATAATATTGGTTAAACGTAAGGGTATTTTACCCACATTTTTGAAATTATCTAATGACCGGGGACAACCCCAACCTCCACACCACCCCGCCACCCTCTCTTTTTTAGAATAGCAATTATAGAAGAATGATAGCAGTCGGCTAATAATACCATGCCACATTTTACTTTATCAATAGGCAAACACGCCAATATAAATTTACCGCCGAAAAAAAAACGAAATTTTAAGATAAAAATTTGTGATAGTTTTCTTATTTCTGCTCAAAGTATAGATTGTAGGCAATCGTGAGACGGTTCAAACGATTACCCACAAGCTAGATTTTAGAAATGAAATAAGCAAAATAAGGTTTACCCATGTAAACCCCAGTTTTACTATATAAAAGTGGGGTTCAAGGGGGCCAAAATTATATAGGCGTGTTTTTGTGATGTGCCACCATGCCAAACCAGATTATATTTTATGCTGACTCAAATATCTAGTTTGAAAGATGTACATGTTTAGTGATTGAGAGGATTTATTTGTTTGATTTGAGGTTTAACATCCCTGTCAACACTGTAAAGGTCACTGTGAAGACGTTGCTTCCAATTTTGTGGGACTTTTACCCGACATTGAGATGAAATGACATCTCAAACCCTGCCGCCCAATGAAACCAATAGGGTTTATAAGCATGGACGGACCGACTCGCACAGGTCACTGATGAGGCCTTAATGGCCGAAACTAGCTAGTCTGGCCCAGAAAACATGTACACTCCATATTTTCCATTTCTGTGTTGTATTCGTTGCTTCCAAAGGATAACCCTTGCTAGAACATATTTAGATCCTTTTAGCGGTTTGCGGGTCGGTTTCAGCTCTGCGTGGAAGCATCATGCAGCCCATATATTTCTTCAAGCCCCAATGGGCGGGGGCCGAATGTGATTGAGAGGAACCGATGAATAAATGTTATCTTATAAATATACCTTATGAGAGAGAAAAAAACAACAACAAGATCTGATCAGAGTCTACATTGATAGGTGCATTGCCAACCCTTTTCCTGTACATATTTCCAAAGTTTCATTAAACCTAGTGGATAAGAGCGTTGACTCTTGAATCATTAGATCTCCCACCACTGTGGTTAGAGCCCGGCTCGGGTCACATATGAGACACCAAGTTCTGTAAAGGAAGGTCAGGTGTTTTTTCTCCGGGTATTCCGGTTTTTGCCCTCATCTGATTAACGATCGGTTCGATATATGTGAAATAATCTTGAAAGGGCCGTTAAGGTTAAAAAAAAACAACAAAGTTTCATTCAAAAAGGTGCGAGCCAGTGCATGGCAAAACCTACAATAAGACATGTGCGCCCAATGAAGATTCAGATCAGCCTGCACATCCGCGCAGTCTGATCAGAGTCTTCGTTGTGCGCTCTAAAGATAGCTAAGGGTCCAATGACCCTTCATGCAGCAAGACACGTCTCTGGTTAGACTATATGAATGCGCAGGCGAATCTGAGTTCGATGTACATGTCTTATTGCAGGTTTTGTCGTGCGCTGGCTCATGTCGTAAAATACTTACAGTTGTTGGCAGATAGTAATATTTGGTCATATTCGTGGATTCCGCTCCAACAAAAACTTTGCCTGGAATCTTTGTTATAACCACAGAAGCATCTCGACCACAATGCCCATTTGTCACCAATGCCTGAAGTCCCCACATGCGCCTCCTCCGAAGGTCCTCTCTGTACCTTATCTTAATAATAAAAGTCCCGTCATCGTTGGCTTTATGTCGGAATGGCTCGACCAATAGTTTTGAGTTTCCTCTAAAGTAGGCGGCACCGTTGTACAGCCGGACACGCCTTGCCCTCACTCTGTAGTTGTTGCCGGACATATCCCGGAATCCATTGTCGAAATTAAGTATCAAGTCAGGTTTACAAACTGAAAGAAGATGATAACAAACGTTTGTAAACACGCCTGTATCAGTTTGACCCACATAAACTCCACTGCATAAAGCAAAATTGGGGTTTATACTACAGTCGAACTTCGACAACTCGAACATCTTCAGGACCATGAAATTTTGTTCGAAATAGGGGTAGTGCCAGTTATTGATGGCTACTGAGGGCCTTTTTAAAATAAATGTATGCTGTGTGAACTTATTAGAATCGCCTCATTGAGGCGATTCTAATGAGTACACACAACATATATTTTAAGTTAAAATGAAACAAACCTCCATAAATTAACCTAAACACACGGATTTCTGGAGCTATAGGAACAAATCTATAGGGCCCCCAAGATTGAGTTTGAATTAGACATGGTAAACAATTTATCCGTATTCGAGTTATCGAAGTTTCACTGTATATAATTTCTCATTTCTGTTCAAACACATACATTGTGGGTACTTGTCCAAGCAGTTCTAATGGGTACCCACATTTTATGTTTTGAGCAGAAGTAAGAAAAATATCAGAATTTTATAATCGACCTTATTGATACGAGAAGAGGGTTCGCCCCCGCCCATTTGGGCTTGAAGATATAAATGGGCTGCATGATGCTTCCACGCAGAGCTGAAACCGACCCGCACACGAGTACTGGTAAACCGCTTAGAGTATCTAAGCCTGCCCAGGCAAAGCGGTGCGAGTCGGCCCGTCCATGCTTATAAACCGTATTGGTTTCATGTGGCGGCAGGGCTTGAGATGTCATTTCATCTCAATGTCGGGCAAAAGTCCCACAAAATTGGAAGCAACGTCTCCAAAATGACCTTCACAGTGTTGACGAGGACGTTAAACCTAAAATCAAACAAAACAAAACGAGTAGAGGGTAACACATTTAGTAAACAAGCACTAAACTTCCACGTGGCCCTCTTTTTCCTTTTCCTGGGTAGAGTGTGAGTAAAGTCTCTTGCTCAAGGAAAACAACACTTGATGTCAGTGGTGATCGAACCGAGTACTTCTCGAGCTCGAATCCGATGATTGAAAACTGAACCATAGCGCTCCACAAATATATTTGAAATGTTTCATTTTTTGTGTGATAAATTTTGAGTGGGTTTTAAAAATAGCAACGATTCACAGTGACGAAATAAATATTAGCAACGATTCACAGTGACGAAATAAATATTTAACGAGTAATAATATAATGTAATTCGTATTGTCCGAGGTCTGCTGCATTGGCCCGACGCCAAAGGCCAAGTGCCAATGCAGCTGACCGAGGATCTGTAACTGCGTCAATGCGAAAGTACTCGATTAATGACAATATGATACACCGGGCATTAGAGGGTTAATTGACACAATTAAAAAACATGATTATTGATGTTTGATCTCACTTGACCTCAGTTAATATTGGTTGACCTGGTGCTTAAACAGATGACCTCCGATCAATACAGTGGCCCCCGCCCATAGGGGCTTGAAGAAATATATGGGCTGCATGATGCTTCCACGCAGAGCTGAATCCGGCCCGCACACTATACTGGTAAACCGCTTAGAGGATCTAAGCCTGTCCAGGAACCGCGGTGCGGTCCATGCTAATGAACCCTATTGGTTTCATTGGCGACAGGGCTTGAGATGTCATTTCATCTCAATATCGGGTAAAAGTCCCACAAAATGGGAAGCAACGTCTCCAAAATGACCTTTACAGTGTTGACGGGGACGTTAAACCTCAAATCAAACAAAACAAAACGAGTAGAGGGTAACACATTTAGTAAACAAGCACTAAACTTCCACGTGACCCTCTTTTTCCTTTTCCTGGGTAGAGTGTGAGTAAAGTCTCTTGCTCAAGGAAAACAACACTTGATGTCAGTGGGGATCGAACCGGGTAGTTCTCGATCTCGAGTCCGATGATTTAAAACTGAACCACAGCGCTCCCCAAATATATTTGAAATTTTTCATTTTTTGGTGATAAAATTTTCAGTGGGTTCTAAAAAAAGCAACGATACAGCGAACAGCGAAGAATGCGCATTTGCCAGAAGATATGTGTGTTCTTCATATTCGTGAGCAGTAAAGGCTCTGGCGAACATGCGCAACTGCGCTACTGCGCATGCGTATATACGCCTGAGCTTTTTCTGGTCGCCACTGTAATAAGGACCCTTTTCGCAAGAGCTGTCTTAAGGAGAATGCAAACTCCTGCAAAAGTATTTTTGTCTCCCATGTCAATATGGGTCAACTCTTAAGGGTAGACCTCTTAAATTTTTTCCTTTAAGAGTAGACCGCTTTTTCAGTGGGACGGGGCTTATAGAAAAGCGAAGAGAACGTCTCGAAAGTTATCGCCCTTTGAAAAATGGCGGGAAAATCCGTCAGGCGTTCACAAGAGCTGAATTAAATTCAAGAAATTCTTACCATGTTCGAGTTTAATGCTGCATTCACAGTCTGAAGGGTTATAAGCATACTGCCCTGGGCAGTTGTGTCTTTGCCATTCTCCGTTATCTGTATACAGCTCATATTTTGTTGGTGCTCTCGAAACAGGACGTCTGCCGCATCCTGTAATAAATAATAATAGGGTTAGTTTAGTTTCAGCATATTTTATTGCTTGAAATAAAGCAAAGGGTTCGGGCCCCAAGTTCTCACAACATTAGTTACGGACCTTCCCCTACATTGTAATATACAAACACTATAACTCACATGACAATGACATTCATGACATATAGAAATACATTTTTTTTCTGGACGAACGATGTTTCATGCGCTCTAAATATTATAACCCTACCGAGCTATTTGATGGTGGTTATCTATAGTGACCAGAACGGTAACATATGGGTTAAATCGTTTATAGTAAACAATAGAAGTCGCCTACCCATTACCACCAATATTCACCACCTGATTAAATGTGTTCAAGTGTGTGCGTGCGTGCGTGCGTGCGTGCGTGCGTGTGTGTGTGTGTGTGTGTGTGTGTGTGTGTGTGTGTGTGTGTGAATTCGGGTTTAACGTCGCTATCAACAGTTTTTCAGTCATATCACGACGGTGTCTGGTTGCGACAGGGAGATCAATGCTCATTTTTATAGTGCTGCCTCACTGAAGTATCATGTCCCAGACACATTACATGATACCACACCCAGTCACATTATCCTGACACTGGGTCGACCAGTCCTAGCTCTACCCCGTAAATCTGAGTTCCAAGCGAGGAGCAGCTAGTACCATTTTTAACGACTTTGGTATGTCGCGGCCCGGGATCGAACCCGTGACCTCCCGTTCCCCGGAGTGGACACTCTACCAACTGAGCTATCGGTGCCGGTAAATGTGTTCAAGTAGCTCGATAGCATTAAAGGGATTTGTCATTTGAAAACATACATGATAATAAAACAAGAAACATGTACATTAAGAATAATTAAATAATGACCAGGAAAATAATGATGCGTGTGTGCATGCGTATATGTGTATGTGTGTGTGTGTATGTGCTTGTACGCGTGTGTGTGCGTGTGTTAAATAGATTTGTCAGGAGTCCAAACCGCCGGACTTATGGAAAGACTCTGGAAGAATGCTACGTTACTTAAATATATGTACTGTCCAAAGTACTTGTACTTCCTTCGAATCTTATAGGTTGTTTGCGAATCTATTTGACCCTTTGATAAAAATTTAAACGGCGGAAAAAAGTGTTGAATTCTGTTGGATACTTAAACTGGCATCACCAAAAAGAAGCTTATCTCTGTTTAAGAGGTGGAAGGCGTGTGTAGCTCGGAACAAAAGTACGTGGCAATCGGCGTAACTTGGACAATGGAAAAAGTAGTGTGCTGCATCTTCAACTCCAGTATTGCAACTGCACGTGGGGCTTGGGCAAAGGTAATTGACATATAGATCGTATTTCAAGTTACTGCAATTATTACGAATTCGAGCATGTTGCACTGATAGATACCCGTCGCCATTGAGGAAATACAAAGGAATTTTGACGTTATTTAATTTGAGGTTTTAATGCTGTTTTTGAAGCTAGAGAGACTGTCAGCAGACCGGATGGCATTATTAAGCGAATTCCACAATGACACTGAAGAAGGCATACACGATTTTCTTGAAATTTCAGTACGTGTAGCGGGAGTACTAGATTATAGTTATTTCTTAGTTTCTCTAACAAAGGGAGGAATAATATCTTGAATATAGTCCGGAGAAAGCCCATTGACTGCCTTGTATATAAAGGATAATTTCTGCCCGTGTCTTCTTACAGACAGTGGTACCCATCCACATTCACTGTATAATTTGTCAAGTGAGTCGAATTCTTCAAATGTGTCAGGAATTGGAACCAATTCTTCGCATGTGTGAGGAATTGGTACTAATTCTTCACACCTGACAGTGTGACGAATACTTTACCAATCCTTCACACGTCGAAAATATCAACATGAGAAATTTGAGCACAAATTTGAGACCCCAAAATTTTACGAAATGAGAAATTTACAGTTCAATAGGGGATGTATGTTACAGTATGACATACTTTCACGGTGGCTTGCGTTAAAATCGTTGAACCAGATTTTTGCATAGACACATCCGTCATTCTAATTGGGGTTATCAACTTTGGAATTTTTAATTTGAATTTCATATGTGAGACATAGTGTATACTTAATACGAGAAATATGTACATGTAGCACAACTAATTTTAAAATCAAAGCACTGAGAGTACTGGTGGGTAGATTGTCTCCGAGTGTAGATTGGAAAGGGGACTTAGACTGTTCCGTATAACCCTTAAATTCCTGTACTGTAAGCAAACAGTGTAAACTCTGATCAGACGCCGCGTTCTGTGGCGTCTGATCTGTGTTTTCACTGTTTGCCAAGCCCAACCAGAGTCTGCAGATAACCCTTTTACGCAACACGCTGATCTCATTGCGATAAAATTCTACAATGATAGTCACGTGGACTCCAGCACTAACAGCTGTTTTTCCTTATAAGTTTTGGTCGATTGGTAAACAATCGACCCAGGATAATAAAGAGAATTTTTCTTACTTTTATCTTGGAAATGTAGGCTGCGTGTTTGTTTTGTTTGATTTGAGGTTTAACGTTCCCGTCAACACTGTAAAGGTCATTTTTGAGACGTTGCTTCCAATTTTGTGGGACTTTTACCCGACATTGAGATGAAATGACATCTCAAGCCCTGTTGCCCAATGAAACCAATAGGGTTTATTAGCATGGGCGGTCCGCCTCGCACCGCGGTTCCTGGACAGGCTTAGCTCCTCTAAGCGGTTTACCAGTACTAGTGTGCGGGCCGGATTCAGCTCTGCGTGGAAGCATCATGCAGCCCATATATTTCTTCAAGCTTCAATGGGCGGGGGCCAGTAGGCTGCGTGTACTCACTTGTGAGACGCTTCTAATGAGTAAAAACAACGTTTCATAGCATTGGCCCCATTATGTCTCCTTAACTGGCACTTTTGCTTTTTAACCCTGACACTGAACCTGGCCCTGAGGTTTCACGTCCTAGTCAATACTATTTAGGTCATATTGAAGATGTTGCTTCCGATTTTGTGGGACTTTTATCCGACACTGAGACGAAATGACATCTCGGGCCCTACCACCCAAGGAAATCGCTAAGGTTTAAGGAACTCGCACCACATTTTCTGGGCATGCTTAGACCTTCTGAACAGTTTACTAGTGCTTAAGTTTGTCGATTTCAGCTCTGTGCGGAAGCACCATACAGCCCAATATATTTCTTTAAGCCCCCTACCCCCGGTAAGCGGGAGTGCAACCTGAGTCGTTGCTAACAAAAACCCAGGTAACACCACCTACCACCTACTCTTTCTCGAACGCACTGTCATCGACCCCACCACGAAACCATGCGTACAAATAAACTTAAAATGGCTCGAACAGATTTGGGACCACGAAAATCTGTTCGGGATAACGGTAGTTTGAGCCACTAATGGCTCCTTCCATGGGGCATAACGGGGACCATTTTGGGACCTCTTTTCGGTGTTCTTTAGTGTAAATCTATGTTGTGTGTGCTCATTAAAATCGCCTCTTTGAGGCGATTCAAATGAGTACACACAGCATACACTTGCAAGATAAAAGACGAAATTACCCTGAATTTTCCTTCACTGCTTCGTATGTAGAAAAATTCCCTAGTGACTCAAGAATTCGTTCGACTCAGCCATGGTAAACGAGCCATCGGCGTTCGGACCATCGAAGTTCTACTGTATATAATTTTGACCCCCTTAAACACCACTTTTATATAGAAAACTTTGGTTTTCAGGGGGCTTACATTATTTTTCATACTTCTGGTCAAAAACATAAATTGTGGGCAAGTGTCAGAACTGTGCGCCTCAAGGGCCCACATTTGACCAAAGTTTAACGAAAATCCTTCCAGGGGTAAAGGAGATATGGAGGGGACACGAAATTTGGGGATCAAACTCGTGACCTTCAATTGTGACCTTTACCTTGAGTCGGCATGGTTGAGTAACAGGATCTGCATATCATCTCATTCAGGCCACCATTTGACCAAGGATACTGAAAACTTTTCAGAGGTAATGGAAATATTGAATGGGATGTGGAATAGAAGAAAAAAAAACCTCCATCGCATATCGCGTACCAAATTAAGACCATTCTTTTAGAGACGAATTTGCACCCTAATGGTATCCAATTCATATTTTTAACAAGGACTCCTGTAACGAAGCAAGAAACTGTGTTAGACGATTTCTTCTTCTTCTTCATTTGCAATGTGTAAAGTTCCCACAATCAATCTTTGCAGCAGAAACATAGAAAAAATATCGGAAGTTTTTATCTGAAAATTTTCATATTGTGGGGGTTCAATTTCCAATATATCTGAATAGGCGATTTTTTTAATGCAAAGGTGATAGGACTATAATTATGTTGTATTATTTGTATATGAATGACACTTACCGGGAACTCTATCTTCAAATGGGCACATATCAGTACAAGAAGGGTCTGGTATACAACCCCTTTCTTTATCAAATCTGTGGCCCCTATGGCAGCACTCTGCCTTGGCTTTTCCATTTGAACATTTCCAGTAGGCACAGCATTTGTTGGGATCGGAATGCTTATAGAAGCGAACATTGCGATTCAAACACTGGTCTGAAATTTTTAAAGATTTATAATTAGTATGTACATTTCGAGCGATTTAATTGGGTGTAATAAAAGTTTTACACATCGATAGCACCTCAGTGATGTCAAAGACTTAGAGGATCTTACACGAGTGGTCAATTCAAATGATATTTATGAAACGAGCCTTTGGCGAGTTTCATAAATTTCGTATGAAATGATCACGAGTGTAAGATTCTGTTTATCATATGGCCACTACAAATTGGATCTTATCGCCTTTGAATTTGGCAAATTTTCCATAAAAATCCATTGTTTACATGGACGTCGTCATGACGTTACTTAATCCCGACAAAGTGCAATTACACGTGTGGTCATATGATTTTTATTATACGACGTTATCCACTGCTTATCAACGACGTCATATGATAAAGAACGTTACGTTATTGTATAAAAACGTCGTCAACAGCGTTCATGAACGATTCTTGTGTAACCACTTTCCGACAATTTACAACAAATTAATTCAAGCTTCCAATACAGAAGCCCCCGTGGTGTAGTGGTTATGCATCTCGCCTTGTAAACCATGGGTCGCAGGATCGATCCCGGGCTTCTCCAGACTTTCGGATGAGTCTTTAAACCGAGGTCCCATCTCCGTACGACCTTAGCTGTTAGCTAGACGTAAAACACAAACACTCACTCACTCAATCACTCACTCAAGCATTCAATGTTTATCATATGACGTCGCGTCTGAGAATGTAATGATGCCATGTAATAAATTTGACAATCCACTAGTGGACTTAATATGCAAATTTGTTAGATACACCCTTAACGTTACACGAACGACGTCCTTAACGACGTCGCGTTTACTAATGTTGGAATACTGACCTTTTTGTAACACAATCGTGAATAAAATGCGTTTTAAATGTCATATGATAAATAGATTCTTGCATTCTTGAATTTAACCCTTTTTGCACTAGATGGAATCTTCCACCTTATATATAGCAGGAGTCCATTTCAAAATTTAGGGGTGTCAGGTTGCATTTTCTTCAAAAGTGATTTGGGAAATGGCTGAACTTTTTTGAAAAAAAAAAGTGTAGGCCCGGTCTGTGGCGTCTGATCTGGGCCTGCACTGTTTGCCAAGGTACTTTAGGAGTTTCTGGTACTGAATGAGTAGCAAAACTCGTTGAGGAAAAGGGACAAAATGCTCGGCGAAGCCTAGCATTTTACCCCTATAACTCGTTTAATAAATTCAATAATGCATGAACCATCATGTAAGATCCTCTATATATACATGTATATGAATGCTCGTGTTTTCAATTAAGTGTGAAGTTAGTTTTATAAAAAAAATCAATGATATTCGTGCTCCAAAGAACAACATATTGAGTTTGGTTTCGGTCAACAATCAACTTAAACTTCCAGACTATTTTGATTCTTGATTTTCTAAGAGTTTGTTTCAAATTTGTTTTTTTTTCTTTCCGAACTTGACAAAATTTGGATAACAAATTTAGATAGAAGATCTTACACGAGTGGTCATTTCATATGAAATTTATGAAACGAGCCTTCGAGTGTAAGATTAAGTTAATCATGTGACCACATTATATTTGATTTTGTCGCCTTTAAATATGACATTTTTTCCACCAAAAATAATGCATGGTTGACATGGACGTCGTCACAACGTTACTTAATCCCGCCAAAGTGTTATTACACGTTTGGTCATACGATTTTTATTACACGACGTTACCCACTGCTTATCAACGAGGTCATGTCATTAATAGAGGATCTTACATGAGTGGTCATTACATATAAAATTTATGAAACGAGCCGTCGGCCAATTTCATATTTAATATGAAATGGCCACGTGTGTAAGATTCTGTTTATCATGTGACCACATTAAATTTGGTTGTATCGCCTTTAAATTTGATATATTTTTTTTCACTAGAAGCTACCAATTACAGCGTGCAGCTATTCGACCAATTTATTAGCGGCATTATTAATTGACTATCCTGTATTACACCAGGTCAACCAGTATTAACTGGAGGTCAAAAAACATAAACGCTGTTTTTAATTGGGTCAATTAATAAAATTATCATTAATCAAGTATTTTCGTATTGGCCCAGTTACAGGTCCTAGGTCTACTGTATTGGCCCGATGCCGAAGGCTGAAGCCAAAACAGCTGACCGAGGCCTCGGGTCAATACAGTTGGAATTGTAACTGGGCCAAATACGAAATTACTTGTTTAATAACATTATATAGTTCGAACAAATTGACCTGAGACTGGTGAACTCTATTAACATAATTTCACACCCGACTGAATGCATGTATTTATCTTCGCCGTCTCCCGAAAATGACGATATTGTTATTCAATGCATAGAGGTCGGTAAATGGGTCGCAATTCACGTGATGCCGAAAATTCACGAGAAGGTTACGAAAGCCGACGTATTAGGCGATAACATTAACAAATTTATTCCATGCATAAAAGTTATTTTCAGGTCAATTTGTTCGAACTATACATGTATTATATGGGCCCCGTCAAGCGATTTTGGTGCTTATCGCCTATGCGAGCAGCGAAGGTTCAGGCGAGCCTGCGCATCCGCGCAGTCTCGCCAGAACCTTCGCTGCTCGCGCATACAAGCAGTGAATCAAGAGGAACGTTCAGACAGAAAGCCATTTCCCTGGCCCCTCTGAAATGGCTGGGCATGCGCAGTTAAAATTTGTCATCACGGAATGCTCGAAGACACAAATTCGCTTGGCGGGGCTCATATTATAGCTGTAATCCTAAAGAAGTACTAACCATATGGACAATCAACCTCGTCCGCCTCTTCACATCTAAGCGATCCCTGGTTCCAAAATTGTCCATACTCGCAGTTTCGGTATATGCGTTCAACTAGGCCTCTTCCATAGTAAAAACACTGAACATACTGAGTACAGTCGAAGGGGTGGGGATTATACCCTACTCCGTATCTCATTGTTGCACCATCACAAAGAGCTAGAAACAAAACAAAAAAGTGAAGACGGTCCTCGTTATAACGACACTATTTTGAGGGTCCCAACTATTGAGGGTCCCCACTTTTGAGGGTCCCAAAAGTTGTCTTAATATAGGAATTTTGCTGTGTCGTAACCCTTCTCTTACTGAATATTCAGTTAAGCCACGCCTATTTCTGACTTTGAACCAATCAGATTTCTTCATGTAATTTATTCCTACAAATTCATAAACTGAATGTCAAACAGTGTAGATCCTGATCAGATGGCTTCTTCAGAAGCCATCTGATCTGGATCTGCACTGTTTCCAAAGATATGGGTTTTCGTGAACAGCATGATAAGAGTCACTAGGACCGCATTGTAATTGAGGTTTTTTGGGTGTTCGGAGCGTGAGATTTGTCCTGCTCTTACACTTGAGGATGGCATGAGTTGGCATCTTCGGTTTATGAGCGAGACAATAGACATGCACAGTCGATATGACCATATAAACTACCTCAACGGATTAAATTTGGTAATTATTTTAATATTCAAACCGATCAAGGTGCAATTTAGTGCAAACATTCACACGATAGTTCCATATCTATCTTATTTTAAGTTCATTTTTCAAGAGCAGGTCCTGTTCGGTGACCTTGCTTATCTGCAATGATTATTTTTTGGAGGTTTGGCTTTACTGAGTAAGTTCAGCGGGGGTCCTGGCGAGACGTGCGGGCTCGACTTGGCCGCAGCTGATCTAAACTACATGATTACAAATTCAGCATTTTTTGATACTTTATTGTTTTCCTCACAGAAAATAATACTGCTGATGATAATTCTCGGTCCAACTGGTATCTGTTATTGACTACGCCATTTGTTTGCATATTTTGTTTGCATATTTTGATTTTCGCTTTTTCTTATTTATTCAAAATTTCATGACATGAATACATATATCTGTACAACAAATATACATAAAAATGTCAAAGGATTTGATGTAGGCTCAGTCTATATTTATCCTCTCCTTTAAGATGTTGTAAGCATAAACATATCTGTTGCCTATGTACTTTTACCATCTTTATCAGTTGTCAAATTATGTAGCAAATATATAACACTAAGTGTTGAAGAAGAAGAAGAAGAAGAAGAAGAAGAAGAAGAAGAAGAAGAGATGTAGAAGCCTGTTACTCCGACGTACACCAGTATTCACCGTGATGGTTTTGATGCGATACATGTGAAGGCTACAGATACAGTAAACACCTGTATACTCACATTGTTTAGAATGTTCAATTGTTGATGTTTTTAAAACGATCGTCACATTTAAATATCCGAATGTCCGAAAGACCCCTATGTTAAGTTAAACAATTAGAGGGTAAGGTGGTGGGGTATGGGGTACGCCATGGTTCCCGGATAGGATCAGAAGTTGACGTTGATTTTCGCTTAATGTTTTCTATGTAACCTAAGCTTGAATATAGATGAGTTGAGTTGAGTTCAGTGTTTCCTTAGTATCACATGAACAAGTTCGTGAAATGAACATCCCCTAAACCCCACTTAATATAGAGAAAACTTTGGTTTACGGAGGTATACATTGTTTTTCTTATTTTCTTATACATCCGTAATCAGTCTTTAAAAAATGCCTCGGTGAGGCTGTTTATAAAGCTATCTGGCATTAGACAATATCATTAGCTTGATCTTGTCAATTTACATCTGCATGCAAAACAATATAAAAATATACCGTCTGTTTGCAAGTTATACGACCGTGTCAGTGGGTGAATATTTTACCTTACCGAGGCTAAAATAAAGAAATTGGACATTCAGGAATCTCGTTGGTTAGATCTGTACATTATCTATCTGCATGCTAAAATACTCCAAGTAGATTAGAAGTTACACTGCGAAATAATTTTTCAAACAGTTTGCCTAGGCGAGGCCGTTTGTAAAGTAATTTGGCATCAGGCAATTTTGCGGGTTATGTATTGTCAATATCAACCTGTAAAAGCCGTGTTTAGATGTTATACTCCGTACTCATTTTTTATATTATTTTGCCTCGGCGAGGCCATTCATAGAGTAATTTTGCTTAAAAAAGCCCCATGGGTTAGGTATTGTCAATATCAATCCGAATGCCAGAAATGATCGGAATATTCAGAGAGGTTTGAACTCTGTTAACATTTTTCTAAATCTATATTGCATTGGCGAGGCCATTTATGAAGTGATCTTGCATACAACAGTTTCTTGGGTTAGTTATTGTCAATATCAATCCATAGGAATATTTTGAAAAGGTTTAGACATTATACTCCGTTATCATTATATAAAAATAAATTGCCTCGACGAGGCCATTTATGAAATGATCTGGCATAAAGGCAATTTCTTTGGTTAGGTATTGTCAATACAGCACAGTGCACAGTCTTTTACCGGAAACCAACAACTGTCCTTCTTGAATCAGCGAAAGGGATAGAATCACCGTGGAACAGATTTCACGATCAATCTCCTGGAAAGAATGTTGCCGAACCCGGCAGGTTTCTAACTTGCGTCTGAGCTGATAATTTGCTTTTTTATGGTCACATGCCTAGGACGCAGACAAGTCGCTTTAAACAAAGTAACATAGCAGACCCAGATCAGAAGCTACAACAAGTGGCGTCTCATCTGTGTCTTAACTGCAAAATTTACTGCTTACAATATAAGCCCTGCTCCTTAAAATTTGACGTGCACCTGTCCAAACTCATTGACTGGATGATTCCAACTGTCTTATTTTGGTAAATGAAACAAAGAATTACATTATCGACCCACACTGCGTACTTTTAACCCATTTTAAACGAATGGAATCATCAACACCTTATATCAGTATGGAATGAGTTCATTTTAAAATCGGGGATGTCAGGTTGTGGCTTCCGCTTAATATTTGACAAAAATGACTGAACCTTTTGTAAGTATGCAGTGTAGGTCATAATGAGACTCCGCATTCTGTGGTATCTGATGTGGGTTTGTCCTGTTTGCCAGTTGCCTGGTTTGGGATTTTACGGAACAAAACGGGCTGTAAACTGGGTTATATGAACTGAACTATAAAAAGATTAGACTGCTACACAGTTCATCTATTAATCAAAGCGCCAAAAGGCACTGAAATGACAGATTCTGTGAAAAACCAGTGCTTCAGCTGAAGTGCACGACCCACCGGATGCTTTTAGCTTTATGAGTGTAACCATATATGGGTATGGCGGCCATTTTGGTCATGTGACCTGGACTTAAAACGGCTCCCCCAATAAATGCGCCTTATCGTAAGGAGCAAAAATATATATCTTATGCTTTAGTACTGTATTCTGAATGGTTTGCAGGATAAAATGCATTCTCACTTTTCCAATACAAAAGCATATGTGTCAAAGTTAGACCTAGGCACAAAGAAGGCCAAGGCCAACCCAGGGTCACCATTTTAGCAATTTATGATGGGCCTACGTCCCAGATGCTATTTATCAAGTTTCATGGAAATCTGCCCAGTGGTTCTGGAGAAGACTATTTTTGAAGGGTTTTTACCATATATGGCTTGGCGGCCATTTTGGTCATGTGACCTGGACCCCATGAGCAAATTTTGGTTTCCCCCATCCCATATAGGTCCCATATGAAATTTGACTTCAATCGGCCCAACGGTTTCCGAGGAGAAGCAGTTCGAAAATTTTCACATTTTTCGCCTCGGCGAGGCTATACTAAATGGAATGTAATACTTCGCAAATTCATTGGTTAGATCTCATTGATATCTATCAGTATGCCAAAAATTGTTTAAATATTCCAAGCGGTTAGGTCACTATCACCAATTTTCACAAACGGGTTACGGACGGACAGACAGACAGACCATATATGGTTTGGCGGCCATTTTGGTCATGTTACCTGGATCCCATGAGCAAATTTTGGTTTCCCCCATCCCATAGAGGCTTCATATGAAATTTGACTTCAATCGGCCCAACGGTTTCCGAGGAGAAGCAGTTCGAAAATTTTCACATTTTTCGCCTCGGCGAGGCTTTACTAAATGGAATGTAATATTTCGGAAGTTCATTGGTTAGATCTCATTGATATCTTTCAGTATGACAAAAATTGTTTAAATATTCCAAGCGGTTAAGTCACTATCACCAATTTTCACAAACGGGTTACGGACGGACAGACAGACTAACAGAATGACAGAATGACACGGTGATTTTAGGGCACTCTTAGAAAATCAACCGACTTCAGTCGGTCGCTTTTCTGCGGGTCGTGCAATTCAGATTTACTTTCTTAAGTGATAAGGACAATGGCGCTGGAGTGCTGATTTTTAGTTTAGTTCACAAAACTGAGGTGAATCGGCTGTTAAACACTTTCATCTTCATTTTACTTGGACATTATATATAAAACAGCATGCAAATGACTACCAAGCAGGCATACGTCGCTAGGGCAACGTCAAATCAACGTCGATGCAACGTCATGACGTTGCACCGACGTTGATGTGACGTCACAATTACGTCATGTGTCTGCTGAGATAGTTGCCAGTTTTATGACAACACATAGCCGCAACTTTCTTGTAAAAGCTTACACTTGTTGACTGAGATGTGTTTCGCGGCTTAGTCAAGAATCTGCCTTATGTCGTGCGCTACCATAAAGGAAAACACTTTTTGTGCGATGTTTGAGGTTTTGCGGCATGTGACTAATTATTTATCACAACATTGTGCTTACATATTCAGTTATTTAGACCTATACAACAGAATTGGACAGTGATAACTATTAGGAGTTTATTATTGCTGGCTTGCTACCGTACGTTGAATTTTCTAGCGTCACGTACTTCGCATTTAATTAGGTCATGTAAGTGTTATGAGTCTGTACCATTTCAGCCCTTTATAGCCTTGTACAGATACCTACAGATGCAAACAGTGTAGAACCTGGTGAGATGGCTCATAATGATACACCGCATTCGGTTCTACGTGGTTTGACATGCTATTGACGACTATTGACTAGACACCCGATTTACATGTGTAGAATGGACGCGTACAAATTCAGTGACTGAAGAGTGAACTGGAGAAACTCGTGGGTTGAAGGGGTAAAATCTTAACCTGGCCTGTTAACTGTTGTGTGCGGGTCAGGACCAGACAAAGCGGCTTGGTCGATAATCAAAAGTTAAATACAGCTTATTATACGGTCTATTTTCTTTATTTTTCAAAGTTTATCTAGATACTTAAATGGTGTACACTGATTGTAGCTCTATACATATTGTTTTGTTTTGTTTTTCTTTTCTAAAAATATACAAAGGTACTTTAATGGCGTATTGATACAAATATAATTAATCATAACCCATTTTGTACTGAATGTAATATTATCACTTATCTGACGAAGATTTCATTTCGAAATCCCGGTTCAAAATTGCGTCAGCTAGAAATATAGGAATTAATTTAGGAAAAAAAATGGGCTAACTTTCGACAACAGTGAAGCCCGCAGTGAAGGCCGTGGTTAGACGCCGCCTCCAAGATTCGCCAATGACCCATTATGCGGTCGTCTGTATAAAATGGGAACTTTCCTTATGCATATTCAATTCCCGTTTTGTTTGTAATTTAAGAAAGATCATTTTTGTATTTTGATTACAAATGAAACAAAGCATGTAATCAAAATGCGGAAATAATGCCATGAGAAATTAGTTTTGAGACAGCGAGCATGAAAAGTCAACAAACAACGGACTATTTGCGCGGAGTCATGTTTCAAAAGTAGTGGAAGCCGGAAGTTCGGACGTTAAAATTGTAAACATGCAGCACGACGAAGAATGACAGAAAGAATCTGTCATTAAAAATATTCATCAAGCAGTCTATAAGAAGATACCGCATGGCGTTATAATCTAATCTAATAACACGGGGCTCTACGTTCTCACTGGTGATTAGGTCATACGCAGTAACGGCAAAAGTAGTGCTGAAATCACTTCTCATTTCCTTGGAGCAACGCTGCAAGAGCTACGCTCCAAAAACAGTTACCATTTTACGATTTACCCCCACAAATGACAATTTTAAAGACGTTATCTCCTAACTGACGCGATGAAAATACTTACTCGGAATCAGCGGTCCCGGTGTTTGAGCGTGTAATAGTTTTCCCAGATAAAATGCCAAGGACAAAAATAGCCACATACTGTTGGATCTGGAATCAAAGTACAAATAAAATAAGCAGGTACATCAGAAATGTGCCATGATTGCATTGGTAATCTAAGCCCGCGCATACCGGTAGCGTCCGGCATTAAGTACAGTGAAATTTCGCTATTAAAACCATCTTCAAATAAGTCTAATTCTGCTTTAACATCACGTGAACAAGTCCGTGAAATGAACACCCCCTAAACCTCACTTTATTTAGAGAAAACTTGGGTTTACGGGGGAATACATTGTTTAACTTCTTTTTGCTCCACGACATAGGTTGTGGGTACTCGTTAGAACCGCCTCAATGAGGCGGTTCTAACGAGCACCCACAACCTATGTTTGCAGTATATAGAAGAAAAATATCACGGATTTTCCTGAGAAAAGTAGCCATTTTGGAGATGTGAAAAATGCACTATGTCGCACGGGTGTGTTATCGTAATAAAGAAGCTTATTTCCTAGGTCGCAGTTATTCTTTCTTTGTGTATTCTGCATACAATGTCTCAAAGGTGGTCTTGATATAGGAATTTTGCTGTATTTTGTGATAATTGAAAGACATTATCCTGATTTCTACATAAAAACCTATGTTGTGGGTTCTCATTAGAACCCCCTCGGCGAGGCGGTTCTAATGAGTACCCACAACATAGGTTTTTATGGAGAAATGACAAATACTATCCTCGAATAATCACAAAAAAATAATTGTCGCTATGGTAGCGGCATACGAAAGATAATGCTTCTACGTTGGCTGAGAACACATGTTTGTTGAAAAATCCTCTATTATCACCACCTTTGGGTTTGTTCAAAAGTTGTCTTTCTGAACAGTCCCGGTGGTACCACCTTACCAACTTTGGTGCTGTTCGAAAGTGGTCTATAAGACAAGGTCATAAAGGTGGTCCTTTACTGCAGGAAAAATGGTTTAGAAACCACAGACCGATAACTGAAACCTTTTTAACCCATATATTACATTGGAATCTCCCACCTAATAAGTTTAGAGGGGTCCATTTCCAATAATAGGGGTGTCAGATTTTTTTTTTTTTTTTTTTTTTGTTTTGTTTGGGGTAAGTCGTAAACAAATGCGATTACTCTGAGTAAACAGCGTATACTCAGATCAGAAGCCGCGTTCTGCGGCGTCTGATCTGGGTATACCTGTTTGACAATGTCCCAAATAAGGGCCGCTAGGCATAACTGGGTTAAATATGCCCTTAAAAGCAGAATGTGTCTTCATTTGAGCTGGTCTTAAAAACGGAACTAACAATACATAAGGTTATTTTCTCAGGTGCTGGTCAGTTCAATCTCTCTAGACGTTCACTCTTCCTAAACGAAAGTGGTAAAACTGAAAACTACGAAATGTGCAACATTTTTCTGGGCCAGTCTAGCTAGTTTCGGCCAATTTGGCCTCATCAGTGACCATCAAATATTTCCTACATTCCGCAGCGAAATCAATGATCCCAAAGGACCAGAAAATATATTCCACACTATGATGAAGGGCAGGGAGAATTTTTACGGCGCCACCCTTAACACGAACTGTGGTAAAGTTAAATGTTCTGAAAAAAAAAGGATAATCCTTTGGCAGCAAGGACTACATCGCAGAGCTCTTTTTATGAATGAAGGTTTACCGTCCCCGTCAACACTTAATATGTAATTTTGGAGACGTTGCTTCCAATTTTGTGGGACTTTTACCCGACATTGAGATGACATGACATCTCAAGCCCAGTCGCCCAGTGAAACCAATAGGGTTTATAAGCATGGTCGGTCCGACTCGCACCGCTTTGCCATGGCAGACTTAGATCCTCTAAGCGGTTGACCAGTACTCGTGTGCGGTCGGTTTCAGCTCTGCGTGGAAACATCATGCATGCAGCCCATCTATTTCTTCAGGCCCCGATGGGCGGAGGCCACATCACAGAGCTGATAACTATAGAGTATACACCATTTTCGGAGCAAGCCTAGCTAATTTAGGCCAGCTGGACCAAGTCAGTGACACTCAAATACATGTATTCCCTAATCAATGATCCCAGAGGACTAGAAAATATAACTGTGCAAGGTTTTTTCTGGACCAGACTAGCTAGTTTCGGCCAATATGGCCTCATCAGTGGCCCTCAAATATTTCGGTAACATGTGCGAAAGCCAGTCATCACGCGAACTAGTCCGTGAAATGAAGACCCCCCTATACCCCACTTTATATATAGAGAGAAAACTGGGGTTTACGGGGGTGAACATTATTTTTCTTATTTTTGCTCCAAGACATAGGTTGTGGGTACTCGTTAGAACCGCCTCAATGAGGCGGTTCTAACGAGCACCCACGACCTATGTTTGCAATATTTATAAGAAAAAAATCTCGGATTTTCATCAGAAAAGTAGCCGTTTTAGAGATGAGAAAATGCACTATGTCGCACGGGTGTGTTATCGTAATGCCCCTGAGATTGTTAGACTTGTTTATACTCAGACCTAAGCCCAGATACGAGCCTTCCTTAGCGTTTGTTGCAAACTGCAGTCAATCTTCAATAACTCGAACACCTTTGGACCATGAAAATTTGATCGAAATAGGGTTAGTTCGAACAACTGAGGATGAACCCATTATAAACTAGTGGACTCTTCCATTACTATATGTTGGACAAGTCCATTTGTTATATGAGGGGTGGCAGACCTATTTTTCGTTTTTATTCTATTTTTGTTTGAAAATTCTGTTGGCAGATAGTGCAGGCCCTGATCAGACGCCGCGGTCACGGCGTCTGATCTGGGCCTGCACTGTTTGCCAAGTTACCGCTTCAGATGTTTTCCGCATGCTATGGGTTATTAATGTTTAAAAACAGCGCAAATTCATGAGGCATAAGTATGCTGTGTTGTGTGTACTCATTAGAATCGCATTTGATGATTGTGGCGATGTAAATGAGTGCATGCAACAAAGTTATTGAAAGAATCAGTAAATTCTCCCTAATATGTGCAAATAATGTGCTTCCTATTTTGTGTGTTTATTGAGATGGAATGACATTTCAAGCCCTACCGCTCAAAGAAACCACTAAGACTTAAGGAGCGATCCAACTTGCATCACTTAAGCGGCTAACAAGAATTCAAGTTCTGTCATTTTCAACTCTGCGCGGAAGCACCATGCAGCCGAATCTATTTCGCCGATTCTCGATGAGCAGGGGCGCAGCGGGGCCTTTGTGTAACCTGCGGAGAGTGAAGCCGTGAGACTGACTTGACCCTTTGCTTCTCACCCTTGGTAAAAATTGGGCGCTTAAGGGGAATGGGAACACCTTCAGGTGAGGCAACTCTTGCAAAAGTATTTTCGTCTCCCGTGTCAAATTGTCAATAGGGGTCAACTCTTATAGGAAAGAATTAGCTCCTGAGGAACAAATTTTTTCCTTAAAGTGTAGACACATTTATCAGTGGAACAAGAAAGTAGAGTAAAGCGAACAGGAAGTCCCGAAAGTTGTCTCCCTTTGAAAAAACGTGGGAGAAACTGTCAGATGTTCTCATTCCCCGTAAAATTCAGTTTTCCTTTAAATGAAAAATAAAAGCACTGAAATTACTGATGTGTCAGTTGTCTCTGGGTAGGCTGGGAAAATAGTCCTGCACTGGGACTTCATCACGTGAACAAGTCCGTGAAATAAAGACCCCCCCCCCCCCTAAACCCCACTTTATATAGAGAAAACTTGGGTTTACGGGGCTAAACATTATTTTCCTTATTTCTGTTCCAATACATAGGTTGTGGGTACTCGTTAGAACCGCCTCAATGAGGCGGTTCTAACGAGCACCCAAAACCTATACTTGGTGTATAAATAAGATAAATATCACAAATTTTCATCAGAAAAATTACCTTTTTTGAGGTTTGAAAAATGCACTATATCATACGGATGTGTTATCGTAATGGAACAGTTTCGTTTACCCCTTAGCCCTCATCCTGCTGAACACGACAAGCCCTACCTTTGTAAACAGTTAAGATCCAGATTCAGAAGCCATCTGATCAGGATCTACACTGGTTGACATTCAGTTTGTGAATTTGCAGAAATAAATTACATCAAGTAATCAGATTGGTTCAAAGTCAGAAATGGGCGTGGCTAACTAAATTATTCAGCAGGATAAGGGTTACGCATTGGATGTATACATAATCAGATGCTGCGTTTAGCGGCCTCTGACCCTTAAATTCATGAACTGTTAGCAAACATTGTGGATCATGATCGGACAACGCGTTTGTCGGCATATGATTTTTCGTCTACACTGTTTGCCAAGCCCGACCGATGTTTCCAGCCCGAGGCTATAGAAAATTTTATTACATAACGCTATGAAATTAACACAGCTATTTTCTAAAAATAAGTTACATGTACCTGGATTTCCTACAAATAAGTGATAGTCACGTGGAGTTTAGAACTGAAGAGTTCCTGTGCTTAGTAACTTTGGGTCAATTAATAAACAATAGACCAAATTATAAGCTTTACGGAAAATTAACACCCAAATGGAAGTTTTGTGAAAACACTCGTAGAACAAAAAGGAAAAACCTGTGAAAAATTTAGAACTAAACAGAAGCTTTGTGAAAATACAGAGCCACATCACGAAAACACACCTATAAAACTTTGACCTCCTTCAACCCCACTTTTATATAGAAAAACTGGGGTTTGCAGGGGTAAACCTTATTTTTCTTATTTCTTATTTTCTATAAAATATAGATTGTGGGTATTCGTTAGAACCGCCTCGATGAGGCGGTTCTAACGAGTACCCAAAATCTATATTTTGAGCAGAAATATGAAAAATATCACAATTTTTCATCCTAAAATTTTCATTTTTTCGGCGATAAAGGTTACAATGTATTTGTATAGGCGTGTTTGCGTAATGAAATGGAATTTTTTTTCACCGTTCCAAGGCGCAACTTCTGTTGTGGCTCATTATAATCATTGTCTGGTCAAGTGCACCACTTACGGCTGTTTTTGTAAAACCATCGGCCATATGTGGGAAAGAAACTGCCCTTCCGGCTTTTTTACTTGTAAGTACGGAGACTTTGCTTTATGTTTGCGCTTCTCATCGCATGAACAAGTCCGTGAAATGAGTGCCCCCTCCCTACCCCCACCCCCCATAAAAACAGAGAGAGAGAGAGAGAGAGAGAGAGAGAGAGAGAGAGAGAGAGAGAGAGAGAGAGAGAGAGAGAGAGAGAAAACTGGGGTTGCCCGTGGGTAAACATTATTTTTCTTAATTCTGCTCTCCATGACATAGGTTGCGCTCGTTAGAACCGCCTCACCGAGGCGGTTCTAACGAGTACCCACAATCTATATTTTAGAGCAGAAATAAGAAAAATAAGGTTTACCCCCAGAAACCCCAGCTTTACCATATAAAAGTGGGGTTCAAGGGGGTCAAAATTATATAGGCGTGTTTTCGTGATGATTATAGGCTCCACTAAAAAGCTTAAAATATGAAAATATAGATGCGAGATCATTATATTCTAAGCTTTATATCGAAAAAGGGCCAAATACAGTCGATTTTTAGCCACGCAGAAGGCCTCTGAACCAATAGGATAAAAAAAAATAGGCTTTATGAAAATATAGATATTTAAAGAGTATGTTATATTACAAGAATGGCGAAATGGGTGTAACATACCGAAGAAAACAATCTTTGCAAAATTGTTCTTATTCCTTTCACTCACTGTAGACACTTTTCAACTAGGCCCAGATTTTTAAACTGACTGCTATATATAAACGCTTTTGCGGTTCTAACCACAGCGGTTCGTCTCTGACACAGCGTTAAATGTATTGTGTCCTGGAACGTATAAAAATACACACAGATTGACGTAAGGACGTTAACATTGGCGTAATTCATTCATGCGTCAATTTGAAATGAGATTTATAAAAGTCTTTGCCCATCAATCTGAATAAGATTATGATTATGTACTTTTTAATTTGCTTCGGGGTAAAGGAATATACACTGCTCAAGATAATTAAGGGAGCACCCGTGTTTTGGATGCATAATTTAACCCTTACGATTCGGAGAAAATCTGCATCTGAACATGTCGCGTGTTAATGTCGTCTGCTGAATCTTCTTGCAAAAGTTTTAAAAATATTTTATTTTTGCGTACAGGCAAACAGTATGGACCAAGATCAGACTGCTCCCAAGGGAGCAGTCTGATCTGGGTCCACACCGTTTGCAACAATGACTTTGAAAGTAACCGACAGACGACAAAACAGACATCAATTATCGTGATTCGTATTTTATGGGTCAACTAAATATGTTCCAGAAAGGGTTATCCTTTGGAAGCAAAGAATACACCACAGAACTGGAAAATATGGAGTTTACATGTTTTCTGGGCCAGACTAGCTAGTTTCGGCCAATTAGGCCTCATCAGTGACCCTCAAATATTTTCAAAATTCAACAATGGAATCAATGATCCCAAAGGACAAGAAAATATAAACTACACTATGATGTAGGGCAGGGAGACTTTTTAAGGCCTTTTAAAGGCTGAAATTTAATGCTAATGTTGTATAAGTGTTTCGGCATTGCAGTTATCGCTTTGTATCTATTACGGTGGTCTCCTTGTCGACTGGTGCTCTTTTTCTGATAAATTGATCAAATGCAGTTCTATCTTTCACGCTTTTTATCAATTTATGGCCCATGGAACACCATTATGGTGATGCCAGGCCGGTTAAACTATTCCAGAACTGTCATACCTTAGACCTTTACCTTATCAAAGTGTACATTTTTTTCTCAGCTATCGGGATGCAAACTTAAGTTTTGTTTCCGTCCAGATTGGTTTGGTTTGGTCTGGAGGTTAACGACACAGTTAACGCTACTTATTATAGCAAGACTGTAAGTTTAAAAACAGCGCTTTCCTGGGCCGGCTTTAACTGACATAAGCGGATAAAAAAAATCTTAAATTAGTGTTGAATTCATCACGAAAACACGCCTATATAATTTTGACCCCCTTGAACCCCACTTTTATATAGTAAAACTGGGGTTTATAGGGGTAAACCTTATTTTTCTTATTTCTGCTCTAAAATATAGATTGTAGGTACTCGTTAGAACCGCCTCGATGAGGCGGTTCTAACGAATGCCCACGTCTATATTTTGAGCAGAAATATGAAAAATGTCACTATTTTTCATCATAATTTTTTTATTTTTTCGGCGATAAAGGTGGCAATGTATTTGTATAGGCGTGTTTGCGTAATGTCGTCTAACGAGACCATTCTAAAAGACCATTTCTGTCTTCAAGAAAATACATGTCCTCTGCTCCCCATCACGAAAATACATCCATTACGAAAACACGCCTATTCAAATTCATTGTAAATTTTACCGCCTATAAACAACAATTTTCAGATGAAAAATTGTGATATTTTTTTTTCTGCTCAAAATATAGATTGTGGGTACTCGTTAGAAACGCCCCATTGAGGCGGTTCTAACGAGTACCCACAATATATGTTTTAGAGCAGAAATAAGAAAAATAAGGTTTACCCCTGCAAACCCCAGTTTTATTATGTAAAAGTGGGGTTCAAGGGGATCAAAATTATATAGGCGTGTTTTCGGGATGTATATACTTCAGACCCCTTGAAACCAACTTTATATACTACGGTAAAACTGGGGTGGGGGGGGGGGGGTTAAAAAGGAAAACCCTTATTAGATTGTTGGTGCTCAATAGAACCGTCTCGATGAGGTGGTTCTTACGTGTACCTACCATCTATATTTTGTGAGAAATAAGAAAAATATCACAATGTTCGTCTTAAAATGTCCTTATTTTCGGCGGAAAGCCTGTGGGAGAAATACAAGAAGTAGTTTAAAAAAAAAAAGAGAGAGAGAATGGAGAAAATAGTGCCGGACACAAGTGATCGGTTATGAAACGGGGCTCTCCTCAGTCACTTTAAGGGACAAGCAGTCACCTAAACTTGTTTCAGCATTTTTTTCCAAACATTACGATAACACAGCCGTGCGATATAGTGCAATTTTTACATCTTCAAAATGTCTACTTTTCTGAAGAAAATATGGGATATTTTTCTTATTTATACTGCAAACCTAGGTTGTAGGTACTCGTTAGAACCGCCTCATTGAGGCGGTTCTAACGAGTACCCACAACCTATGTCTTGGAGCAAAAAATAAGAAAAATATTGTTTACCCCCGTAAACCCCAGTTTTCTCTATATAAAGTGGGGTGTAAGGGGGTGTTCATTTCACGGACTTGTTCACGTGATGAGAGGCGTCTGACGTGATTTCCGCTGGCTAAACTGGAATATCTACTCTTAAAGGTGAGAATTGAGCAGATTCCACCAGAGGCAAAATATTTCTTAAGAGTTTTGTCCCCTGAAAGAGAACCTAGTTCTCTTAATGGCATGAACAAGATCGACCACAAGCGTTATACGATTCAACATATACAATGATGCATTATTATTCCTGCATGTCAAAACAGATTTTAAAAACTTAATTTTTTCTGCTTGATAGTTTTATTTCCTCATCGAATCTGCTAACGCACTGCGGTAGTGCAGGGGAAAACTACGTACTAGCGCTACCTATTGTTTTGTTTTACCAATATACATTTACCTGTTCAATTTTTACGCCTACTGACTAATTGCGTCAAAATTACGGTGTGTTGATTGAAAAGACGTTGGGGTTACGTATTTTTGTTGTCAGATCTCAAAACCACTGATTAATATTTCGACAGAAGTTTACGGTCTTCTATAAAAGACCAGTACAGAAAACAAACACATCAGTTTTGAGCGAGCAATCATTCTGTGGTGTTCTGTTATTTTTTAATTGTTTTATTTTTTAATTTTGAAATCCATTGATTTTTTCCTTAAGATTCTTTTTACAGGTGAGTTGTAAGAAAGGATTCTAATACAGCTTTATTGTGAGTGGCTATTATTGGACATACCATCATGAAAACATGCCTATATAATTCTCACCACCTTGAACCACACTTTTATATAGTAAAACGAAGGTTTGCAGGGGGATAAACCTTCTTTTTCATATTTCTGCTCTAAAATATAGATTGTTGGTACTCGTAACCACAATCTATATTTTGAGCAGAAATAAGAAAAAATATCACAATTTTTTCATCTTATTTTTTTTTTCATTTTTACGGCGGTAAAATTTACAATGTATTTGTATAGGCGTGATTTCGTAATGTTTACAACCATTTTTAACAAGGAGAGGGGGGGGGGGGGGGTGGTAACTGTCCGCTTTTTATCCCGTACCCTTTTCTCCTTTGAAAAAGGGGTCACAGGCTACTCTTATAGGAAAGAATTTGCTCCAATGGCCTAAGGAGCAAATTCTTTCCTTTAAGAGTAGACCCCATTTTTCCTTAAGAAAAGACCCATGTTGATACCGGAGGTAAACTGTTTTTGAAAGAATTCTCTCCCCTGAAGGTGTATTCATTGCCCTCAAGGACTAAACATCTTTTAAGGTCCAAATTTTAGTTTGATAATATGGTGAACTTTTTTAATATAGATATTCGTGACAAAAGACACTTTATTCCCTTGAAAGTAAAGAAAAAATGTAATTTGCATATAATGGTCTATAAAGACCGCATCTTGAGTAGCTTATCAATATGATAACATGCCCGTGAAACAAAGACACCTCTAAACCCAACTTTATGTAGAGGAAACTGGGGTTTACGGGGTAAACATTATCTGTCTTATTTTTGCTCAAAAACATAGATTGTGGATAGTCGTTAGAACTGCCCCAAACAGTCTAAGTTGGAAGCAGAATTAAGATAGATGTGATGACTTGTCATTTCTGACACCACGCAGACGTAAAATGGCGGGAAAGATATCCGTTCTTTGTTTCCTTTTATTGAAGAGTTTCCTGCCGACTGTCCTTTTATTCATTTCTTTTTTTGTTGTTTTTTGTTTGTTTTTTAAGCCTCAGTTTTGTCGTAGCGGTCGCGAACGTGTTCCATTTCATGGGCTTCTTTAGCGTTTACTAAAGCACCAGTAAACTGTAATATCTGCGTTTTCTTTGCGAACAGTGCGAAATAATTATCCCCAAAGTATCATTAAATTGTCTTCTTACGGTGTATAGGCACAAATTACATATTTTCAACAATTTATCACAAGAAGGACAGTTCTTTTAATGACAGATTCTATCTGGCACGTACTTTTTGTTCGAGTTGCATCCGGTTGCATTCGGTTGCATCCGGCTTTAACTACGAAAGAAATATGAGTCCGCACAAAACGTAGTCCAGCATATTTTGAGCTTTTTGCGCAGTGTCTCTCAAAGATACTTTTGGATCTTTTCTCATTTATTTAACTTTCCGAAGGTTTTCCTGTAAACTAATTGGGTTTGCACTTAAGGAAAGAATTTTCTCCTTTGGACCAATTTCTTTCCTTTAAGATTAAAATCCCGTTCTGATAAAAAGACACGTATTTTAGAGGCAAATTCATACACCTATCCAATGTCATTTTCTGACGAAACGCAAACATGTTCTATTTCAGGTACTTTTTATCGGACCTTACTTACCAGACAGATATTCATTTCGGTTCAGGCGGAAATGATAAGTTTTCGAGGAGTTGTATTAACATGTTTCGTAGTTGTTCACGTGACCAGTGGTTTTGGCGACCTTCCTGCAGAGATGCCGCCGCCTCCATTTGCTCCTATTCCTTCAGGTATTTGGTCTTCTTTCCGTCACAAGTTATACTAAAGAAGCTCTCCCATGCCAGTTCGCACTCATTTTTTCTTGTATAGACTTTTTCCGGAACAAGAAATGAAATCTTTGATTATTCTTAAAAGGCTATCAGCTCTAAGTGTGATTTGTTGAGTAATAAATGACAGTTTGTCGGTCAGTTGTAAAATAGATCAAATCACGAGCGCGTAGCGCGCGTGATTTGTCGACTTACAACTGACCGACAAACTGTGATTTATTACTCAACAAATCGCAAACTAGAGCTGATCTTTTACGAGTCTAACAGGCTGAAAATCGGCAATAATGCTGTTGTTTCGCCATTGTTAGAAGAAATCCCACTAAAATTATCGACTGAAACACAGGCATTTCTATCCTTTTCTAACGTTTTCGATGCGAGAAAATAACGTTACACCGTCTAACGTCAAGGAAATCGACTAGTGACGTCACAAATTGGCAGTTTTTAATGAGGTCACTCGTCAGTTATTTTCCATTGCCCATATAGGCGTGCTGTGTTAGAATTCAAAGTTTAACATAAGATATGTAATGTAAATTTGTTGAATAGAGTCAAGAACACTTAGCTTCAGTATGAGGAATAACGATGACAATTTTTGGAGTTTTCTTATTTTTCGTTGGAAAATATGAAAAAAATATTTCCAAATTTTTCTCAGTACATCTCCAAGTCTAAACTTATGATTTAGCTATTCATGCCAATAATATCTAACATTTACCGATCTATTCATCCAGTTATGGATAATTTTCAAACCAAGTTTAACTATTATCGTACAAGCGCCGTCAGGTGAAAACTTGATTTCGAGGTTTGCGCCAAGGTAAGACACAGAAGGACCTGTTCAGCAACACAGGAAAGCAACAGCCTTGAACTTACAGATATAGAAACTAGAAACATATTCCAGCAGCGAGCACTATGGTGCAGATCAGACTGCGCAGATGCGCAGATGCGCAGGCTAATCTGCCCCATTTGTGTCCGCAAATGACAAGAACATATATGTACAACCTACATATATTGCATTGTAACACAGTGGCCTGATAAAGATATGCTATCTCAGGACAAGTGAGCTTTATCGCGTCAACGCGACATTGCACTTTTATGAATGAAGCGGGCTACTGAAAAATGGCATATGGAAAACATGGGAAAAACACTTTAACAAATATCATAGGAAAAATTGAGGTCAGCTGATACTGAATATATAGACCGCCAGAATGTTGGGACGCACTGATGACCATCGATAACTGATCGTAAATTGCTAATTTAAGAGTGTACAAGGTGTGTGTGTGTGTGTGTGTGTGTGTGAATTCGGGTTTAACGTCGCTTTCAACAATTTTTCAATCATATCACGACGGTGTCTGGTTGCGACAGGGAGCTCAATGCTCACGTTTATAGTGCTGCCTCACTGAAGTATCATGTCCCAGACACATTACATGATACCACAACCAGTCACATTATCCTGACACTGGATCGACCAGTCCTAGCTCTACCCCGTTGGTTGGTTGGTTGATTTGAGGTTTAACGTCCCTGTCAACACTGTAAAGGTCATTTTGGAGACGTTGCTTCCAATTTTGTGGGACTTTTACCCGACATTGAGATGAAATGACATCTCAAGCCCGGTCGTCAAATGAAACCAATAGGGTTTATTAGCATAGACGGTCCGCCTCGCACCGCGGTTCCTGGACAGGCTTAGATCCTCTAAGCGGTTTACCAGTACTAGTGTGCGGGCCGGATTCAGCTCTGCGTGGAAGCATCATGCAGCCCATATATTTCTTCAAGCCCCTAAGCTCTACCCCGTAAATCTGAGTGCTAAGCGAGGAGCAGCTAGTACCATTTTTAACGACTTTGGTATGTCGCGGCCCGGGATCGAACCCGAGACCTCCCGTTCCCCGGAGCGGACACTCTACCAACCGAGTGTACAAGGGGATAAACGGATATATAGAATACCATATTCGTGTCATTTAATATCAACTTTATCCGGCTCGGATTCGAGAACGCATGAAGAATCGTCGGCAAGCCTCGCGATTCTTCAAGCGTTCTCGAAGCCTTGCGTAATAAACTTGATGTCAAAAGACACTCACCTGGTATACTGGCTTATGTTTTTCATATTTATTTTCCAGAATGTCGAGACTTAATGGATCTCTACTTTGTCCTAGACGGATCAGATAGCATCTCGCGTCCCGATTTTGAACTTCTTAAAGAAGCGTTGGCCAGCTTATTGCCTCAAATACGCCTCGGCAAATCACAGTCCAGGGTTGGAATGCTTGTTTACAGTTCGAATGTTCCAGCGGAGAGCGAGCATCCCTTCTCTGCGGATTTTAATTACCTGATGCACGCTGCCACAATACTCAGTTATCCTCGCGACGGCACCCATACTGCCCTCGGAATAAAACATATGCGCCATATGTTCAAAAGATACGGAAGACGCAATGTGCCATGGGTCGCTGTGGTGATTACAGATGGACAAAGCAAGAACTATAGGGCGACAAAAAGAGAAGCCGACCTCGCAAGAGAAATGGGTATTAGTATGTTCGCTGTGGGAGTAACAGAGAAAATCAACCGGACGGAACTTATTGCAATCGCTGATACCCCAAAGCAAGCTATGGAGCTGTTTGCTTTCCAGGAGTTACGGAGTAAACTGGCAGGAATGATGAAAACTATATGCCGTGAGTAAATTACGAGTACCATTGAGCTCCATTTGACGCGCAACATATTGCGCGATAAAGTGACACCCTTTATTTAAGAAATAGTGAATTGTTGAGTCTGGAGATCAGTTGCAAAGTACATCAAAACACGAATGCGTAGCCCGGTGATTTGTCAACTTGCAAATGACAAAATGGCGGACGTCGGTAACCGAAGTGACAGCAGCTTTAAAAATCCGCTTTAAGAAATGGAAGGTATGCAAGAAAAAGAATCCAATATGGGTGTGAGGGGTGGATAGAAAAATCCGTCCCCCGGGATCACTGTCCGGCATAACTCGGCAAGCCTCGTGATGCCGGACAGTGACTCTCGGGACGGATTTTTCCATCCACCCCTCACACCCATATATGATTCTTATAATCACACACCAGAGCTGATCTACATGTTTTTCGAACCTAACAAAGTAAAGGTCAAAAATATTTTTCCCTTTTAATTCTCCTAACCTTTTGCCATTATTAGACATTATTGACTGCATATGAGCCCCGAATTTGTGTCTTCGAGCATTCCATCATGACAAATTTTAACTGCGCGTGCCCAGCCATTCAGAGGGGCCAGGGATATGGCTTTCTGTCTGAAGGTTCCTCTTGATTCACTGCTTGTATGAGCGGGCAGCGAAGGTTCTGGCGAGACTGCGCGGGTGCGCAGGCTCGCCTGAACCTTCGCTGCTCGCACAGGCGATAAGTACCAAAATCGCTTGACGGGGCCCATATCTTCGTTCGAGTGACTTCATAAGATGGCTTTACGCATCTCGCTCTTCTGGGCACACAGTCTTCTTTTGGCGCGCCCTGGGACAGAATTCTTTATATATACAAGAACGATACAACTTTGTCAAAAAGCTTTTCGGGTCGACCCAAAGTTACTTACAACAGAAGTTTCCAGCCTGCGTAATAAACCAATTGACGGTTATTTATTGCATCGCAATACTTTTCTCTGACGACAAAGGCTTGGTTTATTGTAAAATCTGGACAATGTTTATGTACTGGGATATTGGCAAATCGTGTAGATCTAGATCGCACATTCGGACCAGCATCAACACTGTTTCTTGTATCAGATATGTTATGGAAACAAAAAAAATGCATGTGGTACAGTCAGTTATATTGGCGGGATTCCTTTAAACAATGGATGAAGATAGGGATAATCTGAAAACCCGTATGTTAGAATCGAAATAGATCAGCTCTAGTGCCGTGATTTATTCAGTGATATATCACTGTTTGTCGGCCCCAGCCCATAGGGGCTTGACGAAATATATGGGCTGCATGGTGCTTCCACGCAGAGCTGAATCCGGCCCGCGCACTAGTGCTGGTAAGCCGCTTAGAGGATCTAAGCCTGTCCAGGAACCGCGGTGCGAGTCGGACCGTCCATGCTAATAAACCCTATTGGTTTCAATGGGCGACAGGGCTTGAGATGTCATTTCATCTCAATGCCGGGTAAAAGTCTCTCAAAATTGGAAGCAACTTCTCCAAAATGACCTTTACAGTGTTGACGGGGACGTTAAACCTCAAATAAAAAATAAATAAAACAATCACTGTTTGAAGTCCAGTTGTACGTAGACAAATCACTCGCGCTACGTGTTCGTGATTTGATCTGACCTCCAAAAAGTGATATATCACTCAGTAAATCATTGCTAGATCTGATCTATTTCTTAATTTGCACTGTCCATCACGGAAATATGCCAATATAATTAAGACCCCCGTGAACCCCACTTTTATATAGTAAAACTGGGGGTTTACAGGGGTAGACCTTATTTTTCTTATTTCTACTCCAAAAATATAGATTGTGGGTACACATTGAACCGTTCTAACGTGTACCTACAATCTATATTATGAGCAGAAATTAGAAAAATATCACAATTTTTCATATTAAATTTTCGTCAGCAGAAAAAATACAATGCATTTGTATAGACGTGTTTTAGTAATGCAGTCAGCGAACACTTAGGTACTGATCAGTCTGCGCGCATGCGCAGGTTCATCAGTCCCTGTGTATCTCGCAAAAGGGAAAACAAGCTTTCCCATGACGTAGCTTATATAGTCATTTGTTTCTTTCAGCCTGTCCTGCGCCACCTGTACTGCCACTTGCCGAGTGCGGGAGTGGGCCCCGGGCCATTGGGAGCGTCCGGTCGTACCAATGTAAAGCTGGATACCATCGAAGGGGCAATGCTGACATCCATTGTCGAGAAGACTCCACATGGTCTCCACTGGACCCGGATTTCGAATGTGCTCGTAAGTAGACAATACTTGTATTTTAACTTTTGTTTGTTTCAATTGAGGATTAACGTCCCCGTCAACACTATTTAGGTCATTTTGAACACGTTGCTTCCAATTTGGTTGGACTTTTACCCGACACTGAGGTAAATGTCAACACATGCCCTGCCACCCAGTGGGATCAATAGGCTTATGTGTATTGGCCGGTCTGACTCACAGCACTTTGTCTGGGCAGGCTTAGTCCTTCTAAGCGGTTTACCAGTACTCATGTGTGGTCAGTTTCAGCTCTGCGTGGAAGCGCCATGCAGCCCATCAATTTATCATCGTATATTTAGTGTATTTTGAGTTAAAGTAAAATTCACAAGAACACTGACTTTTAATCATAAGGTATAGTAGTCGCAGATAAGATTGACTAAGCGGGGCTGTTCAGGTGTTGTCAATATATGTCAAATTCGCTGAGTCCACCAGAAGATTCGGTAGAGTGCCTTTCGCACGCTTTCTACAAGCGGACGATATGGTCATATACGTTGTGTTACCGTTGAATTCACACAATCGGGTGACTTGGTTAACCTTTGTGTTAATGGAATATTCCTAAGGCAGGTACAAACGCCTAATGGAATATTCCTAAGGCAGGTACAAACGATAGCTCCGCCTAGTCAGTCTTATCTGTCTAGTATAGTAGTCTAGTATAGTAGTCGCAGATAAGACTGACTGGGCAGGTACAAACGATAGCTCCGCCTAGTCAGTCTTATCTGTCTAGTATAGTAGTCTAGTATAGTAGTCGCAGATAAGACTGACTAGGCGGACCTATCGTTTGTACCTGCTTTATGAATATTCCATTAACAAAAAGGTAAACCAAGTCACCCGATTGTGTGAATTCAATTGTAACACAAGCATAGCTGTGGCGTATATGACCGTTTCGTCCGCTTGTAGAAAGCGTGCGAAATGCACTCTACCGAATATTCTGGTGGACGCAGCGAATTTGACATATATTGACAACACCTGAATAGCTCCGCCTTGTCAATCTTATCTGCGACTACTATATCTCACTGGTTCGAGCCTCTCGGGTCGCATATACATTACGAAAACAAGCCCATACAAATACGTTGTAAATTTAACCCCCTAAAAACATAAATTTTAGACGAAAAATTGCTATATTTTTCTTATTTCTGCTCAAAATATAGACTGTAGCTACACGTTAGAACCGCCTCATCGAGGCGGTTCTAACGAGTACCCACAATCTATATTTTAGAGCAGAAATAAGAAAAATAAGGTTTATCCCTGTCAACCCCCGTTTTACTATATAAAAGTGGGGTTCAAGGGGGTCAAAATTATATTGGCGTGTTTGCGTGATGAGACGGCAAGTTCTGTAACGAAAGGTGAAATGTGTTTTAATTGTCTACACCCATTTGTCTACGCCCATGGTTTAACACGGAAGTAAAGCCATTAGTTACCCACAATGCAGGTTGACCTTTATATTGATAATGCAACAAGTGTTTTTAGATAAATCCTAAATTTAGCGCACCACATAACTGAGGTAAAAGAAAAAGAGGCCCACGAGCAGGGCTCTGGCACAGAATTGCTATCACATTTGTACAAGCCAAAGTGGCCCATAACAAGTACAAGGTTTAACACAAAAAAGAGGCCCACGGGCAGAGCGCATCCGTTTCAAAACCGATATAGATTGGCTAAAATTGGTTAAAAGAATCGCAGACAAAAATGTAACACATAATGCCGTGCCTATATTTGTCTCATTCTTTTACAGCATGTGGCGCTCCACCATCGATAAGTCACGCCAACTGTGATGGAAACGATAACCTGATTGGTGCTAGGCGGGTGTGTAGCTGTGACAGCCGGTTCGCTATGATTGGTGATCCAAACATTGAATGTCTTTCTGATGCGACTTGGTCCCCGTATAAATTTTCCTGTTCTCCATGCGGGAAAATACCGGATGTCCCACTTGCTAAATGTAATGGCGGTGGACATTTCGTAGGAGATAGAAGAGAGTATATGTGTGATCCAAGATACGCCCTTATCGGGGACCCCTATATTGAATGTACCTCAAGCGGCCAGTGGTCTAAACCCCGTTTTACTTGTAATTCCTGTAGTTCAGCTCCACCCATCCAACATGGCATGTGTGGAAATGGTGACAATTTTGTCGGCTCAGAAAGGAAGTACCACTGCAAACCAGGTTATGCCTTGTTAGGAAATCCTTATATCCGATGTTTGCCCAATGGTCAATGGTCCGAACTTCAAGTAACTTGTAGCTTGTGTGGAAAACCACCACCCATAGACCACGGCAGATGTGGAGTCGGGGATAATTTTGTGAAGTCTGTAAGACAATATGAATGTGAGGCCGGATATGCTTTGATAGGAGATCCCCACATCAAATGCTTGCCCAATGGTCAATGGTCCGAACCTCAAGTATCTTGTAGCTTGTGTGGGAAAACACCACCCGTAGTCAACGGCAGATGTGGAGGCGGAGATCATTTCGTCCAGTCTGTAAGACAATATGAGTGCGAAGCCGGATATGCTTTGATAGGAGATCCCCATATCAGATGTTTGCCCAATGGCCAATGGTCCGAACCTCAAGTATCTTGTAGCTTGTGTGGAAATACACCACCCATAGATCACGGCAGATGTGGATTCGGAGATAATTTTGTGAAGTCTGTAAGACAATATGAGTGCGAAGCCGGATATGCTTTGATAGGCGATCCCCACATCAGATGTTTGCCCAATGGTCAATGGTCCAAACCTCAAGTATCTTGTAGCTTGTGTGGAAATACACCACCCATAGACCACGGCAGATGTGGACTCGGAGATAATTTCGTTCAGTCTGTAAGACAATATGAGTGCGAGGCCGGATATGCTTTGATAGGAGATCCCCACATCAGATGTTTGCCCAATGGTCAATGGTCCAAACCTCAAGTATCTTGTAGCTTGTGTGGAAATACACCACCCGTAGTCCACGGCAGATGTAGAGGCGGAGATCATTTCGTCCAGTCTGTAAGACAATATGAGTGCGAAGCCGGATATGCTTTGATAGGAGATCCCCACATCAGATGTTTGCCCAATGGTCAATGGTCCAAACCTCAAGTATCTTGTAGCTTGTGTGGAAATACACCGCCCGTAGTCCACGGCAGATGTGGCGGAGGAGATAATTTCGTCGAGTCTGTAAGACAATATGAGTGCGAGGCCGGATATGCTTTGATAGGTGATCCCCACATCAGATGTTTGCCCAGTGGTCAATGGTCCAAACCTCAAGTATCTTGTAGCTTGTGTGGAAATACACCACCCATAGACCACGGCAGATGTGGACTCGGAGATAATTTCGTCCAGTCTGTAAGACAATATGAGTGCGAAGCCGGATATGCTTTGATAGGAGATCCCCACATCAGATGTTTGCCCAATGGTCAATGGTCCAAACCTCAAGTATCTTGTAGCTTGTGTGGAAATACACCACCCGTAGTCAACGGCAGATGTGGAGGCGGAGATCATTTCGTCCAGTCTGTAAGACAATATGAGTGCGAAGCCGGATATGCTTTGATAGGAGATCCCCACATCAGATGTTTGCCCAATGGCCAATGGTCCGAACCTCAAGTATCTTGTAGCTTGTGTGGAAATACACCACCCATAGACCACGGCAGATGTGGACTCGGAGATAATTTCGTCCAGTCTGTAAGACAATATGAATGCGAGGCCGGATATGCTTTGATAGGAGATCCCTTCATCAGATGTTTGCCCAATGGTCAATGGTCCGTACCTCAAGTATCTTGTAGCTTGTGTGGAAAACCACCACCTATAGACCACGGCAGATGTGGACTCGGAGATAATTTCGTCCAGTCTGTAAGACAATATGAATGCGCGGCCGGATATGCTTTGATAGGAGATCCCCATATCAGATGTTTGCCCAATGGTCAATGGTCCGAACCTCAAGTATCTTGTAGCTTGTGTGGAAATACACCACCCGTAGTCCACGGCAGATGTAGAGGCGGAGATCATTTCGTCCAGTCTGTAAGACAATATGAATGCGAGGCCGGATATGCTTTGATAGGAGATCCCCACATCAGATGTTTGCCTAATGGTCAATGGACCGAACCTCAAGTATCGTGTAGCTTGTGTGGAAAAACACCACCCATAGACCACGGCAGATGTGGAGGCGGAGATCATTTCGTCCAGTCTGTAAGGCAATATGAATGTGAGGCCGGATATGCTTTGATAGGAGATCCCTACATCAGATGTTTGCCCAACGGCCAATGGTCCGAACTTCAAGTATCTTGTAGCTTGTGTGGAAAACCACCACCCATAGACCACGGCAGATGTGGAGTCGGAGATAATTTTGTGAAGTCTGTAAGACAATATGAATGTGAGGCCGGATATGCTTTGATAGGAGATCCCTACATCAAATGTATGCCCAATGGCCAATGGTCCGAACCTCATGTATCTTGTAGCTTGTGTGGGAAAACACCACCAATAGACCACGGCAGATGTAGAGTCGGAGATAATTTCGTCAAGTCTGTAAGACAATATGAGTGCGAGCCCGGATTTGCTTTGATAGGAGATCCTTTCATAACATGCTTGCCAAATGGGCTTTGGTCTGATCCGCAAATGTCATGCAGTTTGTGTGAAAATCCACCATATATAGATCACGGATATTTCTTGCCAGGTGAGCGGTTCGTCGACTCCGTCAGAACATTCGAATGCGATCTTGGGTATGCTTTGGTGGGGGATCCATTTATTCGATGTCTACCGAATGGCCAATGGTCAGATTCCAAGCTGTCTTGTCTCGTCTCGTGTGGCAATACACCACCCGTTGATCACGGGACGTGTAGCGGAGTCGACCACACCGTGGATAGTGTCCGACATTATGTTTGCGAAAAAGGATACGCGATGATTGGAAATCCAATGATAAAGTGCCAAACTGACGGTCGCTGGTCCGATGTCATGGTATCCTGTCGTCTATGTGATGAGCCTCCACAGATATCCAACGCCGCTTGCAGTTCTGGTGGACGTTTTGTAGGTGACAGAAGAATGTACCAGTGTGCGGAGGGCTATGAAGCTTTGGGTGGTGCCTACACTGAGTGTCTCCCGGATGGCACGTGGTCTCGTGCTGATTTCCGTTGTAAAGGTATTTATTTATTTATTTATTTATTTATTTATTTATTTATTTATTTATTTATATCGTGTACGTATAATTAAAATACGACGATATTAGTTCCAATTCCGTTCACATTATGATAACACACCCGTGCGACATAGTGCATTTTTCACGTCTCCAAAATGGCTACTTTTCTGAAGAAAATCCGTGATATTTTTCTTATAAATGCTCACAACTTAGGTTGTGGGTGCTCGTTAGAACCGCCTCATTCAGGCGGTTCTAACGAGTACGCACAACCGAGTACCCATACATGTTGACTCATGTCGATTTCCAGTTTATCCGTCCATACGAGTACATGTTAAACTAACGGAACGATTATTCATATGTCAATTACAAGGCAAAATGTGGAATAACCTGAGCAAATGATTCGACAGAGACGCGTTTTTTGTTGTGATTAAGGTGATGCACGGTATCACATAAGGAGTCATGCTGACAGTACCACGTTAACAAGTCCGTGAAATGAACACCCCCAAAACCCCACTTTATATAGAGAAAACTGGGGTTTGCGGAGGTATACCTTATTTTTTTAATTCTGCTCCAAGACATAGGTTGTGGGTACTCGTTGGAACCGTTCTGACGAGCACTCATAACCTATGTTTTGCGCTGTTTGCCAATGTCCCCGCAAAAAGGTCCGGTAGGCATATATGGGTTAATGAACGATCATTTAATACGGAAAATATTTTTATATTTTGCTGAACAAATATGTGAGTAGCTTTTACAGTCCATAAAATGGCCTAGTGTTGACGGGGACGTTAAACCTCAAATCAAACAAAATCTCGTTGAGCACAACGAGACTTTGGCCAAATAGGTAAAGATCTCACCTTTCCAGTGTGCATTTTTCAGTAAGAGAATGCGGTGTTCTTCCACCGGTACCTAACGCCTATCCGAGAATGGGTCCCAGCCACATCGGAGCACAAAGAGATTATTCCTGTGATTTCGGTTACCGGCTGCGTGGATACGGTCGGACTGTTTGCCAGCGGAATGGAATATGGAAAACCCCAAGGTTTTCATGTGAAAGTAAGTTCATTTTATTTATTTACTTCTTTGTCATTATTATTAAAACAAAATGTTAGACTTTTGTGGCAGCCCTGGACAGACTTTTAACTTTATGTCTTCTTACGTCTGACTTACAAGAATAACAGAAACCATTTTTTCTAACAAGATCAGATGCTTTTAAATGCAACCTGATATGAAACATATATTGAGGATCTTGCATGAGTGCACATGTATTTTTGAATTTATTAAACGAGTTGAGGAAAAGGCCTTGCCGAGCATTTTATCCCTTTCCCCAAACGAGTTTAATAAATTCAATAATACATGAGCACGAATGCAAGATTCTGTTTATCATGTGACATTTTAAACGCATTTTATTCACGATTGTTTTATAAAAAAATATCCTGCCGTTAGCTAACGCGACGTCGTTAAGGACGTCGTACATGTAACGTTACTGGGCGTATCTAACTAATTTGCATATTTAATCCATTAGTGGATTATCTAATTTATTACATGGCGTAATTACATTCTCAGACGCGACATCATATGATAAAACCAGATATTATGTTATAGAATATAAGATCATTCATGGTTTTTCATGCATTAACATTTACCGTGTTCCGAGGAAACTATCTAAACGAAGCGCGATAGGCTGTGTTTTAAGGGACACGGCAAATGTTATTCGGGCCCCGAGGAAGCTATTTGAACACGAGGCCGCTAGGCCTCGTGTTCAAATATCTTCCTAGGGAGCGGCCTTGTGTTCAAATATCTTCCTAGGGACCTGGCAAATGTTATTCGAAATAAATAACCATGGGGGATCGTTTTTCTTGCATAAATTGCGATTCCAATCACAAACTGTGACGAAACGCTTCAAAACTCTTTAAGTGCGAACCCACGGTAAAACCAACATGGTGGCCAGTTCAGAACATGGTTACAACCACGCAAACAGCAGGTAAGCTATACGACCTATCCAGTCGAGCGTTTCATACTGTTTGCAACGAAAAACTGAGACACGCCGAAAGCTTTCCCGCACAGTGTTGAACTTTCAATTAATATGTGCTTCTGAACAAGCCTTAGAGATGACTGATAACGTGGGCGGGACGATTTCAGATTGCATAACTAGTTTTTGTGTGTGTGTGTGGGGGGGGGGGGGGGACTTTCAGACAATCTTAAGAAGGCGAGATCGCAGTGAACAGATTCTTTGACAATCACTAAATCACTAAGCTCCGCCCCTCTTTCTGCGTGCAACGATGTTAATAGAGGAGCATACATGAGTGAAACCGGCCCCGATAGCTCAGTTCGTAGAATGTCCGCTCCGGGGAACGGGAGGTCACGGGTTCGATCCCGGGCCGCGACATACCAAAGTCGTTAAGAATGGTACTAGCTGCTCCTCGCTTGGCACTCAGATTTACGGGGTAGAGCTAGGACTGGTCGACCCAGTGTCAGGATAATGTGACTGGGTGTGGTATCATGTAATGTGTCTGGGACATGACACTTCAGTGAGGCAGCACTACAAAAGTGAGCATTGAGCTCCCTGTCGCCACCAGACACCGTCGTAATATGACTGAAAAATTGTTGAAAGCGACGTTAAACCCGAACACACACACACACACACACACACACACACACACACACACACACACACACACACACACACACACACACACACATTACATGAGTGAAGTATCGGATTGATTAAACGAGTTGATGAAAAGGGTTTAAATGCGAGGTTTTGCCGAGCATTTCCCCATTTTCCTCAACGAGGTTAATAAATTCAATAATACATGAGCACGCATGCAAGATTCTATTTATCATTTGCTATTAAGAATGCATTTAATTCACGGTTTTTTAACAAATATGCCATTATTTCGCCATTAGTAAACGCGACGTCGTTATTGACGGCGAACATGTGACTTTACGGGGCATATCTTACTAATTTTCATATTTAATCCACGGATCACGGAATTTATTACATGGCGTCATTACACTCTCAGACGCGACGTAATACGATAAACAGGTATTCAATATGATAAATATGGATTACGGTTCCAACATATTCTTTTTTTCGGCCTGGCATTGTATTGTGATGTATTTTCATTAATAAACCGACGACATATGTCGTGTTGCTAAACTGCTAGTTGCGCGGTTGTAAGATTTACATCAATTCCGCAATGGCATTATGATGTCGCTATTAAAATTTTAAGAGCGACAATGTCACTTCGCTCAACGTGGCGCAAAGAAAGCAAGGTCCATCTTGTGATATCGAAAGTTCAAAACGCATGTTCAAAAGAACGTGAATTTCATTATTTGAACGTTGTTTTATTGTTGTTGTTTTTTTGTTTGAACACGGCTTCTGGCCCATTCAAAAATAGCTTCAAACAGTCATGTTCACAGGGTTTTATGTAAGAATTACATTTTCTATTTTATTTTACAGTTATTACAACCCCAAGACCGACAACTCCACCACCTGTTCCAGCAGATCCGAGTAAGTCTTTACAATTCACCATATTTGCTGGCTCCCAGCTTGCACATTGTCAATAATGGAAAAAAAGGTAACCAGACCCCTGACCTTGAAAGGTCAGGGGGTCTGGTTACTTGTTTTTCCAACACTGATAACCTTCAGACTAGGAACCAGCAGATGCAAAAAAGGTGAATACGTATTCCCTACGTCACAACAAGAATAGTGAATCAATTTTCTATAAATAACCGTCACCTAGATTTCCAACAGATCAACGTTTTCAACACTGAAAAGCTTTTGTGCTTTGTAAATTTGGGTCGAATGATAATCAAGCGATACAAAAATTAAAGGCTGTAAAATCCGATGAACAAACCTGCTGATTTTTGCTCATTATCGACACGCTTACTGAATACGGAAGCTCGCTTGAATTCCTTCTAATTAGACGCAATATTTAACGTTTGTTTTGTTTGATTTGAGGTTTAACGTCCCCGTCAACACTGTAAAGGTCAAATATTTAACGTCAATGACGCCATGCATAAACTCTGATATTTTCCAATTATTCTTAGAACTACGTGAATATTGCATTGATAATTGTAAATATTGCCCCGAGTTAGAGGTACGGTCCTGTAGACCTTACACGAGTGGTCATTTCATATAAGACATATTAAACGAGACTGCGTCGAGTTTCATAAATTTCACATAAAACGGACACTCGTGTAAGACTCCGTTTATCATAAACGATTCTGGGCCCCCACCCATTGGGGCTTGAAGAAATATGTGGGCTGCACGATGCTTCCACGTAGCGCTATATCCGACCCGCACACGAGGCCTGATAAACCGCTTAGAGGATCTAAGCCTGCCCAGCACAGCGGTGCGAGTCGGAGCGTACATGCTTATAAACCCTATTGGTTTCATTGGGCGACAGGGCTTGAGATGTCATTTCATCTCAACGTCGGATAAAAGTTCCACAAATTGGAAGCAACGTCTCCAAAATTACCTTTACAGTGTTGACGGGGACGTTAAACCTCGAATCAATAAAAAAAGAGCTTCGTGACTTTACTGACTTTAAGCGCCAATGATGTGTTATTGCACGTGTGGTCATATAACTTTTATCATATGACGTCGCGTCTGAGAACGCCAAGTAATAAATTCCGTAATCCTGTAGTGGATTAACCCATTTTGTACAATAAACCCTAAAAAGGGTACCCTCATGACAAACAGAGCAGGCTCAGATCAGACGCCACAGAACGCGGCGTCAGATCAGGGCCTATACTGTTTACAGAATGTTCAGCCATTTTCCAAAAAAGTTTTGACGAAAACACAATCTGACACCCCCAAATTTTGAAATAGACTCCTGCTTTCTAAGGAGGAAGGTTCCATTTGGCACAAAAAGTGTTAAAAACACAATTCAGTTGGAGACTACACGTTCGACGTTTTAAATGACGTCGCCTTTACTAATGCCCGAATAGTGACATTTTTGTACAAAAAAAAAAAAAAAAAAAAAACCCCGTGAATTAAATGCATATGATAAATAGAAACTTACATTCGTGCTCATACATTATTGAATTTATTAAACTCGTTGACGACCGGTCTCGGTAGCTCAGTCGGATGCGAGTCGGACTGGTGATCAGGAGAACGCGGGTGCGATATCTGCCGGAATCGGCCACATTCTTTCTTGGAGACTGATCATGAAATTTTTTCTATGGTCATTATCTCCCTTCCGCTGATTCAAGAAGGGCAGTTACCATTTTCTGGCGAAAGAATGTACTCTTTACTTGTCAACCGCTTACGTATAAGCCTGTCCAGGGTAAGTGTGGATAGGTGAACTGACCGGCTCAAAAGTAACCTAAAATAGTGTTGACTGGGCCGTTCAACTCCAATACAAACTAACAAAAAACTAAGGCACAGCCTCGCATTTTGTCCCTTTTCCTCAACTCTTTTAATAAGTTCAATAATACATGGGCCGTTAAACTGCGATACAAATAAACAAAAAAAAACTCGTTGAGGAAAAGGGATAAAATGCTCGGCACAGCATCGCATTTTATCCCTTTTCCCCAACTCGTTTAATACGTTCAATAATACATGAGCACTCATGTAAGATCCTCTATTTATGACGCTATCCACTGAACAACGCCGACATCATATGACGATAAAAAAATACTAAATGCATCATTACATAGAAGATCTTCCATGAGTGCTCATGTATTATTGAATTTATTAAACGAGTTGAGGAAAAAGAGATAAAAATGCAAGATTCTATTTCTCATATGACTTTTAAAACGCATTTTATTCACGATTGTTTTACCAACATGTCAATATTCCGCCATATGTAAATGCGACGTCGTTAAGGACGTTGTACATGTAACGTTACGGTGCGTATCTAACTAATTTGCATATTTAATTCACTAGTGGATTATTGAATTAATTACATAGAGGATCTTACATGAGTGATCATGTATTATTGAATTTATTAAACGAGTTGCGAAAACTGGATAAAATGCGAGGCTTTGCCGAGCATTTTATCCTTTTCCTCAACGAGTTTAATAAATTCAATAATACATGAGCACGAATGCAAGATTCTATTGATCATATGACATTTAAAACGCATTTTATTCACGAGTGTTTACAAAAATGTCAATGTTCCGCCATTAGTAAACGCGACGTCGTTAAGGACGTCGTGCATGTAACGTTACGGGACGTATCTAGCTAATTTGCATATTTAATCCACTAGTGGATTATCGAAAATAATACATGGCGTTATTACACTGTCAGACGCGACGTCATATTATAAATGGCGTTATTACACTCTCAGACGCGACGTCATATGATAAATGGCGTTATTACACTCTCAGACGCGACGTCATATTATAAATGGCGTTATTACACTCTCAGACGCGACGTCATATTATAAATGCTTTTGTTTCTTTCAGGTGTATGTAATGCCTGTCGACTTTCAAACGGGGTTGGCTACAACAGACATCCTTATGACTGTAACCAGTTTGTGCAGTGTTATATTGGTTTAAATGGCATGGAGTCAGTCTACAGGAAATGTCCATTCGGGTTATTCTGGGACCAAGACGTCCTAACATGCCGGGAATCATATCGCGTCCATTGTCCAATGGGTAAGTTAAGAACACACATTTCTTGCACACTACGGCCCCCGCCTAGCGGGGCTTGAAGAAATTGATGGGCTGCATGATGCTTCCACGCAAATCTGAAACACACCGCACACGAGTACTGGTAAAACGCTTAGAGGATCTAAGCCTGCCCAGGCAAAGTGGTGCAAGACGGACCGTCCATGCTTATAAACCCTTTTGGTTTCATTGGGCGACAGGGCTTGAGATGTCATTTCATCTCAATGTCCGGTAAAGTCCCAAAAAATTTGAAGCAACGTCTCCAAAATCACCTATACAGTGTTGACGGGGACGGTAAACCTCAAATCGAACAAAAATAAAACAAACAAATTTCTTGCACACCATAGGTTTAGCTTGGGATAGGAATTCTGTTCTAACCCTGGTGATCTTATCCAAAATCGAATATTCTCGCGTGTTTGATAAATGCACTGGTTGAATACGACCTCATTTGCGCCGTCGGTAAGGCTGACTTCACACCACTTTACGTGACGTCACTAAACATCACTTGTGTCATCACAGTATGGCGGACGTCGGCAACCGAAGTGACTGCAGTATTTAAAGTCCACTCTCAGAAATGGAAGATATGCAAGAAAAAGAATCCTACATCGGTGTAAGGGGTGGACAGAAAAATCCGTCCCTTGGGATCACCGTCTGGCATCACTCGGCGAGCCTCGTGATGCCGGACAGTGACACCCGGGACGGATTTTTCTGCCCCCCCCCCCCACACACACACACCCATGTAAGATTCTTAAAGTACATAAATAGCATTTAAGGAAGTAGATGCATCATTTGTATGGGAAAAAAATGTACTGCATGTTTTTATTTAGCCGCCGTGGCCTAATGGGTCGAGGCGCCGACTCAGCTTAATTACATGTATAAGATCACTCAAAGTTGTGGTCCCCGCCTTGTTCAGGCCACATGTGAGACGGCAAGTTCTGCAGCGGAAGGTCAGGTGGTTTTTTCTCCGGATATTTTGATTTCGACCAACCTGTGATTAACGATCGGCTCGAAATAAGTGAAACAATCTTGAAAGGGCCAAAGAACAATAGACCAAAAAAAAAATCATGTGTTTCTCTTTGATTTCTTTTACCCTAAGCAGCACACACAAAAGGTTTGTAAATTGAAGCGGCTCTAATGATAATTAGAACATAAAATTCATTTAAGCAGAACATTTCCTGAAATACATGTACAGTAGAACTTCAATGACTCGAACACCTTTGGGACCACGAAAATCAGTTCGAGACAGGGGTAGTTCGAGCCACTACGGGCTACTGCCAAGAGACATACCGACACACTTTAGGACATATTTTCGGTGTTCTATATTGAAAAATGTTTGCTGTGTGTACTCATTAGAATCGCCTCATCGCAATTCTCATGAGTACACACAGTATACATTTGCAAGATAAGACGAAAATATCCTAAATTTTACCCTCTCTATTTCTTATGTAAAGAAATTCCCTAGGGACTCAAGAACGGGTTCGACTCAGCCATTGCAAACGAGCCATCGGTATTCGAGCCATCGAAGTTCGACTGTATACGAGTCTCGCATGCATATGCTATACTAATACAGGTAAACATTTGCGTTTCAGATCGCTGTCGTAAAAGGGATATTCATGGCTACAAGATAGAAACTGACCCTTCAAACTGTTGTTCATACTGGAAGTGTGACAATGGGACCTCAATGGGTGATTGTTGTGGGATGGGAAAGACCTATAATCCCAAAACCGGCTCTTGTGAACACGATAACAGTTGTAAGGCGCCGTGCCTTCACGAGGAGATCCTACCAGGTAAAATTATGCTGCAACATGAAAACAGGTCCTGATCGTCAGAACAATTTACTATAAGCACTCAACTCTACAAACAAATGATAAGTTAATGGTTCCGCAAGTATTTTGTAACAGATAAATACCTGCTGAATCCACAAATGTCACTGCATCATTGAAGGAAATGTGCTGTCTTATAGACTGTATAGACATGAATGATATTGTAGAGTACAGGATGCGTATAGGACTGCATAACCATTGGCATCGCAAACACAAAGGCTTGTCTCAATTTACTCATTTTGACATCTTAACATTCTTATCAATTCTCCTCGTGATGTGTCGCGACAAAGACACTAACCCATGACCCATATTAGATTATCGTTCACCTTCAAAAATACCTTTTGCTTTACTTATCACGCTACTGCTCTTAGTTCGCTTAGCAGACATTGAATTGAATCCAGGCCCAACGGATCTTCAGAACGACATTAGTGTTTCGTCTCAAGCATCAGATAATATGAGCCCCGCCAAGCGAATTTGGGTCTTCGAGCATTCCGTCATGACAAATTTTAACTGCGCATGCCCAGCCATTCAGAGGGCCCAGGAATATGGCTTTCTGTCTGAAGGTTCCTCTTGATTCACTGCTTGTATGAGCGAGCAGCGAAGGTTCTGGCGAGACTGCGCGGATGCGCAGGCTCGCCTGAACCTTCGCTGCTCGCATAGGCGATAAGTACCAAAATCGCTTGGCGGGGCCCATATAGAAGTAGCAATAACGAGCAAATTTTCTACAGTTCATTACAACATTCAAAGTATTTCGAATAAAGTAGACTTAATAGGGACAGAATTAAAAAAAAATTCATTTGTCTAACAGAAACTTGGTTAAACCAATGAGTTACAGATGGTTCCGTTATTATCGAGGGATACAAAATTTATAGGCGCGACCGCGAATGGGATCGTCATGGATGTAATGATGTCTACACAATAATAATTTATATTCACGCCTTAGACTAGACCTTGAATTTCCAGATATAGAATGTATTTGGTTAGAACTCAGCGCTCATAATACATAATTTTTGTTAGGCACATTCTACAGACCACACAATGCTGCAACCCTGGCTTCCATAGAAGATTCCATTTGTCCTGCTTTCGACACAAACATTAGTAATATTTTATATAGGAGATTTTAATCTTGATATTATGAAGTAAGCATCCAATAAAAAAAATACTTGACATATGTCAGCATTTCAACTTGGAGCAAATCAAAACATTAGATATCATTGCTGGCTCTTTGATCGTGGAGACTATCAATCTCTTTCGCAGGAGGCTAAAAATACTGACTGGAATGAGCTAAAAAATAACGACGTTGATACATATCCAACAATATAACTGAAAAAAAAAATGATTTCAAAATACATTCCTTACAAAGACATTGCTTCATATTTTGTGGGACTTTTACCCGACATTGAGATGGAATGACAGATCGAGCCCAGCCGCCCGATAAAACCAAAAGGCGTATATGCATTGGACGGTCTGACTAAGTGTATGAATGAAACAAATCACTATCTTCAAATCCATTCCCCGTGGAGCCCAACATCCTTGCGTTATTAGGGCCCCGCACTGAAAGTGTGGGTGCCCTATAGTAATCACTCTGTCCGTCCGTCTGTCTGTCCGTCTGTCCGTCCACAAATTTTTACTCCTCTGATAGCGCTGCCGGGGCCCTAGTCAGTTTCACTGACAGCTCTAGTTACACTACCACTTGTTGTTCTGTAAGCTCAGGGATATTGTATATGCAAAAGCTCGACAAAAACGTGCAACTTCGAAGCAAAGCTGACAATCACAACTATAATTCGTACCATCAATATTGTAATCCAGGGATACAGATTTGAAAAAGTCATTTGACTTTTCTCTGAATCCCTTTTGTATGATATGTGTATTTCTACCATCAATACTTGGGCATAATATGTATGTATTATACAAAGAAATAAAGTTTAAACCAAATCCCACTCTAGTTTTAAAAATATGCCGTCACCGAAATAAAAACCATAACCCAGACAATTATTTTAACAAAAGAAATACTTAAGAAGCAGATCAAAAGAGATAAGTAAGATGCATATCTGTTCTTGCACACCAGATAAAGAAATCCGTGGTTCCAGCTTGAGATAGAAATTCTGTTCTTGCATACCAGATCAGGAAATCCATAGTTTTAGCTTGGGATAGAAATTCTGTTCTAACCCTGGTGTTCTTACCCAATATCGAATATTCTCACGTGTTTGATAAATGCACTGGTTGAATACGACCTCATATGCGGCGTCGTTAAGGTTGACGTCACGGCATGTTACTTGACGTCACTAAACATTCCTGTAGTGTCATCACAATATGGCGGACGTCGATAACCGAAGTGACTGCAGCATTAAAAATCCGCCCTAAGAAAAGGAAGGTATGCAAGAAAAAGAATCCTATATGGGTGTGAGGGGTGGATAGAAAAATCCGTCCCTCGGGATCACCGTCCGGCATCACTCGGCAAATAAAAATCAAAAATGAGCCTCGGACGGATTTTTCCATCCACCCCTCACACCCATATACGATTCTTATATTCAAACTCTGGTGTTCTTACTCAGGTAAACTACATAAGTATAATGCGTGAAAAATAAAACAATGAATGAAGTAAAATATTCGGTGGTATCGTGCAAGCAAAAAGAATGTAATCCCTCGGGATGATTGTTCTGGGCGGAACCTAACGACGGTGCAATGAGGTCATATTCAACCAGTGCATATCAAACACGTGAGAATATTCGATTTTTACTCTGACCCTGAGTTAGAACACCAGAGTTAGAACATAATTTCTATCCTCGGTCAAATCCACGGATTTCCTTATCTAGTGTGCCAGAAAATACATGTTGTACAATATTTTACAGGCTGTGATAAGAGACCAAACGCTGACAGGACTAAGTTTGAGCAATACACGGGTCAGGGAAGGTGGACGGAGATGCCCTGTGCCCCGGGAACGGGGTTCAATCCCGTACGCTGCAGGTGCTCTGATATAATCAAGACAGCGCCAGTCACTATACCTGGGGGAAGAAGAAAAAAAGGTACTTTATTATCTTCATACATGTTAATTACGTTACCGCAGTTGTCATCCACATTAAATGTTAATTACGTTACCGCAGTTGCCATCCACAACCTCTGCGATAAGAACCAGGACAAGGGTTGGCTAATCGGGGCTAAAAAGGTAATCGATTGTCAGTATTGCCATTGTGATCGATAATCGATCAGTAATAGCTGAAGATTTGATCATAATTTTACCTGCCTGGCTTTCTGAGCATGACTCCTACCATATGTTGTTCTTTACAAAATATATTTGAACAAACAGACCGGGCCAAACAGTATAGACCCAGATGAGTCGCCGCAGAACGAGGCGCCTCATCAGGGTCTGCACAGTTTGCCACTCACCCAGCTGTTTTAGGCACAACTTTGGGCAGTAAATTGTACTTTTCAAATAATCGATTACAAGCAAATCAGTAATGATACTCATTTTTGTGGAATTTATCGATCGATTAATCGTGTCAGTCTTAACCAGGTCCGAGGAACCCCAGATGAAACTAGACAAATGCTTGCACTTCCTTTTGTATCTTTTTCTAACTAACGAAAAGAACATTTGTCCATCAGGGGCCTATGGAAGCCGATAGGGGACATTTTGACTTGTGACTTTTGAACTTGTGACTTATGACTTGCGACGTCGGAGTTGCATGCCTAATTTTTGCGACTTATGACTTTTGACTTTCGACAAATCTGACGCAGTGGAAGACGGCGGTCAACGACGGTGTCGATCCAGCGATTTTGCTGCTCCTGTATTATATTGTTTGATGAAATGCCATTAAGAAGACTTGTTTATGTTTTTACTCTGTTTTTGTTATCTTTGTATGACTTATGACTTGCGACTTATAACTTTGACTTGTGATTTATGACTTGTGACTTATCACTTTCGACTTATGACTTGTTGACTTTTGGTGCAAACCCGAAAAATATCGGGTAGCGGACAACGGCACCGACAATTCCGGTGTATATTGTTTAGAAATTCCACTTAGAAGACCCTGTTTCATGTATTATCAACTATGTTTTAGTGACAATTTACTACCGCCTGTGTTGTTATGCCCTATTGCTTTAGATTCGCGCCAAGAAATTGTCTTAAGTTGCAAGTCAAAACTCAAAAGTCATAAGTGACAAGTCATAAGTCGAAAGTCACAATTCGAAAGTGAAAAGTCATAAGTGACAAGTCAAAACTCATAAGTCAAAATTCATAAGTGACAAGTCATAAGTCTTAAAAATTCACAAAATCAGAGTAAATAACCTACCATATGATCATTTCGGTGGCATTTTTCAAACAATATAAAACAGAAGGAGAAAAATCGCTTGCCTCACCGGAATCTTAGCCGTCGTTGTCCGAAATCGGCCGTTGCTTGAGGTATGTCAAAAGTCACAAGTAAAAAGTCATAAGTCGCTAGTCGGTAGTCACAAGTCGTTAGTCACAAGTCAAAATGTCCCCTATCGGCTTCCATACTATGGAAGCCGAAATTTTTGGGTTTTAGGTGCGTGTGAAGAGTTTATCTAAACGCCCGACCCAGCAATGGACGCTTCCAAGTTCATTATAGTTAACCACCTGTTTGTTAGTGCTGGAGTCCACGTGACTATCACTGATTTGTAGGAAATCCATGTAACTTTTATATAGGATTTTATCGCAGTGAGGTCAGCGTGTGCGTAAATGGGTTATCTGTAGAATTTGGGCTGGAATCATGGGTTGGGCTTGCAAACAGTGTAAACCTCAATCAGACGCCGCGTTCTAACGGTGCGTCTGATCAGGGTCTACACTGTTTGTTTATATTGGAGTTTTACGGCCCAGTCAACACTATTTAAGCCATTTTTGAACCGGTCAGTTTTATTCACATCAGCGACCGTAGAAAAGATTCCATAATCAATCTCCACGAAAGAGTGGTGCCGACCCCAGCATGTTTCGAACCCGCGTCCTCCTGATCACTAGTCAAACTGGGCTACGAGTGAATGTAAAGAATGCAATCGTTAACCTCACTTCATATAGGGAAAATGAGGTTTGCATGGGTATGCATTATTTGCTTTTATTTCTGCTAAAATTATAGATTGTGTCTGATTGAGGCGGTTCTAACGGACACTTACTTAATAATGTGACGTCGGTGTGTCATTTCAGAGAATCAAAATTTTCTATCTACATGTATGATCCACGGTTACAAATGACGAATGTACAATACACCTCATGTTGTTGTGAAAAAATAAGGGTCTGTCAAATTATATACATTAGTCCTCTGTAGTTCCACTGTAATGTAAGATAGACATAATGTAAAAGACAAAACGAAAGACATTTTCACAGAAATGCTACTAGCATCACGAAAACATGCCTATATAATTTTGACCCCCTTGAACCCCACTTTTATATAGTAAAACTGGGGTTTACAGGGGTAAACCCTATTTTTCTTATTTCTGCTCTAAAACATACATTGTGGGTACTCGTAAGAACCGCCTCCATGAGGCGGTTCTAACGAGTGCCCACATTCTATGGTTTGAGCAAAAATGCTCTAAAACATAGATTGATAGATATATATAGATTTTGAGCAAAAATGCTCTAAAAATGTTCTAAAACACAGATTGTGGGTACTCCATGAGGTGGTTCTAACGAGTGACCACGTTCTATGTTTTGAGCAAAAATAAGACAAATATCACAATTTTTCATCTTAAAATGTTCGCTTTTTTGGCGGTAAAGATTAAAATGTATTTGTATAGGCGTGTTTTCATAAAGGTTGGTTTTTGTCACACTTAAAATTATTTTATTTTTCACATTTTCAGATTGTAAACCTACTGTCTACCTGCCGTTTCATACTGATCATAGGGACAACTCAGGTAGTCACGTGTATATTGAAAACGAAAACGTCACATTCATCGACGGTAGCGCGTACTTTGACGGAAATGCCCGACTAAAGATCCCACAGTTCACGAATCGGGAGTTCGGAGGTCATCTGGTAATCAAGTTCAAGTATAAGGAAATTATTGATGAATCTTTTGACCAGATCCAGTCATTAGTATCCAACGGAGACTGTGGTTCGGACCCGTCTATTATCATTTCAAAAATTCCGGATTACGTCATAATGGCGTCAAAAACCAGGAATCTTAGAACATTGGCAGTGGCTACTATGGTAAGTATATAAAGTCTATACGTTTTATTCTTATTAATATGTTTGTTGGACTAATCCCTGGTCACTAGTTTACCCTCTCCACTATTTGGGCTTCAATAGCAGACGACAATTTGTCAAATTGATGATAGATATGATAAATTGATGATAGATGTCTTTGTTTTCTCTGCATGTAAGTTTTGACATTTCATGCAAAATTTGCACGAAACGTCAAAATCTGTTTTGGCGAACTAGATCTATAAGAAAATTATTTTAAAATGTCGTCTGCTATTTTTTTACCGCGAGTGCTAAGCGTTCAGCCGAACCGCGAGGAAGGACCCTTTACATTCTCCCATTTACGTTCGTTAAACGCGAGCACACAGTCTTCTTATATCGCCAGACGCATGACTTATTGCACGAAGCAGCCCATTGTCTCGACCTTAGGAAAACATGTCCATGTGGAACAATGGCGCACAACATGGTGTCAGAAATGACAAATATTAAGTAAAAAGTTTGGCATCGTTCTTATTTCTGCTTTCAACATAGATTGTAGCTGCTCGTTAAAACCGCCTCAATGAGGCGGTTCTAACGAGTACCCACAATCTATGTTTCTGAGTAAAAATAAGGCAGATAATGTAAAGCCCCATAAACCCGAATTTTCTCAATATGAAGTGGGGTTTAGAGGGATCTTCGTTTCACGGACTTGTTATCGTGATGAAAACCCGAAAAGGCGATAATTGATATTTTCTCATAAGCATGATGATGTATTATTTTATTTGAATTATGGTTTAACGTCCCCTTAAACACTGTCTAGGCCGTTTTGGAGACGTGTCTTCCAATTCTTGGGGACTTTTACCTGACATTGAGATTAAAGTGCCGCCCAATTCAACCAATAGGGCTTTTATGCAGTGCACTGCCCGACTCGCATCCCTTTGCCTGGGCAGACTGTCCTTTTGGCTTTCCACTAGTGAAGTTTCCATTAGGGTCTAGTTATTTCATGTTCGTGTTTCTTTCCGTCTGGTGTCTCTGTTAATTGTATCGATTCCTGACCATTGCCTTCACTTCTATTTAGTCTTTCTAAGCGGTTTACAGCCAGTAGTTTCACTTCTGTGTCGAACCAATCACTTCTTCCCAGCCCCGATTAGCGGGGGGGGGGGGGGGGGTTAAAGGCTGATAGAATAACCCATTTGTACCGGAAACCGCCAAACGGGTACTCTGGCAAACAGTTCAGGCCCAGATCAGACGCCGCAGAACGAGGCATCTGATCAGGTCGTACACTGTTTGCAAAATGTTCAGTCAATTTCCAAATAGAAAACACAACCTGACACACCTAGATTTTGAAATGGACTCCTGCTATATATAAGGAGGACGATTCCATTTGGAACAAAAAGAGTTAAATATATCACATCGACATATGAGGACAACGCATCCGTAAAATAAGTGCTTGCTTTCACAGTTTAGCACATGGCCCCCGCCAATCGGGGCTTAAAGAAATGCATGGGCTGCATGATGCTTCCACGCAGAGCTGAAACAGACCCGAAAACGAGTACTGGTAAACCACTTAGAAGATTTAAGCCTGCCCAGGCAAAGCGTTGCGTTTCGGTCCGTCCATGCTTATAAACCATATTGGTTTCATTGGGCGGCAGGGGTTCAGATGTCATATCATCTCAATGCTGGGTAAAAGTCCCACAAAATTGGAAACAACGTCTCCAAAATGACCTTGTGTTGACGGGGACGTTAAACCTGAAATAAAACAAAAAAAAAACAAAAAAAAAAAAAAAAACAGTAAAGCACTCGATCTGCTTGCACTCATACTTGGATACTTCCGGATTTTATCGTTCGACGGCGTGGCATCTAATGAATTTTAATACACCCGTACATGTACATATTCTGATAAAATGCCTTTTTTTAGCCTCTACACGCTTGATATTGGCGACATTTTAATATATATGGAGGCAATTTGCATGAGATGTTAAATCCCGTTTTCTGGGAAAAATAAGAAAATACTAAAATTTTAAACTACTTTGTAATATTTATAGTCGTACAATAAAAATGTTTTCGCACATCCATCTATTTTGGGGCATATCCTCCCTCCTATAATCTTGTAAGGGTACGGTCCTTTCACGGTTATAGGAGGGACGATATGCCAAAACCAAAAAAAAAAAAAAAATGTCCCTCCTAGGGATATCCCAACCTGGCACAGTATATTTCAATTAAGAAATAAATTTTATTTTTCTGCGGTTCATGCAAGTATGAACGCAGTGGGTCGCGTGCCGAAAGGGGTTCATGTTAACTTTGCAAGCGACCCTCTGTCGTTCATACTTTCATGAAATGCAGAAAAATTAAGTTTTTTTTTTATATTTACATTCTTTGCCCCTCATCAGTGGGCGAAAAAATGCTTATATGGCAAACTTTTAAAACTGGAAAAACAATTACACATGGAACAGCGTTGACGTCGCCAACGCCCTTAGAGAACAGTGGTTTAGAATGACGTCACTTGACGTCACTGAAATTCATGTGACTCGATGCGTTCTTGGCTTACACTGAAAATGTGCCGGCCTCGGTAGCTCAGTCGGATGCGCGTCATGCTGGTGATCAGGAGGACGCGTGTTCGATATCTGCCGGGGTCGGCAACATTCTTTCGTGGAGATTGATCATGAAATCTTTTCTACGGTCATTCTCTACCTTCCGCTAATTCAAGAAGGGCATTTGTCAGCTTCTGGCGAAAGAATGTACTGGTTAACCGCTTACGTATAAGCCTGTCCAGGAAAAGTGTTGATAGGTAAACTGACCGGCTCAAAAATGATCTAAATAGTGTTGACTGGGCCGTTAAACTCCAAAACAAACAAACAATCAAAACGCTGAAAATGTAAATATTATCAGGACAATAACAGTATTTTGTATTTCTGATTTCTAGAAAAAAGACTGGAAGGAAGTCGTGTTCATGCATGACGAGTCTGTCCTCGAAGGAAGTGTCTGCGGAGGCTCCACGTATACCAGCTCAGCGGGAGCTATTAAGGCTACCCAATGTTCACTTCAGGTGGGGCATGGACAGGGCCTGCATAGATTCAGGGGCTATATTGATGACGTAAGTACATTCAGAATAGTAGTATAATACATGGGCGTTGCTAGAAGAGTATCATTTGTACGCAAACCAAAGAAAATACTAAAAATGATAACGTTTACCAAATGGTCACCACTCTTGCAGGAAAGAGTTTGCTCCCTTTAGGGAGCAAATTCTTTCCTGTAAGTGCGGTCCCTTTAGGGAGCAAATTCTTTCCTGTAAGTGCTGTCCCCGTGGCATGCCAGCTAATAAATAATGTTGCGAATATCCCATACACATACAGTTTTTTTTTCTTCTTCTTCTTCTTCTTCTTCTTCTTCCGTCTTTTTTTTCTTCTTTCTCCTCCTCTTCTTCTTCTCCTTCTTCTCTCTGCTTCTTCTGTTTCTTCTTCTCTTAATTCTTCTTCTTCTTCTTCTTCTTCTTCTTCTTCTTCTACGTCTATTTTTTACGTTTGTAATGTGTGCAGGTAGCTAAGTCCCTGTAATGCATATTCTACCTCGTTCTATGATCTGTTTGAAAAGAGGTACATATATATCGAAAAAGTTAAAAACGACCAAAAAAAAAAAAAAAAAAACGAATGAATGAATAAAAACAATCAAAATTTGTATATTTGATTTATCATACATAACATCGCGTCTGAGAGTGTAATAACGTCATGCAATAAATTCGGTAATCCAGTAGTGGATTAAATAGGCGAATTAGTTAGATACGCCACGTAACGATACAAGTACGACGTCCTTAACGGCGTCGCGTTTACTAATGACGGAATATTTACATAGATGTACAAAGTTTTAAATGTCATATGATAAATAGAATCTTGCATTCGTGCTCATGTATTATTGAATTTATTAAACTCGTTGAGGAAAAGGGATAAAATGCCCGGCACAGGCTCACATTTAATCCCTTTTCCTCAACTCGTTTAATAAATTCAGTCATAGATGAACACTCGTGTAAAATTCTCTATATATGTTTGTTAGCTGAAAGTGATCGTGGTAGATGAAATTATTTTGCTTTAAGTTCCCCAAAAATGTGCAGTAAAATTAAAATGGCGAACATTGCAGTTCGAGTGGTGAGCGCGAAAGGGGACTGATAGCCCTTGCACTGTCCTAGCATTTCTACACATTTCTAGCAGTATAACAATTTTCGATATAATAGGTTTTACAATCAGCTAAAGCGACACAGCATTTTTTGCAAAGAGGTGCTCCCAAATTAGGTCATTTATTACACGACCCGTAGGGTGTGCACGGTCAGGTTGTTACTTTAGAACCGCTTGGAATATTTTGATCTATTTTGGCATACGGATTAATATTGACAATACCTAGCCCATAGCATTGCCTTATGCCAGATTTCTTTATAAATGTCCTCGCCGAGGCAATTTTTTTCATTTCCAAAACGGGTAGCACCTTGCAGAAAAGAATCTTCTCAGAAGCTGGGCTTGAGAATCCATATTCCGAGTGATTGGCTTCCTTCCACACTCATTGAAACGAACTGCAGATAACGGCTATATGTAACCAACTGAATGAAGTGTATGCGTTTCTTTTTCAGTTCACGATATACCAGTGTCTACCAGATCGTCACATGACTGTAGTATACTAGAGTATAAGGCAAATTCCACTTCGGGTCTTTCTTTGTTTATTTCCTGGATTCTGGGTATCAGACAAACTGATGAAGTGCTTGAATCCATTCCAGTTATTTGTGTGTTTGATGGGCTGCAGAACGCTGTATCGAAATACGTCTTAACGTGCCCAGGGGAACCAGTGTGAGGTATTAAACAGCAGCTAGAAGCATTTTAAATGATGAGAGACAGTTGTGATATTTAATTCGTTAGTGTGTTTTTTTTTTTGTGTGTCAGACTTCTACTATTTATTCTTCGATTCATCACATTACGTTTCTGTTCTGATTCAAGCAGACATTTTATAGCAACAAAGCGGGGATCCAAACAACAAACAGTGTAAATTCATCAACCATATAAATATAAATGTAAATACTTATTATGAAATATGGCTATTTAAAAAAGCACATGTACTGATTTTATGAATGTTCATTTTTATACAAACTAGGTATACAAATCTGAATGCAATACTTTTGAGATCCAACTATTAGAACTCGTGCTGCAGCCGTGCTTTTATGAATACGATTGGACTTGTGTTCATGTAGATGGATGTTTTCGTTCAGCGCAAGACGCTATCATTTTGTCATACGGTTACTTGTGGGAGGTTTGGTCGACGTGAAGGTATAATAGTCGCAGATAAAAAATTGACTAGGCGGAGCTATCGTTTGTACCTGCCTCAGGAATATCCCATTAACAAAAGGGTAAACCAAGTCACCCGATTGTGCTAATTCAACTGTAACACAAGCATAGCTGTGGCGTATATGACCATTTCGTCCGCTTGTAGAAAGCATGCGAATCTTCTGGTGTACTCAGCGAATTTGACAAAAATTGACAACACCCGAATAGCTCCGCCTAGTCAATCTTATCTGCGACTACTATACTGTTTGTGTAGACTTCACTGCCGGAGCGTTCTACGGCTTTTGGCTTTCGTCGGGAAATGGCCTGTTGTGCTTGGAGCAGGCGCGGGATGGGCTAGCTGGTTTTTCCCAGCAGGCACACGTCGCTAGGGCAACGCCATATCAACGTCGGTGCAACGTCATGCGTCAGTGCAAAGTCATGACGTTGATGTGACGTTGCATACACGTCATGACGTTGCATACACGTTGATCTGACGTCACAATTGCGTCATGTGCCTGCGGGATTAGTTCTTTCTTCTACTCTCTCCTATTTTTACTCATTCTAATGTCCCTCTCTTTCGCCCCCGCCCATAGGGGCTTGAAGAAATATATGGGCTGCACGATGCTTCCACGCAGAGCTGAATCCGGCCCGCACACTAGTACTGGTAAACCGCTTAGAAGATCTAAGTAGAAGTAAAACAAAGATCAGGAATTGATACAATTAACTTACTCCACCCATAAAAGACACCAAAGGGAAAGAAATACAAACATTAAGCGACCAGACCATAATGGAAACCTAAACAAAGGAAGGCCATAAGGACAGTTACTTTCCCACAAAATGGCCATATGGCCATCCAAAACCAAAAGACACAAGTGATACACACAGTCAGTAACAAACAACAACATAAATAAATCGCCACAGAAGAGCCGCCTTGGAACGGTCAGTGGAAGATTTCCACTGGGGGGCTTAAATCGATTTTACGTGGCCACAATCCTCGCCCTTACTTCCGTCGCGATTTAGACAAATAATTTGTTCAGTCCGCATGAAGGCCTCCTAACTCATCAGTGCAACATCTCCGTGAACACAAAAATCAAAGAACCACAGAGGTGAGACAACGGTGAGGACTCGACAGCAAGAAACAACTGAAATGCTGGAGCAAAAGAAAACCAACAGTTAGACTCCGATGAGCCCGACCAAAGACAGAGCATCAGGCACCAACCGACATTATCTCTCTAATTTTCAATAAGCCTTTACGTTGGAGCCGTCATAGAATCTGAGGCCTGACCCACCGGCGTGCAATTAAAGAGGGAAGCAAAGTTGCCAACCGTGATTGGGTTAACTACCATGCATGCAGTCTGTCGTATAATATCCATGTTGTACCCAATCTTTTTATATCGAAGAATGATTTTACGAAATTGGGTGCTGAAGTCATTGCGGTTATATATTTTTCTGAATTTATATGCCAAGTCACCATAAAATTCGGGTTCCGATAGACCTTGTTGCAGAAGAGATTTAAGTCCAATATTGAATTTTGAAATTAAATCAGAATGGCGTCTATAAAATTTTGAAAAGGCTTTGCGTAGTTTATGGTATCGATAACCCTGATTAAGGAGTTTAGCCGTTAATAATTAAAGCCTGTCCAGGAACCGCGGTGCGAGGCGGACCGTCCATGCTAGTAAACCCTATTGGTTTCATTGGGCGACAGGGCTTTAGATGTCATTCCATCTCAATGTCGGGTAAAAGTCCCACAAAATTTGAAGCAACGTCTCCAAAATGACCTTTACAGTGTTGACGGGGACGTTAAACCTCAAATCAAACAAACAAACAAACAAACAATGTCCCTCTCTTGGTAGACGGCGATCTAACTGAGTACTGGTAAACCGTTTGGAGGGTCTAAATCCGTCTATGAACAAGAAAAGTAATTGACCTGGCCGACATAAATTTTGCTGTTGACTGGGCCGTAAAACCAAAGGGACAAGGTTCATATTGATTTTGCTTTTCTACAACAAATATAATAAGAATATTAGTACATTTGTATAGACAGTGTTGGTGTATATTATGGAGTGAATGAGCGAGTGTTTGAGTTTTACGTCCCACCAATAGCTAAGGTCATACGGAGACGGGACCTCGGTTTAAAGACTCCTCCGAAAGTCTGGAGAAGCCCGGGATCGATCCTGCGACCCTTGGTTTACAAGCCAAGTAGCGTAACCAATACACCACGGAGGCTTCTGATGTGTATAATGGAGGAAAGCTATCATAACACCGGCTGAGTTCTCTCACAGATTACTGGCCGAAGTGTGATCTTTTCTGACATCTATAGTAGTCGCAGATAAGATTGACTAGGCGGAGCTATTCAGGGGCCAGTTTCATCAAAGCATTTGCGACGTATTTTCGTCTTAAAAATATCGTACGAAGTTCTTACGACAAAAATCCTGTTTCATCAAAAGATCGAGATCTGCGATGTTCGCACATTTTGTCGTATTTCTGAGATGAATATTTAGACGTCGCACATTAAAATTTTCGTCTTAAACTTTGGACATGTCACTGACATAGCGGAAGACGATAACGCGCAGCATAGGTTATAGAATCTTGGGTTACATTCTTAAAAGTGTGGTAGGTAACATGTCATTTTGCTTACCTTCGCAGATCACGCCCATTACTCATACAATATGTTACAGAAAGGGTTATCCTTTGGAAGCAAGGGATACACCACAGAACTGGAAAATATGGAGTGCACATGTTTTCTGGGCCAGACTAGCTAGTTTCGGGTAATAAGGCTTCATCAGTGACCCATGCAATGAAGACCCATCGAACCTGACACCTTTGTTATAATCTTTAGTTTGGGTTTTGGTTGGGGGTTTTCTTAATTTTTTTTTTTGTTTAATAGATATTTAGTGTACTCGTTAGAAGTGGTTGTGCTTACGATTACCCACAATCTATATTTCATGGTGTAACATAGAACCGACGCTGGCTTTCGACCATCGGGGCTTGGAGACATAGTGCTTCCGCGCACAGCTAAAACCGACCAAACTTAATTACTGGTTATCCGCTTAGAATGTAAAAGCCTGCCGTAGGCAAGTGGTGCGAGTGGGACCGCTCCTTCAATCCTGACGGCTTCTTTGGTCGGTAGGGTTTATAATGTCACTTCACCTCAAGGTCGGGTAAAAGTCTTACAAAACCGAAAGCAGCGTTTCCAAACTGACCTAAGTACATGTACATTGTACCAACGGTTGGCGGGGACTTAACAAAAGTTCTAACGATTACCCACACTCTTCGATTAGACTTTTGATTAAAATGAAGACTCAGTGTACCTCAAGTAGAATTGTGAATACGACACAGATGCCCCCATCCAGGGACCACCCTCACCAAGGAAAAAAAGCATGTTGCCAAATAAAAAAAAATACCGCATTTCTCGGCTGGAATACTGTCCTTGAGAAACATCGGCGTAGGTGTGGGTAATGTCATTTAAATCTTGGAAAAAAGTGTGATATGAACCAAATCTATAAAAAGTAAATTACTAAGTATGTGACATTGACCTTGAGTTTTGGTTTTACGGCCCTTTCAAGATTTATTTCTTTTATTTCGAGCCGATCATTAATCAGATGTGGACGAAAACAAAACGGAGTAGCTGGAGAAACTACCTGTATCTTGCGTCCTACGAACTTAATCCATTAAATTGGCTAGGAAATGTGAGCTCTTATTGAACAACGTTGACATTAAAAATCTGAGTCTGTGACCTTGACTTTGAGGCCATGGGCATGGGCGCGTTTATCTTGAAAATTGTGAATCCGTGACCATGACTTTGAGCTCATCGGCATTGATGCGGCTAGAGGTCATAGATAAGGGCCAATGAATTGCTGAATAAACATATCATCAACGCTCTTAAAAGTTTAGGTTCTTCCTGATAGAAAGCCTTAACCAGAAGTTACAGGATCACGTATGTATATCCCATACGGAAGAAAGTACGTACATGTGCGTACGCTCGTATGTACGAAAACCTTTAATGACGACGGCGGGTGGCGGGGGGTCATTGTCTGGCGTATTGTCATTTCGTCTATGTGCAACTGTGTATACATGTAGCTATAGAACTTCTTTGTAATTTAAAATCAGTCATGCTGTAGGATCCATGTTGCAAATGAACTGAATTTATTTTTCATCGAAAGGCTGGACGGCCTGACAGATGAGCTATCAATGAATAAACAGACCATTGCCAACAACAAACTGGAGCTAAAAACTGGCATACTTTTAATACGAACACTTACAGAGGCTACGTCACGTAACGTTATATGCGGTATCCTTAGTAAACAACGTCATGTATTGAAGTTTTGTGTAAAAAATAATGCATTAACTGTGTTTTATGTTCATACGATAAATTAATGCCCCCCCCCCCGCCCATAGGGGCTTGAAGAACTATATGGGCTGCATGATGCTTCCACGCAGAGCTGAATCCGGCCCGCACACAAGTACTGGTAAACCTCTTAGAGGATCTAAGCCTGTCCAGGAACCGCGGGGCGAGGCGGACCGTCCATGCATATAAACCCTATTGGTTTCATTTTGCGACAGGGCTTGAGATGTCATTTCATCTCAATGTCGGGTAAAAGTCCCACAAATTGGAAGCAACGTCTCCAAAATCACGGACCTTTACAGTGTTGACGGGGACGTTAACCCTCAACCCAAACACATCATACGACAAATTGAATCTTGGATTCATGCTCTTCCATTTCTAAATTAATAAATTGAGCGTGAAAAGCTATTAAAATGCTCAGCGAAGTCTCACATGTCATCTATTATTATAAACTCAACAATGCTGAAGACACCCCACCCCACCCCACATTTACTGACAAACGCGATTGTAAGAGGTTCATTATGATAATGACAACGTTAAATCAACGTATGCCTGACGTCACGACGTCCACAAAACAGACCAACTCGCCCGTGGTACAGTGGAAAGGGGTTCCAGATAATTAATATCTATATCTGACGATAATGAAATGGAAACACAAGTTTGAAACAACCTAGATTCAACGTGGATTCAACGTTGTCTGTACTGGATATACATGTATATCTAGGTCCACTGGAACAATAATTTTAAAACGTGTTATTTACTTTACACGGCTATTTCAAGACGGCAGGTGATCACGCATGTGACAATTAGTGGCCCCGTTTTAGAGCATATTCAAAATTGCGACATATTTTAGTGAAACGCAAATTTAGCTCGTACGACCACTTTGCGATGTTTTGATGAAACTGACGTACGCAGTTCTTTAAAAAGTGCGTAAGAACAATTTAAGATTAATCGTACGATGTTTATTGATGAAACTGGCCCCAGGTGTTGTCAATATATGTCAAATTCGCTGAGTCTACCCGGCAGAAGATTCGGTAGAGTGCCTTTCGCACGCTTTCTACAAGCGGACGATATGGTTATATACGCCACAGCTGTGCTTATGTTAAGTTGAATTCACACAATCGGGTGGCTTGGTTTACCTTTTTGTTAATGGAATATTCCTAAGGCAGGTGCAAACGATAGCTCCGCCTAGTCAATCTTATCTGCGACCACTATACCTCTATCTTTTCCTCAGACATTCATGGCGTTCATTGTGCTAATATGTTCCAGATTTCTCCCATTTTGATGAAATTTAGACTTTTTGCAGCGATCTCTACTAACATTTCATTAGTTCCGATAAGCCGATAAGCTCCGCCCACAAGGTCATGGCTTTCCGGAAGGTAGTTTATTGTTTGAATGACAAAATGCCATGACTGGAGCGATAATGGTATGTGCCATAAATGAGCATAATTAATTTTGCCAGTAATCGGCGAGAGAACTCAGTCAGGATAGCAGCCGGTTTAATGATAGCTTTCACCCCTGATCACGCATATATACTAATACACTTATTATTCATTCTAGAAGATTAAGATCAATATACATATAACACACACGGTTATTTAGAGGATAACTGTTTTGAGGGTGTCATTTAGAGAGGCAAAATGTCGTTTTACTGATTTGAGGTGTAACGTCCCCGTCAACACTGTAAAGATCATTTTGGAGACGTTGCTTCCAATTTTGTGGGACTTTTACCCGACATTGAGATGAAATGACATCTCAAACCCTGTCGCCCAATGAAACCAATAGGGTTTATAAGCATGGACGGGCCGACTCGCACCGCTTTGCCTGGGCAGGCTTAGATCCTCTAAGCGGTTTACCAGTACTCGTGTGCAGGTCGGTTTCAGCTCTGCGTGGAAGCATCATGCAGCCCATATATTTCTTCAAGTCCCTATGGGCAGAGGCCAAACAGACTTGCAGCGTTTGCACATTTGCCAAATATGAACTTGTATTACACACATACATGTAAGATGTGGCAATATTTGATCACGTCGTATCGAAAGCTATTTTACCATTTCCACTTATGTTTTGTATTTTTTAAGATTCATCTCATTTGATAATCACTTTATAGTGATCTCTTTTGTACACCATGGTTATACATTTTACGTTAGATATTTTGCAAGATAAAATCTTAAAAATATGTAAAGAAGATTGCGTCTTTATTGTCCTAGATTAATCCAGTGGATCAAGGCCTAGTATTCGAAACGAACATGTATGTTGTGGAAACGTTTACTGTTTCAGCAAGTAAAATATCAAATATGTTGGTATTTTTGCTAAGAAATAAAAAGTGAGTAGCTTTCATAGTGCTTGAGCACTGTAAAAGTTGCACACTATTTTGTAGTACAGTTTAGTGGGCTGGGACGACTTTTGGTGGACGGATACGTTTTAGAATTCGAACACCTACAATTTGAACCAAACCACGTTGAGACGATCCATGAGGAAGGGGAAAGAACACTGGCTTTATATCATATGTGAACACAGCTCATTATAGCTAGCATGTCCGACGACCGTAGACGGTTTTTATTTTTCCAGCTGGCACAAAATAGCGATTAACTACCGTCCCTGTCACTTACATGCGTTTTTATAGTGATGATCCACATAGTAGCATCAAAACAGAAGGGAAAGCAATTATCAGGAATCGATGCAATTAACCCACAGCTCCCACCAGAGACACCAAAGGGAAAAAACACAAACATGAAACAACTAGACCCTAATGGAAACATCAATAGCGGAAAGCCGAAAGGACCGTCACTTTCCCACAAAATAGACAATTGGCTATCCAAAACAAAATAATATAAGCGATACACACACTCAAAGACAAGCCATAACAAAATTAAACCAAGACAGAAGAACCGCCTTGGAACGGTCAGTGTAACGAATTCCAGGGGGGGGGGGATTAAATCGATTTTACGTGGCCACAATCCTCGCCCTTACCTCCGTCGCGATTTAAACAAATAATTTGTTCGGTCCGCATGAATGCCTCCTAACTCATCATGGCAGCATTTAAATCAAACAACCACAGAGATGTAACAACGGTGAGGACTCGACAGCAAGAAAAAACGCTGAAATGCTGGAGCAAAAGAAAATGAGTAGGTAGACCCTGATGGGCCCGACAAGAGACAGAGCATCAGGCACCAACCAAAATTACATAAAATTAAACTCTCTCCAATGCTCAGTAAGCCTTTACGCTGGAACCGTCATAGAATCTGAGAACTGGCCCACCGGCGTTCAATTAAAATCTGAATTTATATACTAACAATATATATTTATATACTTACTAAGTCACCATTAAATTCGTGTTCCGACAGACCTTATTGCAGAAGAGATTTATGTCCAACAGAAATGCCATAAACAACGAATTGCAAGTTAATATTATATTGGACACACATACATGTATTTCCAAGAAATGTTGCCCTAGTCCATCTTTATATTAGACTTCGGTTTCTAGAAAGGTTGACACCACACATCTGAAACGTCGTTTATAAATCATAACGTCAAAATACGCCCAAATTATCATTATGCTTGCCCAAAAACTAACTCGGTTGTCGAGGACTTTCTTCTCCTCATACTAATCAACCATAAATATGATACAAAATATCGTATTTATTAAAATTCTTTTGGCAAGTACATTTGCTACTCATTACGAAAACATGCCTATACAAATACGCTGTAAATTTTACCGCCGAAAAAAATGAAAATTTTAAGATGAAAAATTGTGATATGTTTCTTATTTCTGTTCAAAACATAGATTGTGGGTACTCGTTAGAACCGCCTCGGCGAGGCGGTTCTAACTAGTACCCACAATCTATATTTTTGAGCAGAAATAAGAAAAATAAGTTTCTTATTTCTGCTCAAAACATAGATTGTTAGTACTCATTAGAACCGCCTCGGCGAGGCGGTTCTAACGAGTACCCACAATCTATGTTTTTGAGCAGAAATAAGAAAAATAAGGTTCACCCCTCCAAACCCCAGTTTTACTATATAAAAGTGGGATTCAAGTGGGGCGGGGTGGGGGGGGTGGGGGGGTCAAGGCGTGTTTTCGTGATGTGGCAATGAAGCTTGAAAAGTCGCGAATTTTCGTCGGATTATTTCTATACAAAAAGTTCTGTTTTTCGTCCTGACCTGTTGCCGAATTCGGTAATCTACCATTTTTAATTGCATGTTTCGATTATGAATGTGAAGATTTACTCGCATGTACTCGTCCGTCCGTCTGTCCGTCGTCCGTCCGCCACAACATTTGGCCAGTTATATCTCTGCAGCCTGCAGGCGGATCTCAATAATTTCTTATCTGTTGCTTTTTATCAAAATTGAATAAAAACTTTGATTGCTGTGGCAACTACAAGGTCCCATATACATTTTTAAATGTTCATTTCTGAAACAACAACATACATACAAATGTATCACACAAGTAAAGGTATATTTAAAAAGCAATACATTTATATCCTGTATAGCTTCTCTGATGTCTGACCATAAGACATGATGATATATTGTGTGACGAGGTGTTTTCAGAAATACTTTTTAATAAAAAAATATAAGAATAATTATAATTATAATAATAATAGTAATAATAATTGAGACAACAGGAAAACTTGATACGAGAAAGAAGTGTCTTAAAGACTAAGAACCCCAAATAAAAATAGAAAAATAAATATCTAAATAAATAAATTAATTAATATTTTTTGCCGTCTTTAGGTAGCCTTCGATTATATGTATCTATATAATAAAAGTATCAAACTATTTATTTTCAAACTGGGCTGTTTTGTCCCATACACCATAGGGGCTTGAATCATGAAAAAAAAAATGAATTTTTTTTTTTTTGTGGTACTATATTAGAGACAAGGGGGGAAACTTCGGCTCCATTTTTTGGGGGGTTACCTCATTTTAACCAGTGTATCTTTTTCGCAAATGCAGTTTTTCACCTGCTTATTATGATTTATACAAGTTTCCACTTTGCAACAATAACCCGCCTCTGTCTGTCACTTGCAGGAAACATGTTTTTCTCGCATGGATTAACTCAACAAAGCAAAATTCGGCATAAACGTGTGACAAAAAATTTCAGGTTTCATCAATCACAAGCGAACTAGTGTTGCGGAGTAAACTTTTTTCGCTTTCAACTGACGTCTTTCATTAAAATGAACCTCTCTTGACCAATTTGAATCCAAAATGGTGTATTTGCAGCTCTAAATTTAGTTTTTGCTACATTCACATCGCTTTCTGTAACTGATCAATAAAACAATCGTCGCGAAGCTTGGTTTTCTGCTGATTCCGGGCTACTCTATCGATGAACTAACGACCGGAACGACCGGCGCTGTTTAATTTTAAACCGTTCGAAGTAGTGACAAATGAGCATTATCGCTATTTTTCTTCCATTTTCAACTAAACCCCAAGAGGGGACAAAGGCGTTGTATTGTATGCTGCATATACTCCAGTTTTGAAGGATGAAAGAGTACACAGTAACCATGTAATTACGGTAGGGTTCTTTAACCTGCATAGGGGGTGGTTCTCCCTGCACGGGGGGGGGGGGGGGGGGCCTCCAGTTAACGTCCAGATTCGAAGGGCAATGCACTTTTTGACATTCATACCTGCAAATGATGCCGATGGGACGTGTTCTGGCGCCGAAATTTTGTCACCGCTGCTGGGGATCGAACCTGGGAACCTTAGCATCTGAGGCAAATGGACTAACCACTGAGCTAGGTGGGTGGCTAAATTTAGGAAGGCAGGGATTAGCCGTAGTTATCTCCTTACAGGATTCAGAAAAAGTAAAATGTATTTTTTGTTGAAATCGTGGACGTTTTGTGTTATTTTCAAAGCAGTTTCACTCATGCATGTGTAGACAGAAATGAAAAAAAAAAAAACAGCCAGCTTGTTAAAAATGCCACCAATAGGTAAATGTTCAAAATGATGCAGCATGGAAACAATTTGTTCCCTTTTGCAACATATTCCTTTCTATGTTTTGAAATTTTGATCCTGGGTCGCTAATGGCCAGTAAATGACAATAAGCACTATTTAGGTTGGGCCCATTGGGTCCTTTTCCAACAGGGATTTAAGGGGACAGAACCCCTACAGTGCAGCACACACATGCTCTCTCATCCGCGAGTTTCTGAAGTGGACGCTTCTATTTATGAATTCGGTCAAAACCATTGATGTAAGGACTTTGGTAAAAAAAACATTGCTCAATTTTTCTGCTCAGCAAGTTTGTATTAATCTGAATAGGCACCATAACTCACCACAACACAGCAAACAAGAAAGGTCAGCTAGAGCATATCAACCTTAATTTTTTTGTGAGTGTGTGTGTGTGTGGAGGGGGGGGGGGGGGGGAGGGGGTGCAGATCGCGGATCATTGTACGGTCCTTTCGAGTTTATTTCACCCATATCGAGCCGATCGTTAATCACATGTGGTCGAAGACCGTAGTATCCGGTAAAAAAAAAAAACAACAACAAAAAAACACCTGGCCTTCCGTTGCAGAACTCTTGAATGCCTTAAAATAGATGACTTTTATGAAAGGTTTGATTGTGAAGTGCTTTAATAGATCTACTGAAAAAGTACTTGTATTAGCCTAGAGTAAGTGAGAAATGGGGCCTTGTCAAGATATAGGGCATTTAAAAATTTTGGTGCTGTTGAGTAAAGCGGCAATCCAATCTTAGTGTTTCTCGACCAGGCTATTTAAAGGTTATACAACGTTTTTTATGCCCAATTCAGCCGAGCGTTAAATTTGTGATGCTCGCTATTTTTAAATAATAACAGTTCAGGCAATTTTCCTGCTTAGATTTGTTTGTTTGATTTGAGGTTTAACGTCCCCGTCAACACACTGCAAAGATCATTTTGGAGACGTAGCTTCCAATTTTGTGGGACTTTACCCGACCTTAAGATGAAATGACATCTCAAGCCCTGCCGCCCAATGGAAAAATAGGGTTAACTAACACGGACGGGCCGACTCGCACCGCTTTTCCTGGGCAGGCTTAGATCCTCTAAGCGGATTAACAGTACTCAGGTGCGGGTCGGTTTCAGCTCTGCGTGGAAGCATCATTTCTTCATGCCCCGATGGGCGGGGGCGTTTCCTGCTTAGATAGGAACTGAATAATAGAATGTATGATGGGATTGAGGCCGAAACAAGGAATTTTCAAGCAAGTTTTCAGTTTAGTTAAGTACCATGTGGGGTTTTGTCGAGCATGTGACTTTAATTCATTGAAAACGAGCCCGAAGCCACGACCGCAATATTAATTATTTTCCTCACCCAAACACTTTAAGGAATTTATTTGTTTGATTAGATGTTTAAAGTGCCCATCAACAGGTCATTTTGGAGACGTTGAATCCATTTTGTGGGACTTTTACTCGACATTGAAATGAATTGACATCTCAAGCCCCGTCGCCCAATGAAACGAAACCAAAAGGGTTTATAAGCATGAACCGTCTGACTCGCACCGCTTTGCCTAGGCAGGCATAGATTATCTGAGCGGTTTAGCAGTTCTCGCGTGCGGTCGGTTTCAGCTCTGCTTGGATGCGTCACGCAGCCTATCTATTTCTTTAAGCCCCGATGGGCTGGTCCGAAAACTTTAAAGAATGCATTGTGAATGCAAAGACTGCACAGATATACAGAAATTAATAAGCGATAAAGCACATTCAAACAAATGTATCACAACAAAATGTTAGTATTTTAATATTCATACCTCCTGAAGAAAATCGTCATCATCTTTCCAGTGACCCGCTAAAGTTTGTGTCTAAAGCATCCGTTTACATGTAAAGTGCTACCAGTGCATGTACATTTCATGACCTGCTTTCTTTGACAGTTGACAGCAGTTTGATGACAAATTGAATGTCCATTTCATTAAAAGTTGATAAGGACATGTCATTCTGACTGTTAAAAATGTACATTTAAGGAGAAACTGAGAAGCTTCTCCCCTAATCGCACGGATAACAAAACATGCTACAGAAGACGGTTTTGAAAACAAAATTACCCCCGGCTCAATGTGGGTGTTTTGCAATGATTGACATAATGAGATAGCTAATAAACCCTAGAGTGAGGCAGCAATATGAGGCAAAGAAAACAAACACTTAAGAAATGAAATTTATTTTTCTGCTGTTCATGATAGTACGAACGCAGTGGGTTGTGTGCAAAGTAAGTGAACCCCAAAGGGGTTCATGTAAACTTTGTTAGCGACTCGCTGTCGGTCATACTTTCATGAAAAGCAGAAAATTAAGTTTATTGATTTATAATTACATTCTTTGCCCCTCATCACTGGACGAAAAATAATGCTTATAGGGCAAACTTTTTAAACTGAAAAACATTTACACGCCGTTTGACTACAAAGAGAGGAACAGCGTTGACCTCACCAACGCCCGTAGAGAACAATGGTTTAGAATGACGCCACTTGACGTCACTGAAGATCATAAGACTCGTTGCGTTCACTGAAGTATGAACTACACTGTTTTCTACGTGTTTACGTTACATTTTTTTTTAGTTATGAGCCGGATAAATATCATGCCCTATCAGTTGAGCATGAAAAAAAAGTTTTATAATCCTTGGGCCCGGTTGGTGCAGTTTATGTCTGTACACTGTTCTTTCTACCTCTGGAATGAACAGTACACAATATTTCCATCTACTTAGTCTTAAGACCTATACACATTTCTTACAAATATCTGAGAGAGAGAGAGAGAGAGAGAGAGAGAGAGAGAGAGAGAGAGAGAGAGAGAGAGAGAGAGAGAGAGAGAGAGAGAGAGAGAGAGAACAGCAAACATTAGACAAAATACATATTGAAACGTTTTTCCTTGGTTTCAACTTATCACAAAGAAAAAAAAGAGAGGGAAAAGTCCTACAGGCCTATTGCGATTTAGGTAACAATATTAGAACACACGCTTAAAGTCGTCTGTCATTCCGACCACTATGAACCCAAATTTGTAAAACAATTTCAAGTTATTTCTAGGCGTATCTCTTTTAACTTATATTCTGAACCGTTTGGCTTAACACAGCTGCATTTTTTTTTTTTTTTTTTTTTTTGCTTAGCTAACCGTCGCCGTGTACCGGGAACGAGCGTTTAAACACAAGATGACGACGTCATGTACACACGTTCTTTAGCACTCTGCCAAATGCCAAAAACACAGATTTTATACGATACCCGTTGTGCAAGAAACTGACAAACATTTCCCTTCAATACGAGCACTCTAGCAATTTCCTCGATGGGTTATGCCCGTCCCAGCCTGGATATAAACAAGGCAGTTGTGTCTTGTTTTTTTTTATCAGATCTAAGGCCGTCTTCTGCTTTTCAGTAAACATTTTGTGTCCTTTTCTGCGCATGTGTCAAAAAAGTTGCAGCGGCTATTTGGAAGTTGACCGCAAAGCGATACAATACAAAATTACAAGAGCACAGCCCATTATACGTAGAAACACCATCCAGTTATCTTATCTGCGTAATACGTGTATACGTAGTCCTAGCAGAATATGTTACATTGAAAAAATAAATCAAAGGCGAAATCAAGGCTATCACACACATTTTAACAGTAACAACAGCTACTCCACTGCCGGACGTAGTTTACAAAGTTCCGGATTATATCTGCCAAGCACGTCCCGTTTTTTAAACACGACGATTATGACAAGCGCCCGGGTATCTATACCGATCATTGACAGAACACTGCGGAATGCGAAGCAAAAGAAGAAAAATAAAAATTTAGAGCAACGAGTACATCTTTTTGGATTCAAATTGGTCAAGAGAGGTTCATTTTAATGAAAGACATCAGTTGAAAGCGAAAAAAGTTTCCTCCGTAACACTAGTTCGCTTGTGATTGATGAAAACCTGAAAATTTTTGTCACACGTTTATGCCGAATTTAGCTTTGCTGAGTTAATCCATGCGAGAAAAACATGTTTCCTGCAAGTGACAGACAGAGGCGGATTATTGTTGCAAAGTGGACATATTTAACTTGTATAATTCATAATAAGCAGGTGAAAAACTGCATTTGCGAAAAAGATACACTGGGTAAAATGAGGTAACCCCCCAAAAAATGGAGCCGAAGTTTCCCCCCTTGTCTCTAATATAGTACCAAAAAAAAAAAAAAAAAAAAAAAAAAATTTTTTTTTTTTTTTTTTTCATTTTTTCATGATTCAAGCCCCTATGCATAGACTTACAATAATGTTCTTGTCAATCTTTATATTAGACTTTGGTTTCTTGAAAGATTGACACCACACATCTGAAACGTCGTTTATAAAAACGTCAGAATGTGCCCAAATTATAGGCAACTATACTTTTTTATGCTTGCTCATAAACTAACTTGGCAGCAAAGGACTTTCTTTGCCTCATTCTAATCAACAATAAATTTAAATACAATACAAAATATCATATTCAGAAAAATTATGTGGGCCAAAACATTTGCTATTGGCATTGATGCTGGAAAACTCGGAATTTTTCGTCGGATTCACATTTTTTTCTTCACAAATGTTTATGTTTTTCGTGCTGACCTGGTGCCTAAACGAACTCGGTAATCTATCTTTACAATTGCACGTTTCGATAAAGGATTTAAAGGTGTACTCGCGTGTACTCGTGCGTCTGTCTATCCGTCGTCAGTCCGCCACCACCTTTGACCAGTTATATCTCTGCAACCTGCAGGCTGATCTCAATCATTTCTCATTTGTAGCATGCATCTGGTGGGCGATTGATGACATTAGCGTTTTATCAAAATTGAATATAAACTTTGGTTGCAATGGTTACAAAGGAAATGGTTGTAGCACCACAGTGTTCTCAAATTTGATCGCATCTTTCTGAAACTTGCATATAAGTAGGCTTTGTGTAAAGCTCGTACGAGTTCGAAAACTGGTAAGGCCGGCCTAATTATCATAGAGTGACGTCTCCTTGATTGCAGATAATGACTATTTTGGCATTGTCATCACCACAGCCCATTCAGTTTTTGTCGGATCTTCTTGAAACTTGCATGGAAGTAAGTCAGGGATAAAAGCTTAGATGGGTTCGAAAACTGGAGAGGTCGGTTTATCTATCATAGAGTTACGTATATTCTTGACATTGTCATCACCATAGCCCCTCCTATTTTTATCGGATCTTCAGAAGTAAGTCAGGTATAAAAGCTGTGATCAGTGGAAAACGGGTGGTTTGTTTGACTTGAGGTTTAACGTCCCCGTCAGCACTGTAAAGGTCATTTTGAAGACGTTGCTTCCAATTTTGTGGGACTTTTACCCGACATTGAGATGAAATGACATCTCAAGCCCTGTCGCCCAATGAAACCAGCAGGGTTTATAAGCATGGACGGGCCGACGCGCACCGATTTGCCTTGCCTTCACTGCAGCTGGTGTTGTGCCGTGTGGCGGCCGTAAAACGTCTCCCCGTACATCAACCATAGTGTAGTTTATATTTTACTTTTGGTCCTTTGAGATCAGCGTGAATATTCTGAGAAATCAAATAAATTATTGGTTTAGTCTCATATTCTAGACAGGTTCTTAATTATTTGGACCCCATTTTGATTTATATCAGTCTTTGAATCGACTGCCTATTCGAAATTCGCAAAATTGCAGTATGTTTCCTCTGGCTTTCTTTGCCGGATCATTACAGGGTCACTGATGAGGCTTTATTAGCCGAAACTACGTAGTATGACCCATCTTCGTTCTTATGAATGTTTTCATTGCTCTTAAAGGAACTCATTTTTGATTTTTATTTGCCTTCACTGCAGCTGGTGTTGTGCCGTGTGGCGGCCGTAAAACGTCTCCCCGTACATCAACCATAGTGTAGTTTATATTTTACTTTTGGTCCTTTGAGATCAGCGTGAATATTCTGAGAAATCAAATAAATTATTGGTCTAGTCTCATATTCTAGACAGGTTCTTAATTATTTGGACCCCATTTTGATTTAGATCAGTCTTTGAATCGACTGCCTATTCGAAATTCGCAAAATTGCAGTATGTTTCCTCTGGCTTTCTTTGCCGGATCATTACAGGGTCACTGATGAGGCTTTATTAGCCGAAACTACGTAGTATGACCCATCTTCGTTCTTATGAATGTTTTCATTGCTCTTAAAGGAACTCATTTTTGATTTTTATTAGATCCTCTAAGCAGTTAACCAGTACTCGTGTGCGGGTTAGTTTCAGCTCTGCGTGGAAGCATCATGCAGCCCATATATTTCTTCAAGCCCCTATGGGCGGGGTGAGGTCGGCCCATCTATCATACAGTTTAATAGGTCTCTTTGATTGCAGATAATGTCTGTTTTTGACCTTGTCATCACTGTAGCCCCTTCCGTTTTTATCGGATCTTCTTGAAACGTACGTGTAAGTAAGTCAGGAATAAAAGCTTGGATGAGTTCGAATACTGACGATGACGGCCTGTTACTCGTAGAATTATGTCTCCTTCTTGCTAAAAATGCCAATTTCGGACCTTGTCACCGCAATAAGTCATTCAGCCTTTATCGGATCTTCTTGAAACTAACACATCAATACATTACGAAAACACACCTATACAAATACATTGCCAATTTTTTGGTCAAAAATTAGAAATTTTAAGTCGAAAAATTGTGATATTTTTCGTATTTCTGCTCAAAAAATAGATTGCGGGGACTCGATAGAACCGCCTCGACGAGGCGGTTCTATCGAGTACCCACAGTCTATGTTTTTGAGCAGAAATAAGAAAAATAATGTATACCCCCTTTAACCCCAGTTTTACTATATAAAAGTGGGGTCCAAGGGGGTCAAATTTATATAGGCGTGTTTTTGTGATGAGGTTGGTGATAACAGCTTTGACGAGTTTGGAAACTGGCGCTGTTGGCAAGTCTGTCATAGAGTAATGTTCCTGAAAATGCCTTTTCAGCTCACCTGGGCCGTAGGCTGCAGCGGAGCTTATAGTATAGTACACCTTAGGACGGAAATCCTGAACCTCATTTCATCTTGATTTGAAACACCGTTCAGTATATCTTACATCATGTCAATCAACTACCAGGCAAGAATAAATCCAAAAAATAATATGGCTATACGTCACCGCCCCCGCCAATCTGGGCTTGAAGAAATATATCGGCTGCATGATGCTTCCACACAGGGCTGATTCCGACCTCACACGAAAACTGGTCTAAGCCTGCCCAGGTAAAGCAGTGCGAGTTGGACTGCCCATGCTTATAAACTCTATTGGTTTCATTGGGCGACAGGGCTTGAGGTCGGGTAAAAGTCCCACAAAATTGGAAGCAACGTCTCCAAAATGACCTATACAGTGTTGACGGGGACGTAAAACCTCAATTCAAACAAACAAATGACTATACGTCCGTACTCCAGTCGCCACTAAGTTCTACCTACGTCCGCTTTAGACAGACATAGACATAGAAGTTTTATTTAGTGTCGAATATGTATAACAAGTAACATAAGCCCAGTAGGGCTTGTATTTCGACAAACATTGTGTAAAACAACAGCGGGTTATAAATATATCACAGCATGCAGACATTACAAATAAAGGCACAAGTTAAAGAGTCATCTCACAGTAAGATAGTTACATAAGAAACAGGTGTTGTAAGATTTACATGTACAAGGTACGTTAAGACTAAATAGACAGTAAATATAAATATATGCAAAATATGTACATGTAAGGGGAAAATAAAAACAAAATGAAAGAACAAGATTAATAAAAATTTGTGTTAGAAAAATACACACATAGCGTTAAGAGGACGGCCATATAAAGGTCAGTGAGTGTCAGTTTGCTGCATCAAAAGACCCCGACAAATACGTCCTTGGTACGAAAGCGAAAAATAAGGGGGATAGGTGAGGGGTAGCCCACAGTGCCCTTAAGAAACAAACAGAGAAAAACAACTATAAACCAAGGAAGTAGTAGGGTCCGAACAAAACAAAATAAATAGAAAAGAGAAACGACATGTACATGCAACAGCAACGTTAAACTGAACAAGAGGGGCATTTACATATGGGGCCTTCCCAAGCTTGGATCAGTCTCTTGAACTGAGGAAGGGATTCGGCCTTTCTCAGATCATTTGGGAGACTGTTTCAGATACGGGGTGCCTCATATCGAAATGACCTTAGGCCATACGTTGTAGTGTTTACTCACGGGAGGCTTGCTTTATTTTCACTCCTGAAATTATATATAGAACATTGTAAATTTATCAAATCACCTATATACTCTGGTGCTATGTTATTCACAATTTTGAACACCTCGGTAGCCATCTGCTTCAATCGTTTTACAGGTAGTGGTTCGGTTTAGAGCCTGGATAGATGACCTGAAATCATTGTTGATGAATCGTAAAGCCCGTTCCTGAATCTTTTCAATTTTAATGGTACTAGACATACTACAAAAATGCCATGCTAGTGGACAGTAGTTAAAATTTGAGACAATAGAGGAGTTATAAATAGTCAGTCTACCTTATTTGGTTAAAAATCTACCAATCCTTTTTGGAGCGTAGCTGTTGCAGCGTAGCTCCAGTGAAATGAGAAGTGATTTCGGCACTACTTTCGGTGTTACTGCATATGACCCAATCACCAGTGAGAACATAGTACCTCGTGTTAACATAGTAGATTATTACGCCATGCGGTATCTTCTTATAGACTGCTTCACAGACCAATTATTTCAAACGGAATAGATGAATATTTTTAATAGATGAACTGTGTAGCAGTCTAATCTTTTTATAGTTCAGTTCATATAACCCAGTTTACAGCCCATTTGTACCATAAAATTCCAAACCTGGCAACTTGCAAACAGGACAAACCCAGATCAGATACCACAGAACGCGGAGTCTCATTATGACCTTCACTGCATACTTAAAAAAAGGTTCAGCCATTTTTGCCAAATATTTCGTGAAAGCCACAACCTGACATCCCTGATTTTAAAATGAACTCATTCCATACTGATATAAGGTGTTGAGGATTCCATTCGTTTAAAATGGGTTAAAAGTACACAGTTTGCACGTCAAGGCTTATATTACTTTATGAATGGCCTCGCCGAGGCAAAATAATATAAAAATGAATACAGAGTAAAACATCTAAACCCGGCTTTGATCAATTTCGACATACAGGTTGATATTGACAATACATAACCCGCAAAAGTGCCTTATGCCAAATTATTTTACAAACGGCCTCGCCAAGGCAAACTGAAAAATTATTTCGAAGTGTAACTTCTAATCTACTTGAAATATTTTTGACAACTATTAGCATACAGATAGATAATGTACAGATCTAACCAACGCGATTCCTGAATGCCCAATTTCTTTATTTTAGCCCCGGCAAGGTAAAATATTCACCCACTGACACGGTCGTATATCTTTCAAAACCGACGGGTATATTTTTATAATGTTTTGCATGCAGATGTAAATTGACAAGATCAAGCTAATGATATTGTCTAATGCCAGATAATTTTATAAACAGCCAAACCGAGGCAATTTTTAAAGACTGATTACGGATGTATAACTTATAAACTGCTGGGAAAATTATGATAATTTGTCACATGAAGATAAACATCATCAAGACGTAACCAAGGAGAGTGTCTAATGCAAGATAAATAACCTCTCCAAGGTAAGTTTTCAAAAACTGATTACATAAAATAACGTTAATGCCGCCAAACAATTGCGCAAGCCGCAGTTATTGCACGAACTATAGCTCAGCAGAAATCTTCAAGTAAACTGTAAAACTGCATGGTTGCTGTATTGCTCAAAAACATTGATTGTGGGTACTTGATAAAACTGCCTCGTCAAGGCGGTTCAATCAAGTCCCCGCAATCAATATTTTGAGAAGAGATAAGAAAATATCACAATTTTGTATCTTAAAATTTCCATTTTTTTTTTTTGCCGAAAAATTAACAATGTAGTTGTACAGGCGTGTTTTCGTGATGGTTGTTGCGGGGTCTACACCTTAGCGTGAGTTAACTTCAATATAGGTATTGTTGCTTTAACACGACTTCTGGCCCAGAATAGCTTCAAACAGCTATGTTCATTGGATCAATATGAACCTGAATTAAAATACCAATCAGAAGCTAAATCACATTATCAAAGCTACGCTCCATCAGCACTCTCAGTGCTTTGATTAAAACTGCTAACTGTTTACAGGCTTTTTTACATATTTCTGACACATGATTGTCAAAACGCAGCATAAAATCGATATCTACCCCTAAAAGAGAGACATTGTCTTACATTTGATTTCCACTGAGTCAATGTTGAAGGATGTAATAGCATCATGAGCAGTTTTTCCAATACAGATTGCTTGAAATTTGCCAGGGTTTGCCTGCATAAAATTTTTAAAGAACCCATCTATAAGAATGCTGCTTTCATTTTCTAAAACTTGCTTCAGAATTTCACGGTTCTTATGGACAAAAGAAAGTGTATTGTCATCGGCGTAGTTGTAGATGACGGCTTGATTTATAAAATAAAATATGTCATTCAAAAATATGTTAAAAAGAAGTGGCCCAAGGATTGATCCTTGGGGCACACCTTTGATAATTTTTTCCCATGTGCTGGTGTGAGGCCCCAGCCTAACCTGCTACATTCTGTCACTGAGATAGCTACTAAAAGAGGGTAACTGCATCTGGAGCAAACCCATAGGCCCTTAATTTTTAACCAAGAGACCATGGGGGAGGCAGTCAAAGGCCTTCGACAGATCCATCAAAATGCAGCAGCATGTTGATGACTGTCCAAGGCCCTCTTCCAATCCTCAATCAGTCGCAACAGGGTAGACTGGCATCCATAACCTTTCCTGAAAACTGCCAAATATGGGTTAAAATATTGTTAAAATGCTCAGACAGCTGATTATGTATGGCACTTTCATAGGCTTTGGATAAAATTGGTAAGACACTGACTAGTCGATAGTTACCTTTATGCATAGTGTCATTCTTTTTGTGAATGGGTACTTATTTGGCCCCCTTTAGACTAGAGGGAAACTGACATAGTCGAAAGGTGGTATTTATAAGATTGGTGACCATGCCAGTTATTGAGTTGGTGCAGATTTTATGATCTTTGCCGGTATGTTATCTACCCCAGTAGATTTCTTAGAATCAATGGTAGACAGGAGTTTATGAACTTCAGACTCGGCTTTATGCACTCCAATTATAAGACAGTCGTACGCTAGACTACGTTACGCTTATTGTCGTAGATAACCTCAGCGCAAACTACGCCTGCTTTATGCATTCAGCCCCAGCATTACGAAAACACGCCTATACAAATACATTCTAAACTTTTCCGCCGAAACAAAACATTTTATGATGAAAAATTGTGATATTTTTTCTTATTTCTGCTCAAAATATAGATTGTGGGTACTCGTTAGAACCGCCTCGTTCTAACGAATACCCACAACCTATATTTTAGAGCAGAAACAAGAAAAATAAGGTTTACCCCTGTTAACCCCGGTTTTCAGTTTTATTATATAAAAGTGGGGTTCAATGGGGTCAAAATTATATAGGCATGTTTTCGTGATGATAGCTGACATGAGTGGTCATTCCATAATGAAATTTATGAATGAAGCCCCTGTTGAGTTTTCCTATTTCATACAAAATATTACAATAAATAAAAAAATAATAATAATAGAGAAAGTCACAATCGTTCGGAACCAAAAAAAAAAAAAAGTTCCTGGTCTAGCGCACACCGCAAGAACTGATGAACCTTCTTCCCTCAGACCATCAGAGAGCGAGGACCCTTCCAGATTTGGTAATTTCATGCGCTGAAGGTGCTAAGGATAAAGTAGCGAAATGAAAGTAGACTTTTTGGCGGGAGTTAGGGACTGACTTCTCATTTCACAGGCTCTGGTGAATGAATGTCATTTGACGCGTCAGCAGTAACATTTCTGATTCTGATTTAGATCGTAGCGCGAATGAATTGGGCAGTAAATGAGCCATGTGTTTTATTATTAAAGACACTAATCATGTATTAAGTTTATACCGCAACTCAAAACAGTCAAGTGGTTTTGCAATAATTTAGCAAATGTAAGCAAAAAAAGACAGCAGAAAAACGTGGCATATTAAACGACTTTCAGTGCCATTGCGCGCACACCTAGTATAACGTGACGTTAAATAGTGTCAAGTTTCTGACGCTATCGCGCCACTGACGCTCGAATAAAAGTTTCTCAGCGCTTTACACTCTGTATGAAAATCTGCAAATAAATTGTTTAAAGATAAAAATGCCTATCACACTTTTCTTGTTTTATTCTCTTTTCTTTTCACTTTTCAGTCTTCAAATCTCTCATCTCAACCTTTTCTTTTGCTGCAATGGGACAGTCGTGGAATGTTTAAATGGATACCGATTTATGAACAATGATTTGGAGCCTTGGTGGCCGACCAAACATATATTGATTTATCTACTGTCAATATTAGCATGGTGAAAAAGAATTTCTTCAAAACATTTTGTTTGGGCGGCTACCAGGACTCCACTGTTGCATACCAATTCCAACAAAGAAAGATACTTAAAGTATCGGTAATACTTAAATTGATATTCCCTGTTATATTCTCAAATCTAGTTCTTATGCCTAGCTGCTCTAATCACTCTATTTTGAGCTTAAATATGACGTTTCAAAGAAATAACATGCATATTGAAAACGTTAAAGTTCCTCGTGATAGTATCATGGCCCCACGAACTGTCACGAAATGTATGATTAAGCTACCTACCATTAAATCCCTGTTACTTATGTGTATATTCATATGGAAACTTATCTTAATAATGTTAGCAGGAGACATCGAAAGCAATCCAGGACCTGGAAGTATTGATAGTTCATCAGTCGACGATAGATCTACTACTAGTACCTTTGACTTATCTATCTTCGAACAAAATTTTTGTTTTATTCATTACAGTATCCAAAGTTTATCAGGTAATATCGACCAGTTACAGATCGAATTATCACATTTTGATTTGATTGCATTCACGGAAACCTGGTTATCAAAATTATAAGCGACCTTTCAAGAGAGACCGGACGGTAAATGCATACGGCGGAGTCATAATTTATGTTAAAGAAAATATTCCTTGTAAACGACGACCTGATTTGGAAATAGACGGAATAGAGTGCATATGGTTAGAGATAATTTTGAAAAACAAAACCATTCTTTTCAGTGTATTTTATAGACCACCAAGAAAATTCTATTGACCTAGCCTATGATACCAATATTGGAAATATCATTGTTACTGGCGATTTTAATTTGAATTATCTTGACTTGAACAACAAGAGAAAGATCTCCTCTGTGTTTGATCAGTACAATCGTGTACAATTGATCCGGGAGCCTACACATTTTACTGAGAATTCTTCGTCTCTGATTGACTTAATATTTACTAAAAATGCATCTCTTGCTATCTTCAGTGGCATAGGTGAATCATTTTTAGACCAGAATTTGAGATACCATTGCCCTGTTTTTGCCGTGTTTAATTTTGATAAATGTAAACAACCATGTTTTAAGAGATGAATGAAGTATGACGATGCTGACTATGTACGTCTCAACCAGATTATTAATGATCACGATTGGTCCGTAATTAAAAGTCATGATATAAACATCTATGCAGAAAATCTCACTAACAAACTATTGGAATTTTGTAGCTTAACTATACCAAATAAAATGGTCACCATACGTCCGTCTGCGCCCCCGTGGCTTAATAATTATGTACGAAGAGCGATTCGGAAACGTAAACGAGCACACAATAAGGCTAAATCTATAAATACTGACGAAGCTTGGAGAAAGTACAAGGTCCTTCGAAACGAGTCAGTTAAACTTCTAAGAACAGCTAAACATGATTATTAATCTAAATTGGCCAAATAAGTTAATTACGAATAACATGTCTTCAAAAGACAGGTGGAAAATTTTTAAAGCATGTATGGGTAAGGACTCGCATGAGTGTATACCCCCCCCCCCCACACACACACACACTAAATTATAACGGAAAAATAGTTAACGACGCAAAGGAGAAGGCAGATATTTTTAATACCTATTTTCATTCACAAACTCTATTAAATGAATCCAACAAGGATGTACCTATCCTTCCTGCTCCAGTCAATTCTCTTGATTCTATTCATTTGGAAGCCAACGAAGTCAGTTGCATACTTTAATCACTCCAAATAGCCAAAGCTAGTGGTCCTGACCTCATAAATAATAGAATATTGAAAGAAATTGCTGAAAATATCTCACCACCCCTCACAGAAATATTCAACACGTCTCCTTTACTTGCAAAAGTACCAAATATATGGAAAAGATCTAACGTCAGTCCCATCCACAAGAAAGATGACAAAACTAATGTTGCAAATTATAGACCCATTGCATTAATAAGCTCTATCGGTAAAACATTCGAAAAATTAGATCACAAACACATCCATAATTGTGTCTTAGAAAATCACATTATAACGCCATTTCAGTCAGGTTTCACCCCCGGTGATTCCACAGTCAATCAGTTAGTCGACCTGTATAATACCTTTTGTCAGGCCCGGGACAAAGGCAAGGAAATTCGTGTAGTATTCTGTGACATAAGCAAAGCCTTCGACAGGGTTTGGCATCGGGGTCTCCTAGCAAAATTAAAACACTATGGGATTTCAGGAAATTTACTTTACATGGTTCGAAAGTTACCTTTTTCACAGATTCCAGAGGGTAACTATCCTTGGAGGCTGTTCTGAGTGGGAAGAGATCAAAGCTTGTGTCCCCCAAGGCTCTATCCTTGGACCATTATTGTTCTTATTGTATATTAATGACATAGTCCGTGATATTCATTGTAATATACGTCTGTTTGCCGATGACACCACAATTTTCATTACTGTCGACTTTCCTGATTCAGCTGCTCAGCTTATTAATATTGATCTTGAACGAATTGCTAACTGGGCTTCTAAGTGGCTAGTAAATTTTAACGCCAAGAAAAATGAAGCTTTGTTGATATCACGTAGAATACTCAGAGGGAATCATCCCCCACTATATTGACAATGTTCCAATCGTTGAAGTCCAGGCTCATAAGCATTTGGGAATAAATTTATCTGACAAATGCGATTGGCAGTCACATTTAGACTATATTCAAGGAAAAGCTTTGTCTCGTATACACGTATTAAGATCTATGAAATTTATAATGGATAAGAAATCTTTACAAACTATGTATTTTTCATTCATAAGACCCGTTCTGGAGTATGCAGATGTTGTATGGGACAATTGTACCCAAAACCAAATTAACGACTTGGAGAAAATACAGACTGAAGCTGGAAGGATTGTATCTGGTACTACTAAATTGATTGCTATAGATAAATTGTATCGTAAGTTAGGGTGGCTTAAGTAATTAGAAAGGATAAAGCTCCATAAATTATTTCTGTTTTACAAAATGCAGAACGGCCTAGCTCCAGACTATCTGGTTGATCTTGATCCGCCCCGTGTTGGAGACAATGCTCCCTATAGACTTCGTAATGCTGATAATTATTAACAAGTCCGTGCGTCCTCTCGACTGAATTTCGACTCGTTAATTCCCTCTACGATTCGCGAGTGGAACAATCTTTCAGATGACATTAAATCTGCCCAGACATTGGCATCGTTTAAATACAAGTTCGAACGAAATAGTCCGAAAACGACTAAATATTATTTTACTGGTGATAGGCTCAGCCAGATATAACACACGAGACTACGAACGGAATGCAGTGCTTTACGCCACTATCTTTTTAGGAGAAATTTGATTCCTGACCCTTTTTGCACTTGTGGAGCTGTTGAAAATAACTATCACTTCCTATTAATGTGTCCAAAGTTCAATGTCATGCGCAGAGAATTGTTAGATACAGTTAGCAATTACGTTGTTGCATCTGAAGCTGTTCTTCTGTTTGGTGATAGCTCATTATCCGACGAAGTTAACGAAGTTATTTTTAAGGCAGTGCATAAATATATTCGTCAAACCAAACAATTTTCTCTTGATGCTTAATGGTACTTATGTGCTTGGTATGTTACGATGAAAACATTAATCTGTGTCTCTAATAGGTATCTCTTGGCGTTCCACGACACCAGGCAGGCTAAAAACTACCTATACTTAACTCACTATCAGCAGCACCTTTCTCTCTTACTTTTTTTTTCTTCTTTCCTCTTTCACTTTTTCTCCCATCTTTAATTTTCTTCTTTTTTTCTTATTAATAATGAGTTTCACATGGCAAATATTTACATCTGTACCGTTTGACTTACTGAACCTAGTTCGATATACTCCATTCTTACTGTATATTTATTGCAGGAGATGATTAAAAAAAGCCTGACTGTTTGTTTTCAAATCCTGTATGTATGTACTATTATATTCTGTCTATGTATGAACTTGTAAATGTTTGACAAATCAAAATAAATAATGTTTAAACCAAATAAATAGTTCATTTTAGTTTTAGAAATTATTTTCGAGGTTGAGACGCAAATGCAGTAGAAGTGCGCAATTATTCAAACGGACCATTCAAACCAGGAAACGGTAAGAATTTAGCTTAAATTTCTGAAAATCTGTTTCAATAATTATTGCAAAGATTATAACTTGCAGTTTCGTTGTTTTCCCATGTATAAACGGTCTGGACTTCCAAAAAGAGACCTGAAATGTCCATGTCAACACTGCATTTCTTTGGGGAAAATTATCAAATTCAAAGGTGATAAAATCCTATTTATAGCAGCCATATGATATACAGAATCTTACACTCTTTGTCATTTCATATGGAATTTATGAAACTCGCCGAAGGCTCGTTTCATAATTGTCATATAAATGACCACTCGGGTAAGTTCCTCAATTTATTTTACCGAATGAACACCAAAAGAGGTATTTTAACGAGTGGTGTTCATGAGATAAATAAAAATTGATCTTCCATTGAAAAAAAAATCAAATTGTCTGTTTCTTTTATGCTTTAAACAGTATTTTAATGCGATTTCAAAGCGTCAGCCGCCACCACAGAGAATGAACTTTTTTCATGGCACTTTGGCGTCAATTTAGAGGTGCTCAACGGATTAACAGGATACCAAAGTGGGTGTAAACTTAAAGATTGCAACTAGAAAATAGCTTGAAATGTCACTTTATCAAACGGTTTGATTGTAATTTGCGTTCAAATAATTTCCGCAGTTGCTAACCTTATCTGGCGTCGCATGAATTCATTACGTTACGTCGGCGCTAAAAGTGACGTCATCATCGTCTTGATGACGTGCGAATCAGCGTGATATAATCTCTGACACACAGTATTTACGTTAAGCAAATTTACATCGAATATGCTGAGCATACATTTTTGTTTTCACTGAGACATCGAATTATCCAAAAATCGTATTTTCACTGTTTGCATTGACAATATCGATTTCAATTTCGGTTTCATTGCAAAGCATGTAAGAAATAGAGTTTATTACTTTATGGTGGCATACTTCTGCCACGAGGTAGCTAGATAGCTATCGCGATAATATAAAAAAGTATCGCAATAATTTTGAGTTTCCTGCCAGATAACTGAAAATTTTATCGCGAAAATTTAACATTAGGGGAGACCGGGGCTAATTGGTCCGAAAACTGCATTTTTTTCAAATGCTGACATAAATATTCATTAGCTTGTAATACTTTTACATTATGCAACTAGTATCATCCATTCCCCACCTTATTTCATCGTTTCAAGTCCGGAAAATGACATATTCTGACAAATATAGCCATTTTCCAAGACGAGGTAAAACGGAATAACCTACCCCACTATCGAGGTAAGTTGGTCCGAGCCGCGGGGTAAGATGGACCGACTGGAATTCAACGAGAAAATCACTAAACAATGATGGGTCGAAAAATGCCACTTTTAACAAAAAATCTGAGAAATTACATGTCTTTAGTAACAATGCACTAGACTGCCGGGCAATAATGTTAACACAAATTCCTCATATGATCAGCCAACTGTGCATTTTGTGAGTTTTTTTTCTTCTCAAAAACTGCCGATTTGATTGGAAACCCCACCCTAAATGCCTTACCGTAGAGTAGACCGGGGCTAGTTGGCCCTAAGATTATGATTTGTCTTCAACAGCTGGGACTAATATCTATTTCTCAGAACCATTTTGGTACTATGTAACTTGTTCGATAATTTGCGGCTGTTTTTCATTCAGATATTGACAGGTTTTGATAAATACAAATGCTTTTTCGACGGACCAACTTACCCCGTCGCGAATGGACCAACTTACCCCGACCCTAGAGCCTGGTAGTTCTTCACAAATGACAGGAGCGTCATTGAATTTAGAAACACCATATACACTCATTTGAATACCTTAGAAAATGAGGCTTCAGGAAAAGTATAACATTTGCGTGTTATTCGTTACACACAAAAAAGACAATTCCAGTTATTTAAAGATCAGCTTGATCGCATTAAGTCTCAGAATAAGGGTAAAAAAACTTCCCGCAGTACATGTCCTAGGTGACTTCAACTTCAGAGAGATTGTTTGGCCAGATCAGCTCAGCAAACAAGGCACGATGCTGAGTCCGTCAGAGGTACAGGTGTTGGTTGACATCATGAATGACCATGGCTTGGAACAGGTTGTTGACTTCCCTACTCGAGATAGAAACACTTTGGATTTGATTCTTACAACTTTGCCAGGACAGTTTGGGGATATTCAATCCCCGGACAACCTAAGTGATCATGATATTGTCTCTGGATTTTTGAAAATATTCATACCACCTATAAAGAAACCTCGTAGAAAGGTGTACTTATATCAAAAGGAAGGATGCCCTAAAATTTGCAAGAGAGAAATACTTTAATGGTCAGGAGAATTTGATTTGATAAAGTATTTCATTCAAGCTTCGTCCGAAAATCATATCACCTCCAAAACTAGCAGGTCTGTATCTTCAATTCCTTGGATCACACCAGAAATAAGAAGAAAAATTCGGAGGAGAAAAAAGATTCATGCTAAGGCAAAAAAGTTGGGAAGTGGTAATCTCAGAGCAAAATTTGAAAACTTGAGACGAGAAATTAAAAATGACATCAAAAATCAGCATGATCTGTATGTAAATAACTTGGTAGGTGATGTAAAGGCAAATCCCAGGGACTTCTACAGATATATCAATAGCCAGAAGAAAGATATGCAAGGTATCCCGCCCCTTAATAAAAGAGGAGGGAACGGGGTCGCTGAATCGGACTCTGAAAGGGCAGAGGAATTGTTTGGTCAGTTCAATGATGCATTTAATAAAACTGAGTTCAACGAGGTTCCATTGACTGGAAGATCGGCCCCTTTCATGGAAAATATTTTTGTATCCTCGGTGGGAGTGATCAAGTTACTTAAAGGCTTGAACCCTTCTAAAGCCTTAGGGCCTGATGAGCTTCATCCTAGAGTCCTGAAGGAACTAGCAAACGAGTTAGGTCCAGTTTTTGCTCATCTTTTCCAACAATCTCTCGATACGGGTGAAATTCCCAAAGAATGGCTTCTAGCGAACATCTGTCCACTTTTCAAAAAAGGCGACAGGGCTCTTGCTCGTAATTATCGTCCGGTGCCACTGACCTGTGTTCTATGTAAAATGCTTGAACACATAGTCTGTTCAAACATCATGGCCCACTTGGATGAACATAAACTTTTTCAGACAGACAACATGCATTTAGGAAAAGGCATAGTTGTGAAACTCAGTTGAGCACGGTTATTAATGATTGGGCAAAAATCCTGGACAAAGGGGGGCAGGTGGACACATTTATTCTGGACTTCGAGAAAGCTTTAAGAAGATTGGGTACAACATGGATGTTATACGACAGACTGCATGCATGGTAGTTAACCCAATCACGGTTGGCAACTTTGCTTCCCTCTTTTATTGCACGCCGGTGGGTCAGGCCTCAGATTCTATGACGGCTCCAACGTAAAGGCTTATTGAAAATTAGAGAGATCTAATTCAAGGTAATGTTGGTTGGTGCCTGATGCTCTGTCTCTGGTCGGACCCATCGGAGTCTAACTGTTGGTTTTCTTTTGCTCCAGCATTTCAGTGGTTTCTTGCTGTCGAGTCCTCACCGTTGTCTCACCTCTGTGGTTCTTTGATTTTTTTGTGTTCACGGGGATGTTGCACTGATGAGTTAGGAGGCCTTCATGCGGACTGAACAAATTATTTGTCTAAATCGCGACGGATGTAAGGGCGAGGATTGTGGCCACGTAAAATCGATTTAAGCCCCCCCCCCCCCCCCCCCCCCCAGTGGAAATCTTTCCACTGACCGTTCCAAGGCGGTTCTTCTGTGGCGGTTTATTTATGGTGTTGTTTGTTACTTATTGTGTGTATCACTTGTGTCTTTTTATTTTGGATGGCCATATGGCCATTTTGTGGGAAAGTAATGTCCTTATGGCCTTCCTTTGTTTAGGTTTCCATTATGGTCTGGTCGCTTAATGTTTGTGTTTCTTTCCCTTTGGTGTCTTTGATGGGTGGAGTAGAGTAAGTTAATTGTATCGATTCTTGATCTTTGTTTCTCTTCTATTTTTACACCCCTCCTCATGAACTACTTAAATCCAAATTATTTGGCTATGGAATTGGAGGGAAAACTCTCAAATGGATAGATTCCTTCCTTTGCTACAGAAAACAACGTGTTGTTGTTAATGGTGAATCTTCAGTATGGGCGCCAGTTTTATCTGGGGTCCCCCAGGGGACTGTTCTTGGTCCGCTGCTATTCTCCCTGTATATCAATGATGTTTCCACTGACATTAACTCGGAAATAAGACTGTTTGCAGACGAATGTATTTGCTATAGGGATATCAGAGATACTGAGGACTCAATGAAACTTTAGAAGGATATAGATAGATTAGGATGTTGGGCACGAAAATGGGGCATGAGATTTCAACCCGTTAAATGTAATATAATGCAGATAACTAGGAAAAGAATAAATAAAATTAAGGCTTCTTACACCTTAGAGGGAACGGTCCTCGAAAATGTGCATTCCATTAAATACCTTGGTGTGACAATCACTCACGATTTGAGATGGAATACACACGTTAGCAACATATGTACAAATGCGAATAGAACACTTGGTTTTCTGAGGCGAAATCTTCATCAGTGTCCTCAGGATGTGAAATAGACAGCATAAAGGGGACTCGTTCGCCCAATCTTGGAATATGGTGGTTGCATTTGGGAACCAAGCGGAGTGGTCCTTAATGAAGAAATTGAAATAGTTCAGAATATAGCTGCTAGATTTGTAACAGGAAATTACTGCTTTGAAACTGGGAGCATGACTGGAATTCTAGGAAAATTAAGATGGGAGTCTCTCAAGAAAAGGAGAATACAAAGGTCTAAAGGGTGCTGCCAGCATCCCAACAGATGACCTTGTTCCCCCAGCTTGGCACTGTAGAAAGCACCATTCAATGACGTTTCAGACCCTTACTGCAAGAACGGACATTTATAAAGAATCGTTCTTCCCCCGAACCATTAGAGATTGGAATGCCCTCCCCAATTCGATTATTTCGACGGCTGAAGGTGCTGATGATTGTGTAGCTAAGTTTACCTCTTTGGTTAGAGCTAGGTCCCATATCACAGGTCCTGGTGTATGAATGTCATTTCAGAATTGACATTTGACGTGACACCAGTAACAATTCTGATTCTGATTCATGTAATATAATGTAATATTGCACTACATTACGGAAACACGCCTATAGAAATATACTGTAAATTTTACCGCCGTAAAAATGAAAAATTTAGGATGAAAATTGTGATTTTTTCTTATTTTTGCTCAAAAAATAGATTGGGGGTGCTCGTTAGAACCGCCTCAGTGAAGCGGTTCTAACGAGTACCTACAATCTATGTTTTAGAGCAGAAATAAGAAAAATAAGGTTTACCCCTGTAAACCCCAGTTTTACTGTATAAAAGTAGGGTTCAAGGGGGTAAACATTATATTGGCGTGTTTTCGTGATGTCATGTTATTAGCGTGATAGCTCAATGGTAAGTGTACTTGCCTCTGGTGCTAGATCTAAGTCCCGGGTTCGATCCCCGGCAGCGGTGTGAAAATTTCGGTGACCGAACACGCTCCATTGACATCATTTGCAGGGATTAATGCCATAAAGTGCACCGTCCTTCGGATCGGGACGTTAACTGGAGGCCCCCTCTGCAGGGAGAGCCATCCCATGTGCAGGTTAAAGAACCCTACCGTAAATACATGATTACTGTGTAGGCTTTCATCCTGCAAAACTGGAGTGTATGTAATATACACCGTCTGTGTCCCCTGATGGGGTTAAGGCGAAACCGGAAGAAAGAAAGAATGTCAAGAACGTGACAAGTGACAACATGTGATAGATTGGTTATGTTGTAGCCACCTAGCGGAGACATTTACGACAAGGGAACCAATCTAAGGCGAACACTAATGTCCGGGAATTGTCCGGGAAATCGCCGGGAATTGTCCGGGAAATGGGGGGTAGTTATGCGTTATCCCTAATATCTCCACTTCGGGTGGTCAGAAATTAATAAAAATTAGTATCAAATAAAATTTTAAGCTCCATTCTAAAAGATTATTAAAAAATAATTTACTTTTTAAACGTTTTAGGGGTCCATTTATTTAGTTAATTTGTCCGGGAAATTCTCGGATTTTGTCCTGGATTTTGGGGTAGTGGTGCGTTAACCCTAATATCTCAACTTCGGGTGGTCAGAAGTTAATAAAATTAGTATCAAATAAAATTTTTAGCTCCATTCTAAAAGATTATTAAAAGGTATTTTTCATTTTGAATATTTTAAGGGTCCATTTCTGAAGTTAATTTGTCCGGGAAATTCCCGGTTGTGTCCTGAATGTTGGGGTAGTTGTGCATTTTCATAGTATCTCTGTTTGTGGTGATTACTAATTGATAACGATTGATATATATTAAAATTTTAAGTTCAGTCCTAAAAGAATAAAAAAAAATCTTTCCATACACCTCATTGAGGCAGTTCTAATGAGTGCACACAACATGACTAATTTGTAGAAGATCTCAAAGAATCTTTAATTACGGCAAACCGTATAGAACTTGGTCAACGTTTTAACACATGTATGCCTAGCGCCCCATTATTGGGCCATTGGCAAACAGTGTAGATCATGATCGAAGGTTTCACCCATATATGCATTGAGTCCCACTTGTGGGACATTGGCAGATAGTGTAGATCCACTGGCAGATCAGATATTTAACCGATATTTAGTCCATATATGCCTAGCGTCCCATTTGTGGGACATAGTCAAACAGTGTAGACTCAAATGATCAGACGCCGCAAAACGTGTCGTCTGATTTGGGCCGCATAATGCTACATCTGATCTGGGTCTACACTATTTGCTTAAACAACGAGGAAATTTAACCGAATCCATTTCTTGCTAGCAATGAATTAGGTGTACGGACTTTGACGGACCATTATGATCAGTAGCTGCGCAAACCTTGGCGTCTGATCTGGGCCGCTAAGTGCGACGTCTGATCTCGGTCTACACTGTTTGCTTAATCAACGACGAAATTTAACCGCATCCATTTCTTGCTGGCAATGAATTAGATGTACGGACTTTGACTGATTTGACGGACCATGATGCTCAGACGCTGCAAAACTTGGCGTCTGATCTCGGCCGCAAAATGTGACATCTTATCTGGTTCTATACTGTTTGTTAAACAACGAAATTTAAGCGCATCCATTTCTTCCTGACGATGAATTAGGTGTACGGACTTTGAGCGATTTTACGGGCCATTTATTTTCTAACGAGATTAAAAATGTGTAAAGTTAATTGCTTTAACTCATAATAAATTGGCGTGTGCTGCTTACCTGGATTGAAATAATAGAAATACTTCATTCATTCCACTTGTAAAATCGTAAAAATTCCAGTCTGGTGATTCTGCAAAATGCCTGAGTATATTGATAACATGATTTGCTGTGAAAATCGTAAGTGCAAAATTTGGTTTTATAGAATATGTTTATGTTTGAATTCATCATCAAATCAATGGCAGTGTCCGTCTTGTGAGCAGCAACACGTGTGACATCATAGAAAGCTGTGTAATGGAAACCCATGTAAATCCAAGTTTATACAGAGAAAAGTAGGATTTACAAGGGGTGTGCAGTCTTTCTTTCGTTCTCACAAGTCTATATATTAAGGAAAACGAACCAATACCCCAGCATCCTAGATACAATCCGGGTTGTGGGTACTCATTAGAACTGCCTCATTGAGGTGTATAAAGAGATTTTTTAAATATTTTTTTAGAATTGAACTTAAAATTTTAACATATATCAATTGTTATCCATAAGTGATCACCACAAACCGAGATATTATGAAAACGCACAACTACCGCAAGATCCAGGACACATTCGGGAATTTCCCGGACAAATTAACTTCAGAAATGGACCCCTAAAATATTCAACATGAAAAATATTTTTTAACTATCTTTTAAAATTGAGCTAAAATTTTTATTTGATACTAATTTTATTAATTTCTGACAACCGAAAGTCGAGATATTAGGGTTAACGCATCAATACCCCAACATCCAGGACAAAATCCGAGAATTTCCCGGACAAATTAACTTAACAAATGGACCCCTAAAACGTTAAAAAAGTAAATTATTATTTTTTGATCTTTTATAATAGAGCTAAAAATTTTATTTGATACTAATTTTATTAATTTCTGACAAACCGAAGTGGAGATATTAGCGACAACACACCACAACCTCCAATTTCCCGGACATTTCCCGGCGAATTCCCGGACATTTCCCGGACAATTCCCGGACATTAGTGTGCACCCCAATCTAAACATGTGACTGACTCAGTATATAAATTATGACAGAAGGTAGCAGTTACAAAGTTGCCGATAATAATAATAATAATAATAACAATAATAATAACAATAAATAAAAATAACAACAACAACCACAACAAATGGGGCGTAAACATTTCCTTCGTTTCATTCCTTATAGCCTGGCGCTGCGTATTTCCGCGGTACTTACGATCGAACCTTCGATAGACAGATGTACATACATATATGAATATAATTAAGCATAAATGTTCTCACCTTTTTTATTCAAATCGTCTTGTAACGTCATCCTTTGTCATTTTCCATCAGCGAATCCCGTCGTTTCCCCACGTAAACAACACCACCCAGCCGGTCGCCATTTTGGATGCTGACGTCATATTCCCGCGGTATGTTGAAAAAGCTGTCTGCGGTGGCCTAGACGTGTCATCATTTCAGTTCAATTTAAGAAAACAGTAACACAAAAATTATGAACACGAAAAAAAAAAGAAAGTGCAGCCAAATTTTCAAAAAATAACAAGGGTTTTGAAAGTTTCTTTGGAAATAGGGTCTAAAGATCTGAACAATGTGGGCATATGAATTTATCTCCGAGCCTGACTACTCTTACTTTTGTACAGAATTGAAGATGAACCCAATGAGGACATTTGTCACATTGTGCCCACTTTGTGAATACAAGCTGCTCACAACCTCTGGTCTCCTTTGGATGAAAGAGCTTGCATACACAACACTTCTCTTCGTCGGGAATTGAGTCGTCACTATCTGAAAATATGTCTGGGCTGTTAAGATATATTGGGCCACCTTTCTTTGTTGTAACACCAGACGTGCTTGGCTTTGGGCTTTTTTGTTTAGCATTATTTTTTGGAACTTGCTTTGGTTTTGCTTTGGTTGATACCTTCTTAAATTCACATTTTGGCTTTTCCATTGGCTTTACTGAAGATTGCTTGTTTACAAGGTAATCAAAATTTGTTTTACTCATAAGGTTTCCAGTTACCGTAAAGGGAGGAACAAACTTTTTTTTTGGTCTCTGTACAACAGTTGTGATCTTTCTGGCACTCAAAAATGCATCTGCTTTGTTATTCATGGTCATGTCATTGTTGTTTTCGGGCAAATCATGTTTCGCGGTATCCACATTGTCAGCTGTTTGGGCGATTCTTCTGGCATCTGATGAATTATCGGTGAAAACTGGAGATACAACCGTCTCATCTTGGGCTTGTTGGGTATCGGTATCTGCTGCTCTCAATTCATTTTCAGTCTGTACAACTTCTTTTTGTGCACTGTATATGACGGCTGGCGCTAGTTGTGCTGAAGTAAACACTTTGTCATTGAAAGGGTAAATGCCGCATTTACTGAATCCAGACAATATGTTTTGGGGACAAAGTGCTTTCAAGTATGGGCTTGCAGTTAGCTTGGCAACTTCGTACCTAGTAATGGAAATCCCTGGGTTATTTTGCATATATGTTTGGCATTCCCTGTAATAGTGATTTTTAAGAGGACCGAATACGCCGACATCAAGTGGTTGAGTAATGTGGCTAGTATGGGGAGGTAGTACAAAGAGGATAACTTGTCTTCTGCTTGCCCATTCTGTGAGTGTTAATAATAAATGGGATTTGTGGCCATCATATAGAATAAGGGTGGGTTTCTGATCACTACCCTCTCTTATACAGGAATGTTTTGTGAAATGGTCCATGACATACTGTTCAAATATTTTCCCATTTGACCAGCCGGAGTCTGACATCGTTCCATCTGATCCAGCAGGAGCACCTACAAGTAAATCATCATTCCATCTCTTTCCAGGGAAGACATAAAATGGGGGAATATGATTACCAAGGGCATTGGCACCGGCAATGATAGTGACATTGGATGACTTTGGTGACGTAACAGCTTGAGGGTCGGTTGATTTGGAGCATACAACCTTTGGTGGTCTGTGTTCTGTGCTGATTCCCGTTTCATCAATATTGTAGATACGCTCTGGGGCGCCAATTAAATCATTCTCTCGCAACACATGCCCCAGATCTTTGAAATAGTTATCAACTGTCTCCCTGGATGCACTTTTTGCTCTAGCAATGTGAAGTTTTTGGGGTTTTGCTAATTTTAATTCAGGCCACCGCTTAAGGAAACCATAAAACCAACGGTCACTTAGGCCATTTGCAGCCTTAACAGACTTGCCAACTGATTTGGCATAATCAGCAGCCATAAACTGAATATTTCCTTTGCTGTACCCATAACCAATATCTCCCATATATGTGATGTGTTCAACCAATTTTTTTTCTTCTTCATGGGAGAATATTCTCTCTGGCCCCGAATGAGCATCTAATGACACATAGCCCCGTGTTCTGTCACGCAAAGTGGATTCAGGCACATTGTAAACTCTGGAGGCCCTGTACACCGACATTCCAGTTCTTGTAGCTTCAAAAGCTCGCAGCAAATTAGCCTTCTCATAGGGCTTCACTCTCTTGTTTTTAGTTGTAGCCTGAAAGTGCAAAACCACCTGCCAGAGGCTCGAGGTATGGACAACATGGAAATATTACTTATTACTCTGCTAGCAGGCATTTGCGGACCAACGTCGGGCCGATAGATATACGACGTCACGTTGTATCGCTGTCGGCCATACGGTGGCCCGGCTTTTTTGCTGGTTGCGTATTTAAACAATACAAAATGTTTTTTAGGTATGAAACTGTACAATACATATTATTCTTATAGTAACGGATATGTATATAGCATTGTCATTTATTTTAATTTAATATATACCAATATAAATTTGAATGTTCTGTAAGTATGTAACTTGAAAAATATAACACGTGTAAACAACGTGTTTGGTGACAACAAGTTGCTTCCATAGATTTTTTGGATCGGCGGGAAAGCCCACATCGATCACGTGACTTGTTTACAGTTTCATTCATGAATATTAATATGCAGACGAATAGGAGGGATCAGAGCTGGAGTTTTTTTTTTTTTTAAATCTCATTAAAAACGGATATTTATGGGAGGGGGGTTAGCAGATAGGTAGGCTTTTTACTATTTTTCTCTCCATAATTATTTTTCAATCGAAACTTACCGATAAACGAAACATTTTGGAAATTTTCAAGATGACAGCTTAGCGCAGCTCTTCCGTGACGGATTTGCATACGTAAACAACCGGTGGGTGGCGCGCACGTTTGTTTACCAGGGAAAAACGGTTTACCGCGAGAATACGCATGCCGCGAGAATACGCAGTTCCAGTATAAATTCCTTTCGAATCTGGATCAACAGGTGCTTGAATCTGACAGTAATCTGTCGGAACAGGAAACCATACCAATTTCTGTAGTTTTCTTGTTTATGTTTGTGTTTAGAACAGATCTTTTTAGACTTATTCATATCGTTTAAGATAAAGATCTCTACTGTCATATAATGAATCTAATCAAATATGTGACATGTAAATAAAAATTAAACCACCTAATTATGGCCTCAATTTCGTATGTGACTAATATTCGTTGCTTCAGGAGATTATGATCAGATGATTAATCCTGGTCTTGGGATGTTTCACTGCTGAGTTGATTCCAACTCAGCATCATTGCAATCCTGATTTGTTTCGTCTCGGGTCGTTTTGGCTCAATTTTGTTGGCAGGTTGTGACCAAATTGGTGGTTCGTTTCTGCCTGATTTT